>JAGGCT020004189.1:7500-52500 GCA_017654935.2 Phymorhynchus buccinoides
TTATGCTAGGAAGATTTCGTAAGATTTCTTACTAACTTATAAGAGGGAAAACACGTAAAAACCCGTGATTTTGATACGTGACGGGATGGGTCTTTAAACAAATCTTCCAAGCATAAGAGGGAATGTGACACGTGACGTGGGGGGGGGGGGGTGTCTTTAAAGACCACCAAACGGGAGCCTCGTCATCAACAGGGGGAGCTAACTTAAAGAGCCACCCGATCACGTGTCAAAATCACGGGATTCACGTGTTTTCCCTCTTATAACTGGAAATAAATCTTGTTTTGACCAAGTTTGACTCCCATATAAATGCCCCCAAATTGAAAACGAAACATCAGTTTAAAGAGCAGCCTCAATTTGAATATGAGGAAATTCGAATGTGGGTCACAACAACCCAGAAAAAAAAACCAAGGGACGTAACCGTGGCGCGTCACGGGTTCTTTAACCAACCCTGGTGGATTCTTGGTGGTTTTTTGTAAGGACACGTGCGCTGATGGCAGAGCCGGTGATCGCGACTCTGGGTGACCACAGAGGAATACGAACGCCGCAAAACTGCGCTCGGCGTCAGTTTTCCGTCTGTCACCCTCTGTTTCCCCCGCCGCCACCACCACCACTCCACCATCACCACACACACACACTCCACCTCTCTACTTGTCATGACCCTGGCTCGCGTCATATTGCCAAAGTCCCCGTCTCATCCTCGGCGCACGCACAACTCTCTTTATAGGTGAAAAAAAAACCCAGAGGATTTTAAGTCTACGGTAACGCATCTCTGCTTTGCGTTTGCGGTAAGCATTTGCGTTTGCGTTTACATGTTGATAATTGTAGTTTTAACTTCACCCCGAAATAGGGGGTTCGGTTAGGGGGGTGCTTCTTGTATTCACGCATTCACTTCATAGTTGTTGGTGTTAATTCGATCTCATTTGGTGTAACTAGCTATTTCTCTAAATTATTTCATATTTAGAGATTGTGTCACTAATAATAATAATAATGGGAATTTATATAGCGCTCTTTCTCACATGAGCTCAGTGCGCTTTACATTGATAACAAGAACATTAAAGGCAAAACAAATAATTAATCATTAGAAAGTAAAATAAGCACGATGCTTACACACAACGTTCTCTTACTTCCTTACTCACACACACACACACACACACACACACACACACACACACACACACACACACACACACACACACACACACACACACACACACACACACACGCACACACACATACACACACATGCATGCGCACACACGCACACTCGCACACAATTAATTATACAAGTAAAATAGTTACAACATGAACATTCTAAGAAGAAACATAGAGACCACATTCACATTCCCAATCAAGTTTGAATACAATACTGCAACTTGAAATAAAATCATACTGCCATCGACATACCAATTACATGACTAATTATAATAGACAAATTTTGCAAAAACAAAAATACCCTTCTACCTCATTTACAGGCATTTAAAGTTTACAAGACGTAGACATTCTACATACAAAATACGAATAATAAAATAATTGTAAATACATTTTTTACAAGATTTCTGCAATAAAACGACCCCCCCCCCCCCCCCCCCACCCCCCCCCACCCCCACACACACACACACACACACCTCACACACAAACACTAATCAATCATAATATGTCCGAAACAAGTGAGTTTTAAGGGCAGAGCGAAAGGCGGAAATAGAGTCAGATGAGCGGACATGTTGTGGGAGGGAATTCCATAAGTGAGGTGCTAAATAGTAGAAAGATCGTTCACCAAACGATTTCGTGTGGACCCGAGGAACCTTGAGTGTGCAGCAGTCAGAGGAAGAACGTAGGGAGCGAGCAGGTAAGTAGACAGTTACTAGTTCGGAGAGATAGACGGGACCAGAGGAGTGAACAGCACCGAAACAAAGGCAAGCTATTTTATACTTGATTCTAGGGAATGTCATCTTAGGTTGGTTAGGCTATTTGTTTTACTTCCCCAAAAAACATAATTAGATGTAAGCGTTGCTGAGTTAACCCTAACAGGGCCCATCACCCACTGACACATATTTCGCCTCAAGTTGTTGTCACTTTCTTGTCGTCTGCTGCAATTTATTGTCCTAAGTTCTTTCCAAATTTGATTACTCTAAACGCTGAAAATTATCTTCTCAAGTTGGAATTGTATACAGTGAGGTCAGTTTGAGTTTTACTTTGTAGGTTAATTTGTTACTGAATTAAGTTGAACTGTTTTCATTTTATCTGTAGTAAACATTATAAAGCTTAATCTTTCTTTGACTCGATGTTTAGACGCTCGTAGGCCTAAATGTGTATGTCGTGTGTCTAGCTCTACTGAAATGATCTATGACAGCTCAAACGAGCAGTTTGGTGATCAGTTATTGATTACTGAAAAAAACCCAAAGTGCATGATATAAATGGTCTTTGTCATTGCTTGAACACCTTGAAATAAAGGCTGGGTTCCATAAACATCTTCAGGGGCCAGTTTAATGGATTGTTTTGACCCGATTTGAAAGCTCAAAACCAAATCTCGTTCTGAATTCTGAATTAAGATACGTAACCGTCAGCCAAAGGTGACAACCAAATAGGGTGCCTCACAAAAGATGCAATTTTCAGTGAAATGATGAAGGTTTCCGAAACAAGATGCAATCTGAACGAAAGAAGAAGACTTGAATTAAATTGTTAAATGGGTGTTTGCATGTTGAGTTGCTTTAATTTAAATGCGTTGAGATGCGGAATCGATCACGCATGAAGTACACCTCCACCGTCATGACGTACGTATCTTCCACCGTTTGCGTGCTTTTTCACGCGAGAAATGACGATACGTATCGCATCTCATGTTTGACCGTGCACTTAAAAAAAGCCTAATCAAACGCCTTTTCACGTACGAAAAGTGTGTGAATGGGAGGTGGGAATAAGAGAGAGAGAGAGAGAGAGAGAGAGAGAAGAGAGAGAGAGACGAGAGAGAGAGAGAGAGAGAGAGAGAGAGAGAGGGGGGGGGGATGAGGAGAGAGAGAGAGAGGGAGAGAGAGAGAGAGAGAGAGAGAGAGAGAGAGAGACAGAGAGAGAGAGACAGAGAGAGAGAGATAGAGAGAGAGAGAGAGAGAGAGAGAGAGAGAGAGAGAGAGAGAGAGAGAGAGAGAGAGAGAGAGAGAGAGGGCGTGTTATAGAAAGCAACCAACAAATGGCACATAATTATATCAGACACAATTTACAAAATAAGATGAGCACTGAAAGTGTGCCATCAACATAATGTATCTCAAATACAGATTCACGCAGAGAAAACATTTTACTAATTAATTTCATTGCTGGAGTAAGGACATTAAAATACACAAACGAAATAGACATGGCTCTCTGTAAAATAAAAATAAATCCCAAACAATCTGGAATATAAGGCGTGCTTGGATAAGTAGGGGAAGACGGGGTAAAAAGCGCATGGGCGGGTAAGAAGCCCACCCCAATTATCTCATGAAATGAAGCAAATTTCAGTCTCATTTTGCCCATGAGACGAGCGTTAATGTCTAGCATTCGTCTCATGGGCAAATTTGACTGAAATTTTCTTTATTTCATGAGATAATTGGGGTGGGCTTCTTTCCCGCCCATGCGCTTTTTACCCCGTCTTCCCCTACGTCATAGTTTATTTTTGTTCCTTTACTCTAGGTGTAATCTTTAGGCCAATTGTTGTTGACTAACAATAAAAGACAGTTGAGCATAGAGCCTGTTTCAAAGGATAATAAATAAGACTTCAAAACAAGAAGAATTTTCACGAATGAATGAAAATTCATTTAACGTCCTCCCGTCTGGAACAGACAAATATGGGACATTTATAGAGATAAAGATGGTGAGAACGATCCTGGAGGCAGTGCAACTCCAGGAAAGTCCCGATTTAAAAAAAAACCAATACAGATGTATATATTGATCAAGAATGTGCACGACTCTCAGTCTGCTACTTTTACTTTCATGACTCCTCCAAAAGTCGGAGTGTGGCTGCCCACGTGGCGGGGTAATCAAAAACGGTCACGCACGTATAATGTTCTCTCATCCCTAGCGGCTGCATTTGTACCATAGTGTTGGGATGATCCCTGTAGTCTCTAATTTAATCCAGGGTACAACAACAACAACAACGTTTTCATGACAAGAACCCTAGGCTGATCCTACCCCTATCCCTTTCACGAGAACGGCAACATGTTGCTTATCAAGTGGAAAGTGTCAATGTGCAAATCTGATTTTGTTGGGTGTATAAACAACAACTTTGCCGACTGTTCTTGATCGCTAATATACGATTTTGGGGAGAGTACAAAATGGGGGAGAGCACTTCGGTGAAAATTAGAGTTGCTTACCTCCATTACTCGGTGAAATACCAAAGTCAAAAGTCAAAAAGTTTATTTAGAAAACACCCAGAGGGCACATGAAAAATGTTACACATCACAATGTAACGAATGCGAAAACACAATTCGCTTAGAATCAATACAGACAGAAACACAACGGCATACATCAAATCAAATCAAATCAACTTTATTTCAAAAAACCCTGGGGGCACAAGAAAATGCATACACGTACCATTCACACCTGCGGCATCAAACATTACAAACAATAGCCCAAAAGACCCCATAACAGTACACATCAACATAGTATTACATAGGCTCCAAACAAAAACAACAACAAAAACCAACAAAAACACTTTTTTTTTAACAGTACTCATCACCATATAGACAGGCACATTATACCATCATGCACAGATACACCTTCATACACACACACACACACACACACACACAACACACATATACATGCACAACACAGTTGCTGGAATTGCACATATGAATCCTTTTTTTTAAACCGCTAATTAACTTATCTCCATTAACAAATATTGACATATGAAACAAGACAAGAAACAATTAGGACATAAACTCAGACATGGTGACCAAGATGTGTGAATAATAGAAGAAGAAGAAGAAGAAGAAAAAAAAAAAAAAAAGGCATATAAACTGTCACACACACCCTAACATCCGCACACATAGCACCAGTTTTACTAAACACCCAAACCATAGTAACAATGCAACAATGGCGTCGAAGCTTAAAAGCGCATAATGCGAGTCAGCGACTTGCCCAAAAAAAATGTAATAGAAAAAGTAGGGTGGTCAGAGGCCACAAACTGATAAAACTTGCAAATTGTGACGTAGAAATAAAAATGACATCAATTTTAGAATGATCACGCACGGTGTTCTAAGTGCTGTATGTCTGCTCAAAAACACACGAGGCGAGAGCTGGGGATCTACCCGATGGTAGAGTAGCTTCCCCCGTTTGACCGATTGAATTAGACAAGGTCACTCCCACACACCATGAAATTACAACCCTTTAATTATTTCCGACCAATTCCTATTAAAATCTCCAGGCTCAAACTCCAAAAAAAAAGAAAAAAGGAAGCAGGCGAATTGTGTGAGCAGTGGGAAGGGAGGGAGATAGAGAGGGAGAAGGAGGATGGACAGGGATAGAGAGAAGGCATAACTAGACGGACAAACAGACACGGATAACACGACAGTTTTTAGATGAATAATCAGAAACAAACGTGTGGGTTTTTTTTAAACAATCAAAATCTAAACAACAATTTCGTATTCGTTTATCCAACTAATTTCAAAAATCATTTCGCAACTCGAATGCTTTTTGCAGCATAGTATGCACACACTGCAACAATGTTTGTTGTTTTGTTTATTTTTGTTGATAGTGTGGCCTTGTTTTATTTGTTTGTTTGTTTGTTTATCCTTTTTTTATATCTCCTCCTTGTTTTCTTATTTCACTTCTTCTTCTTCTTCTTCTTCTTCTTCTTCTTCTTCTTCTTTCTTCTTCTTTTTATTATTCTTCTTCTTCTTCTTCTTCTTTCTTCTTATTCTTCTTCTCTACTTCTTCTTCTTCTTCGTCGTCTTCTTCTTATTCTTCTTCTGCTATGATCTTCTTCTTCTTCTTCTTCTTCGTCGTCGTCTTCTTCTTCTTCTTCTTCTTCTTCTTCTTCTTCTTCTTCTTCTTCTTCTTCTTCTTCTTCTTCTTCTTCTTCTTCTTCTTCTTCTTCTTCTTCTTTTTTATTCTTCTTCTTCGTCTTCTTCTTCTTCTTCTTCTTGTTCTTCTTCTTGTTCTTCTTCTTCTTCTTGTTGTTCTTGTTCTTCTTTTCCTTCTTCTTCTTCTTCCTCTTCTTCTTCTTCTGCTTCTTCTTCTTCTGCTCTTTCTTCTTCTTCTTCGTCGTCTTCTTCTTCTTCTTATTCTTCTTCTTCTTTCTTTCTTCTTCTTCTCTTCTTCTTCTTCTTCTTCTTCTTCTTCTTCTTCTTCTGCTTCTTCTTCTTCTTCTTCTTCTTCTTCTTCTTCTTTCTTCTTCTTCGTCTTCTTCTTCTTTTTCTGCTTCTTCTTCTTCTTCTTCTTTTTTTTCTTCTTCTTCTTCTTCTGCTTCTGCTTCTTCTTCTTCGTCGTCGTCTTCTTCTTCTTCTTCTTCTTCTTCTTCTTCTTCTTCTTCCACCTGATCCTCACACTTCTAGTAGCCTAGAATGCAGACTGAAAGACAGCCATTTGTCCCCTCTCAACCCATGAGAAAAGACTCTTAGATTAGTCAAAAGATGTCTTTTCTTTGCTCTGAATGCTTAGCTAGTGTTGTGAAACTATAATGAAGGACAACTCTGCCCTATTTTGCTGTCTCTATAATTAGGTTGTTGATTTATACCGTGAAAAGTTTGTTGCAGATTTTTATTATTGTTGGGTTGTTGTTTTATTTGTTTGTTGTGGGGTTTTTTTAAACAGCTACGAAGCAAAACTGAGTGAACCTGGTAATGTTTTGAATGAATTCTGTTCTGGACTATCTATCAGACTATGATAACACGACAACGTATGAAAAGCAGGCCCTAGGATGCCTAAAATTTGCATGTGGATAGATACTAAGAATATATAAGCGAAGTTTGCAAATAAAGATTATAGGTAAACGGTCAAGGTCACTGTAGCCGAAAATGCTGCTGAATACCTGGCACGGTAATGAATGTACATAGGATGCTAAAATTTTGCATGCGGATAGGTACTAAAACTATGTAGTTCATGTTAAAAAATGAAGATCATAAGTCAAAGGTCAAGGTCATTTGCACCAAAAATGCCTGCTGAGCACCTGGCACAATAATGATTGAACGAATGAAACTAGGATGCTCAAAATTTGCATGCAGATAGGTACTAAGAATATCTTGACCAAAATAAAAAAATGAAGGTCAAAGGTCATAAGTCAAGGTCACTGGAGCCAAAAATGCTGCTGAGCACCTGGCACAATAACGATTGAATGGAGGAAACTAGGATGCTCAAAATTTGCATGCAGACAGGTACTAGAAATATCTTCACCAAATTAAAAAATGAAGGTCAAAGGTCACAAGTCAAGGTCACTGGAGCCGAAAATGCTGCCAAGCACCTGGCACAATAACGATAGAATGGAGGAAACTAGGATGCTCAAAATTTGCATGCAGATAGGTACTAGGAATATCTTCATCAAATTCAAAGATGAAGGTCAAAGGTCATAAGTCAAGGTCACTGGAGCCAAAAATGCTGCTGAACACCTGGGACGGTAATGGATGTACATAGGATACTCAAATTTTGCATGTGGATAGGTACTAAAACTATCTAGTTAATGCTAAAAAAAAAATGAAGGTCAAAGGTCAAGGTCATTTGCGCTGAAAATGCTGCTGAGCACCTGGCACAATAATGACTGAACGTAGGAAACTAGGATGCTCAAAATTTGCATGCAGATAGGTACTAAGAATATCTTCACCAAAGTCAAAGATGAAGGTCAAAGGTCATAAGTCAAGGTCACTGGAGCTGAAAATGCTGCTGAGCCTGGCACAATAACGATTGAACGGAGGAAACTAGGATGCTCAAAATTTGCATGCAGACAGGTACTAGAAATATCTTCACCAAATTAAAAAATGAAAGTCAAAGGTCACAAGTCAAGGTTACTGGAGCCGAAAATGCTGCCAAGCACCGGCACAATTGATAGAATGGAGGAAACTAGGATGCTCAAAATTTGCATGCAGATAGGTACTAGGAATATCTTCATCAAATTCAAAGATGAAGGTCAAAAGTCATAAGTCAAGGTCACTGGAGCCAAAAATGCTGCTGAACACCTGGCACGGTAATGGATGTACATAGGATACTCAAATTTTGCATGTGGATAGGTACTAAAACTATCTAGTTAATGTTAAAAAATGAAGGTCATAAGTCAAAGGTCAAGGTCATTTGCGCTGAAAATGCTGCTGAGCACCTGGCACAATAATGACTGAACGCAGGAAACTAGGATGCTCAAAATGTGCATGCAGATAGGTACTAAGAATATCTTCACCAAAATCAAAGATGAAGGTCAAAGGTCATAAGTCAAGGTCACTGGAACCGAAAATGCTGCCGAGGCACCTGGCACAATAACGATTGAACTGAGGAAACTAAGATGCTCAATATTTGCATGCAGATAGGTACTAGGAATATCTTCACCAAATTCAATGAAGATCAAAGGTCATAAGTCAAGGTCACTGGAACCGAAAATGCTACTGCGCAGCTGGCATGATAACGTTTGAGCGGAGGCACCTATGAGGCTCACTTTTGGCAAGTGGATAGGTACTAAGGATATCTAGGCCAAGCTAAAAATTGAAGATCATAGACCAAAGGTCAAGGTCACAAGAGCCAAAAATACTGCTGAGCCCCTGGCATGATGATGTTTGAATGAAGGGATCTAGAACCCTCAAATATTACATGCTGATAGGTTCTAATGGTATCTAGGCCAAGTTCGAAAATGAACATTATAGGTCAAAGGTCAAGGTCACTGGAGCCGAGCATGCTGCTGAACACCTGGCATGGTAACGGAGGAGCCTAGGATGCTCACATTTTGCATGCTGATAGGTACTAAAGATATCTAGGCCATGACAAAAAGTGAAGTTCATAGGTCAAATGTCAAGGTCACTGGCACTGAAAATGCTGCCAAACACCTGGCACAACAATGATGGAACAAAGGAAACTAGGACGCTCAAAATTTGCATGCAGATAGGAACTAAGAATATCTTCACCAAATTCAAAAATGAAGGTCAAAGGTAATAAGTAAAGGTCTCTGGAGTCGAAAATGCTGCCAAGCACTTGGCATAACGTTTGAGAGGGACCTAGGTGGCTCAATTTTGGTAAGCGGATAGGTACTAAGGATATCTAGGCCAAGCTGGAAATTGAAGGTAATAGGCCAAGGTCACAGGAGCCAAACATACTGCTGAGTCCCTGGCACAATGTTTCAACGAAGGGATCTAGAACCCTCAAATATTACATGCTGATAGGTTCTAGCGGTATCTAGGCCAAGTTCGAAATTGAAGGTCATAGGTTAAAGGTCAAGGTCACTGGAGCTAAAAATGTTGCTGAACACCTGGCATGGTAATGGAGGAGCCTAGGATGCTCATATTTGGCATGCTGATAGGTACTAAAGATATCTAGGCCATGTTAAAACAAATGAAGGTCAAAGGTCAGGGTCACTGGCACTGAAAATGCTGCCAAGCACTTGGCACACTAATGATTGAACGTAGGAAACTAGGATGCTGAGATTTTGCATGCAGATAGGTATTAAGAATATCTCGACCAAATTAAAAAATTAAGGTCAAAGGTCACAAGTCAAGAACACTGGAGCCAAAAATGCTGCCAAGCAACTGGAATGCTAAATTTTGAGCAGAGGGACTTATGAGGCTCAATTTTGGCAGGTGGATAGGTACTCATGACATCTAGGCCAAGCTGGAAATTGAAGGTCATAGGTGAAAGGTCAAGGTCACTGGAGCCGAAAAAATACTGCTGAGCCCCTTGCACAATAATGTTTGAACAAAGGAATCTAGGACACTCTAATATTGCATGATAGGTACTAAAGGTATCAAGGCCAGGTTAGAAAATGAAGGTCATAATTATGTCAAAAGTCAAGGTCACTGGAGCAGAAAATGCTGCTGAGCACTGGCATGATAATGTTTGAATGGAGGAACCAGGATGCTCAAATTTGGCATCTGGATGGGTACTAAAAATATCCAGACCAGGTTCAAACATGGTCATAGGTCAGAGGTCAACATCAGCATGTTAACTTTAGAATGGAGTAACTTAGGATGCTCAATTTTTGCATGCGGGTAGGTACTAAAGGTATCTAAACCACGTTCAAAAATGAAGTTCAAGGTCTTCTGACCAGCTACAGATAGCCATATGTGTGGACAGTTCTACATATTTAGATAGTGGGTCGATCCTGGAGATACTGCAATCAGCAGTTTGATCCATGAATTTGCAATGGTTCTGGATGCCTACGGTTTCCACAAGCAGTTTAAAACTATTAGATAGGCCTGTGTTTTATTCTGCGCCCTCACCTTCACATGTGTGCGCACATGCGAGTATGTGTGTGAGTGAAGTGCATAGGCCTATAGGTACATGTGACTGCGTGTCCCTATGTGCACATGAAGTTGGTGTATAGAGCCTATTTCCATGTCACTAGTTCTGGGACACACAAGTACATGCTTATGTGTCACATGTGCACGCCGGATTATAGGTTTATTAAATTTCGTATCTCGTTAATATTTCAAATAGGCCTACCAAGTCCCAAACAGTGGCAATAAATAGATGCATTATAATTGCTTTATTAGAAAAATGTTGTTGACGTACCCTGGCTTAAAGAATACATAGATCATCCCAACAACCGAAGCACTTGAACACTATGGTACAAATGCACTAAATAGAGATGAGAAAATTGTGTGTGTGTGATCTTTTTTGATTATCCCGCCACAAGAGCAGCCACACTCCGACTTTGGAGGATATGCTCATATGACAGGAGAATGAGTGATCAAAGTAACTTCATCTACTCTGTATGAATGTAGCTTTTACACATAGCTTTAAAATGTCATTTGATTATATCAAGATATGTATTATAGTTCATCTGATATTCTTCATATGTAGGCTATGAGGTGAATTTATGTAGTGTTTGCATTAGTATTTGTTTCTATAAACCTGCAGTACATAGGGCCTGCGTGTTCATTTTACATGTACTGAAGTTTTATGTGTTTTTCTTGTTTTACTATGTTCCTCTCTTTCTCTGCCTCTCTCTACTCTATTTTCCCCTCCCATCCTCTCAAATGGAGAGAGAGAGAGAGAGAGAGAGAGAGAGAGAGAGAGAGAGAGAGAGAGAGAGAGAGAGAGAGAGAGCACTGAGCACTGAACTATTGTAATGTCATTGGCTTACATGAGAGAGAGAGAGAGAGAGAGAGAGAGAGAGAGAGAGAGAGAGAGAGAGAGAGACAGACAGAGAGAGAGAGAGAGAGAGAGAGAGAGAGAGAGACAGACAGAGAGAGAGAGAGAGAGAGAGAGAGAGAGAGAGAGAGAGAGAGAGAGAGAGAGAGAGAGAGCAGAAAAGGATATGTCAATCACAATAAGATGTATTTGTTTTATTTAACATACATTAAAGGGACATAAAGTTTGATTGTTAACCCTTTCGCCGCCAGCCATTTTTGAACCAAAATTTCCCATTAAACTTGCATGGATACAGAAAAAAAAAGGTTTCTCCAATATTGGGGATTCATCTCTGACATGTTTAAAATAAGGCCTACCCTTTTGTCACAAAATTGAGAAAAGTTGATCATTGGATAACAGACCCTGGTTTCAATGCATTTAATGACATGGGTGTTAAATCAATATGGAGCAAAAATGCGACATTGGTGTGAAAGGGTTAAAGTACTTTACTGACAAGGGATTGAAGCACAGAATGAAGGGTGCCTGCAAGAAGTACCCATCACTGGAGGAATAAAGGCAGATAGGCAGTTCTTGCTGGCACCCTTCGATTTGTAACAAATATGCAAATAGAACACAGACACAACTCACACACCAAAGACAATTTCAACATAAACACTGCTTGTACTCTCAAAACATACAATCTGAAAAACACACCCACTCAGAATGAAACAAGACAGAGTTTTAGCTATTATTTACTCCCTGTGGGGATACTGGGGGATCTTGATAAAAACAGCTCCCCACCTTCTGGAAGTTCTGTGCTTATAACTTACTCTAATCTACCACTCTCTCTCCACTTATTGGTCCACTCTCCTGCCTTTTAAAAAACCAAATGTTCCAAATCATGTTTCTCCTTCGAGCTCCTCTGAAATTGGAATGTGTCAGCTGTACGCAGCGGGAAAACCAGTGAAAACTGAAAAAACAGAGACGTGCGTATTTACCCATTATCACTATTAATTAACATGCCATAATTTTTGTAGTCAGGTGAAATGAAATAACATTGGTACACAAGGAACTATCTCAGCCAACTTCTCTCACCAAGAGTGCAATGGTTAAAATGTTGCGCCTTGATAACATTTGTTTAACACAGACAACCACACACACAAGACGGATACACTATACAGAAGTCTTTCTTCCAATCCTTCCAATCACAGGCTCTTTGAATCTTGAATACAGACTTGAAAGAACAAACTTAACATTGACAAAATCACAAATTTATTGTCTTTTGAAAGAAAAAACACATTATTCATGATGCACATATTAACATAAAACTAAAAATATTATTTCGAAAAGCGAGACACTCTAAATACTTTGTCTCAGGCTTTTTCAATCAGTTTCTGTTCATACATTTACACAAGAAGTCATTTATTATATTACAGTTCATTCATTTACACAAAAGTCATTTATTATATTACAGTTCATTCATTTACACAAAAGTCATTCACTTCTCCACACAAAATTCACTGCATACATTTTTATTAACTTAAAAAAATAACTTTATGAAACTTGGTCAATTTTACCACAGTAAAGACCAAATGGTACTGTAGAAAATGGCAAACAAGCAAGTCTCACGCTTTGAGTTTCTCATCTATAAATGTAAACGGTACAGTCAGTGAGTGAAAAGTTGGCGCTAGTGGGTGCTCTGCGGTAACTAGTTTATGGTTAACATACATGCTGGCTGGTCACCTGCAGACACAGAAGAGTGAAAGCAGTCATACAACACAGCTATCCCAACACACAGTATACACATTCAAAATCATCTGCACCCTAACAGAGAAGCATTGCAATAAAACTGATAATAACATGAGTTTGCCCAGTTCAAGTACTGTATTTAGTCTTGGGTGTTATTGGAACCTGCAGAAATTATATTAAGTTACTAAAGAAAATATGGTATAGAATTTGAAGTGATTATGTGTGCACTGCAAAATAGTTTAATCAATCATTTAAAAAAAATGTTTTCAAAAATAAAGAAATCCACTGTTCAGAATGTGCATAAATACATAAATATAATGAGACATACTCCATCAAGTGAGAAATAAACATCTAGAAAGGACAAGTACTTTTATATAAATAAATTAGTATTAAACAAAAGGCAAAATAAAACTCATGGGGCCATACCCCCGTGCACACACACCCTCTCTCTAACACGCACACACCACACAACAAAAAACAAATGAGTTTTTAAGGGGAAAAACGCTTCTTGCAGAGTCCCCCAGCTTTTTTAAAACTTGTTTTCAGAATTTGCCTTATCGCCTGCCAACTCTCCTGTTTTCCGATACTCTTTTTTTAAATCTCTTCTATCATGCACAATAGATATATGCATGCAAGAGCAAAACATACAAACAACAAATTGCTACTAAATTCAAATTCTGAATTTTGAACTCTCTTTCTTAAAATTGTGGGGTTCAGTTTGGCATTCTCATTATGAAAGATGTTATCGACTTATATCATTAAAAAAAAGTTCCATTCACAAAATAAAATGCAGGCTGTTAGACCAACCACAAAAACACTCTGAAACCTAAAAAGGAGTTTCACATATATTCCTCCCTTAACTACTAGCTGGAAACCATGCTGAACTCTGTGTGCAATGATAGGGATGAATCACTGCTCATGTTTGTCCACCTCTCCCATGTTGCGGTCATGGTTCTCAAGAAAGTAGATCAAATCATCTGGTGATGTTTTTTGTTGTCTGTCTGGGGTGGCATGGTCAGGATGGTCATAGACACGTCACTGCAAATGGACTGTCCCACAGCAATGCTGAAGATTTCCCTGAAGAGAAAAAGAAATAATTTAAGATTAAGATTAATAATAGGTAAAAAAAAACAAGGTGAAGGGAAAAGTACCTGAGAGGGGGGGCAACCGACGTTTCGTGTCATAAACACTTCGACTGGGAATGCAGGAAAAAGTTGACTGGAAGGCTTTTTTTTATATTTGAAGTCAGTGAGCACAGTTCAAAACTTGAAAGGGCAGTGGTTGAAGAAGTGGGCAGCACTGGGGTGGAAAAGTGATTACAGTTCACAGCGAGGAAATGTGGGGAGTAGTGGGATGGAAAAAGGGGGGGGGGGGGGGGGGGAACACAGTTCTCAAGTTTGGGGCAAAAAGAAAGGGGCAGGGTAGGGTGGGAAGGGAGGTTGAAGGAGTAGAGGCGTGGGGGGGGGGGGGGATTAATAATGTTCTGAATGTTTGGCTCCCCCTTCCCACATGTACACACACCATCAACAATATGGTTCTTCTTCTTCTTCTTCTTGGAGTTTAAAGTCCCTACCACGCTTTCACGTATCTGAGGACTAGCGATATTTAAAAAAAAAAGATTTTATCATAGAGATTACATAAAAGGGGGAGGGTGGGGGCTTTAGAACGGTTAAAATAGTATACATTTCATGTGTATGTTTAAAACTGTTAAAATCTTAGTATAAAACCTTATCCGGGCCACATAGTTAAAAGCATTAATAACTATCAAAGAGCAACATAGTTATATTCAATACATTGAACAAGCACGATATATATATATATAAAACACTTAAGGTAAGGGTTGTGTTGTAAAAAATGTTTTATTGTTTTTGTGTGTGCGCGCACATGTATGTGCACGAGTGCATGCGCGCATGTGTGCATGTAAGCTTGTAAGGTGATTGTTTTATTTCCCGTAGGGGTAGCACCAAGGACTCTCCGCAGTAGAGGCCCCATCCTGGGCTTCCCAACCCAAGCACTATACTTTTGAGGGGGGGGGGGGATATATAGAGAGGGAGGGAGGGGGTATCTACACTGTAATATACACACATATATATGTACACATAGATGCGCAAACAAGTAGCCATGCTATATTTTAGGCGGCATGTGAAGCCATTGAAACGTTATTGAATAATGGAGCAACAAACTAATAAAATAGACTAGGGGAGAGTGCGTATGTTTTCAAAACATACTTATCTAATATTATGTAGGTTGAGGGTAATTCTTAGGCTGGATATAGGAATAGGATTAATTTGTAACAATATAGCATGACACATCAAATTATCATACACTATACCACATACACAACATTATACGGCTAATGTTAAGATCAGCTCCCTCCGCTGTTCCAGGGTGAAGTTGGCCCACCATTCATTACCTTTTCGTAAAGCTGAGACACGTGGGAACAGCTGGAGGGAGCTGATCTTAACATTTGCCCATTATACTTCACATACAGACACACAGACACCAAACACATACACTAACACACATGACAGTTGACAGACACCAGCATAAAATAGTCTGCAGTCCAATTCTCTGAAAACTGAGGTAACAGGCACAAGGCTCTAGAATAAAGAGATACACTGAAATCAGTTCTCAATATCACGAAAAAGGCTTAATCATTGAAAAATCACTGTTTAATTTAACAGAAAAGATAGCCATCTTTATATTAAAAGCCAAGTGTCCGTGTGTGTGTGTGTCTGAAACACAAAACGGGCCTTATAACTCCGCCGTTTTTCGACCGAATCGCTTCAAATTTGCTGTGAGCCCTAACGGGGCGATGGCAACGGCAACCGAGGCGGCCGTGTCATTTGCTCGGTTTGGCAAATGCGCGAAACGCGTATCCGCCAGCCTTTCGGCACCCGTATCTCCGGTATTTCCAGATTGCCTTCGAATTTGGAAGGTAGATGACTAGGAACGGTGACTATCGATGTGCCAAACCGGAAGCGAATTGATTTATAAACGCGTGCAACATACACCGCTATACCTCTACACAAATAACTCAGGCGTTTCTTACCTGAATTGCTTCAAATTTGCCTTCAGGTTTGCCGTGGCCGGGGCAAAGCCTGGCAGCAAATTTGAAGCGAATCTGGAGAGCGCATCACTCTCAGAGCAGCACCAACGGGAAACAGGGCCTAATAACTCTGCCGTTTCTTAACCGAATCGCTTCAAATTTGCTGTACTCAGCATTACCAGTATTTGGCGTTACCGTTACTAGGCGTTACTGTTACTAGGGAGAGCGCATCACTCTCACAGCAGCGCCAACGGGAAACGGGGCCTTATAACTCTGCCTTTTCTTAACCGAATCGCTTCAAATTTGCTGTACTTGCTGTAAATTTGCTGTTACCAGTACTTGGCATTACCGTTACTAGGCGTTACCGTTACTAGGGAGAGCGCGTCACTCTCAGAGCAGCACCAACGGGAAATGGGGCCTTATAACTCCGCCGTTTCTTAACCGAATCGCGTCAAATTTGCTGTACTCAGCGTTACCAGTACTTGGTGTTACCGTTACTAGGCGTTACCGGTACTCGACATTGTGCTAGTGAATATAAAGTGGAAAACCTCTGACAAGTGATACCAATCCTGTCAGAATTTCTTAATCCTCTGAAATTTGCCGATCCTCTGACTATTCTGATGCCTGCACACACGCACACCTCCATCACCACACATGGCACACCGTCAGCATTATACACACACACACTCACTCTTTCCCTTGTTATGAATGAAAGTTAGGTTTAATGTCTGCTCGGCTATGAAGAGCACATATGGGATGAAACCATCAACCAGCCATCATTCAAATGAAATATTTTAAGTGCTTCTTTATGATTCATCCTATTTTTATTGTTATTTTAAGTACCGTATTTTACGGACTATATATAAGGCGATCCTTTTTTTCTCCCAGATTGAGACCCCTGCGCCTTATAATATGTCTAAAATACTTTTTTAGTTTTTATTCTTATTTTCAGTAACAAAATATCATAACAAAATCTGAATTTCTAGTTAAATTTTGTGGGTGTGCCTTATAATAGGCTGACTTGTTAATCTTTGGAAAAAAGTCTGAAATAAATAGGCTTGTAGTGTGTGTATCCGTGTGTGTGCATGTGCATGCATGCATGTGTGTAGACCTTTTTTGTTTGTGTGTGTGTGTGTGTGTGTGTATGTGTGTGTGTGTGTATGTGTGAAAACAGATATATATAGAGAGACTCATAAATGGAGAATGGAAGCAAATTATCAACATTACATAATAAAAGACAGAGATATGTAGATATCAAAACCATAGAAACTTGTTTGTTTTCTCAATATTTACTCTACTATAGCACTCACAAGGCTACAGTTGAAGTGCTAGGAATTGCTGTGGTACACTTCGACTGGCCCACACTGTAGTGTAGTACATGTTAGGGTCTGCTTTATCAGAAGGTACATGTATGCAAAGTCACACGCTGCTGTACCACTTGTCAATATGCTCCTGGTTGACAAGAAGAGTGATGAGGACTACCGCCATCTGCTTGCTGGTTGGTCTTGGCATCATCTCCACGACTGAGAAGCTGTGTCCCAAGTAGATGGAGCAACCTACCAATACACACATACAAAAAGAAAACTGCTGTACAATTTGTCCATGTCTTCAAAGAACACATGCAGTGACACACACGCACAGTAATGCACATGATGGTGATTTGACCACTCATTTTGTGCAACCATAGGTCATCTGTCCCATGAAGTCTTCAATAAATTTGAAATGTAACAGTGGAACCACCCTTATAAGACCTTAAAAAACATCCAAAATGGTCTTATAAGGGAGGAGTCTTATGTTATAAGGGGGTAATTGTAATACTTAGAAAGAAAGGCAATGTCTCAGAGAAGTAGGTCTTATACAACTTCTTTTTTTTTTATATGTGGGAGGGAGTCTTATAATGGGAGGTCTTATAAGGGAGGTTCCACTGTACTACAGTGGCACATTATTTTGGAAATAGACTCATCATTTTCTGTAATCAGGGAGCATTTGACCCATGAAGTTTAAAAACAATCTGAAGCTCTGCATACACTGACTCACAATCACATACTCTCACAGTCACAGTCACACACTCACCCAATCACATGACACTAGAGACACTGAGATAGACACACATACATGGAAAAGTAATAGACCTTAACAATAAAAAAGATACTATTATGATCAATTTTGCTAACTCATGGAAAATATCCCCTTTTCTTTTCCCTACATTACAGTAACAAAATATTTAAGTTCACATTTGATATTTAGTGAATGCACAATGCACATGTATACATGACGTGTATGTTAGTAGCACAGGCACAATCAATGGCTGATCACTAATCAAAAATAAAAGAATTCATGCGACCGAGGATGAGCCAAACCATAGACAATCTCATCACAAAAATTATGCAGTAGCAATTTGATCTACAGATGCCACCCACATCACTGTAGTGAGTGGAATAATCATGCTAATAATTTTTTTTAAACAAAAGATGAAAAGGACCGAGATGAAGAGAGAGAGAGAGAGAGAGAGAGAGAGAGAGAGAGAGAGAGAGAGAGAGAGAGAGAGAGAGAGAGAGAGACCAGACTGCTGAAAGATGTGGCAGATTAAGTGGCTCCTGCCCTGGCACTATCTACCAGTCTTCAGTCAACACCATCATTGTCCCCAAGGACTGGAAGATGGCAAATGTCGGGAACTCAAGAAGGGTGAAAACATTTTACAAAAAAACTACCGTCATATTTCACTCAACCGATCGTCCCAAGCTATAAAGTCCTCGAACACATCTTGGTGAGCAAGATCATGGGTTCCTCAAAGGCAAGATCATAACCGCAGAGGCAAACAAGATGCTGAGAGAGGAGCAACATGGCTTCAGGAATGGCCGATCATGTGAAAGCCAGATTATCAGGCTTGTGGATGAGCTTATGTACAACACGGAGACGGGCAAACAAACCGACGTCTCGGTGATGGATTTCTCCAAGGCGTTCGAAAAGGTTAATCACTCCCTAATCCCTTCTCATCCACAAGCTCCGCCACTATGGCATCACCGGCTGGATCAATTCCTGGATCTAGAACCTCCTCTCAGACAGACAGCAAGCAGTGGCTGTTGACGGTGCCACATCAGATTCAGAGACAGACCATGCAGATTCAGGGATCCCACAGGGATCAGTGTTGGGCCCTTTGCTCTTCCTGCTCTACATTAATGACTTGTCCGAAAGACTGACCTCAAAATCCAGGCTATTCACCGATGACATCCTCTACCACAAAACCGAGGAGTTACAAGAGGACCACAGAATTCCCTAGCAAGATTTGGACCACATGGTCGATTGGGAGGAAAAGGGGAGAATGAAATTCCATCCGAAAAAGTGCCAAGCCCTGCATGTCTCACAAAGGAACAAACAAACTGGTTCCTACAATCACCACGGCAAGACCCTACAATCTGTTGAGGAGACGAAGTACATGGGTGTCTCAATTTCCAAACATCTGACCTGGGACACAAACATTACAAACACAGTGAACAAAGACAACAAAATGCTAGGCTTCCTTCAACAAAACCTGAAGGTAGGCTCCATCACCGTCAAGGAGACCACCTACAAAGCCTTGGTTCAGCCCATGGATGCTCGGATTAATTATATATGCCACTCCTGTCTGGGACCCTCAAACAGCCAAAGATATCGGCAAGATTGAGAGAGTCCAACGCTGTGCATCATGCTGGGTTGTTAATCACCACCGACAAACATCTAGTGTGGACGGTGTGATCGCAAACTGCAGTGGCCTCCATTCAAAGACAGGAGAAGATCAGCAAGACCTGTTGGCCACCTTCAAATTCCACAATGGAGAGGTGGCCATCAACACTCCACACAGGCCAGTCCCTCAACCACCTTAGTTCCAGACTGACAAGACACTCACACTGGTCTACTTGCTTCCTGCCTTCAGAACTAGCTATAGGAAGCACTCATTTTCCACAAGGGCTGTGTGTGAGTGGAATGATAAGTCTTCTACCTGAGGTGATTTCATCTGCCAAGGTGGAGGACTTCAAATCCCAGATATAATCACCAGCCCCTGACCCTCCCCCTACCGGATTGCTGATCATCTGGGCAGCAAAAATAATAATGTTTGAACCCCCCTAAAGTACATGTATAGCATCAAAATCATCAAAACAATCACAGCGGATGCTGGAAGAATGAAGAAGATCAAGTAGAGAGAGAGAGAGAGAGAGAGAGAGAGAGAGAGAGAGAGAGAGAGAGAGAGAGAGAGAGAGAGAGACGCTGTAGCTCAGTTAGTAGCTCGCAATCTGTCACGTTTGCGAGTGTGCATGTTCAAACCCAGCTTGATTCACAGTGGTGTCCTTGGGAAAGGCACTTTACTCAGGACTATTTTCCTCACTCCACCCAAGTGTAAATCACTAAATGGGTACCTGACGTCAGTTGGGGGAAAAGTCCTTCAGATGAGACTTTTCAAAAACTGAGGTCCCGTGTGGTAACGCATGCACAAGATCTTGCGCACGCGTTAAACCCCATCCCACAATTTGGTACGAGTAGGCTATGTGTGCCGGTGGGATGGATGACACGAATTCACATAGCACGCATCCTGTGCGCTATTATTAGTATTAATGGTTTGAATGAAGACCGTGAGAGCTGGGCAGGACAAACATCCACAACTGAAGAAGAGAGAGAGAGAGAGAGAGAGAGAGAGAGAGAGAGAGAGAGAGAGAGAGAGAGAGAGAGAGAGAGAACAACATTTTATATATAGCATAATGAGATAAGTATACATATTGTTTACACCTGGGCAGCTCTGTGTATTTTAGAGAGAGAGAGAGAGAGAGAGAGAGAGAGAGAGAGAGAGAGAGAGAGAGAGAGAGAGAGAGAGAGAGAGAGAGGAGAGAGGAAGGTTGGAAGCAGTCCAGCACAGGGCAGCTCACTTTGTGCTAAACCAGTTCAGGCCAACGTCCAGCGTTAACACCATGCTGGAGAACCTGGGTTGGGACTCTCTGGAGAGCAGACGGCAGAGGACCAGGCTCTCCATGCTGCACAAGATCAGCACCGGCGCTGTGCACTGCCCCAGCCTCCAATCCTAGCTGGAGTCTCTTCCTCCTTGGCAGCGACGTGGCCACGACCTGCAATTTAAAAGATTTCAATCATTAAATCAATGCCACACTAAGTACCGATCAAATGCATTCCTCCCAAGGACCATCAGGGAGTGGAATGATCTGCGGCAGGACGACCTCTGCTCCTACACTGCTGCTACCCCCAGTGGGTCACCGGTCAGCGGTGCAAGGGGATCATCTCAAAAAGCCCATCAGCCCCCCCCCCCCCCCTCCCCCTCCACCCCCTGTTTCCAGGACGCAGCATCACGCTCAGACCCGAGCAGTAGGCGCGAGCTGGCTGGGTCACTAAACGCGAACACCCCTATGTCCATGCAGCAGATGGAACCGACCCCCCTTTTTCACTTTTTTTTTTATCTTCTAAGGGTCCCAGAATGATCGATTTCATGATCGTGGGCCCCAAAGAGGAGAGATAGAGAGAGAGAGAGAGAGAGAGAGAGAGAGAGAGAGAGAGAGAGAGAGAGAGAGAGAGAGAGAGACTCAGAGAGAGATGGTTACCAACTGAAGAATTAACCAGGCCATCTGGTTCACCGCTGCTTTCAGCCACACCAGACTCCAACTCCAAGTGACGTGAAGTAATCCTTCCAAAGGGGTGGTTACCAATGGCAGCAGTGTTGTGACGTTCAGACAGACAGTTTAGTACAGTAGTAAACACTAAACTACTGTAGTGTTTTAAGTGTTTTGGTCGCCGGCTTCTGCCAGTTCTACTACTACTCCTACTACTAAACTACTAAATGATTCAGACTTCAAAACGGTGTTGATAACAGTACGTACCACCGTTTTGTTTGGTTTTCCCTTCGGCATCTTGTTGATGATAAGCCAACTAGGCCTAGATTGTCATGGGCTTTTAGACCAGGTAGTAGATTCGGTGGATTTTCTAAGCACGTTGACAAATTTCTGTGATAATCGCTAACACGGAAGTAGTAATGAAGTAAACCGGATGACAATATGAATTAGGATAGATAACTCTCAGGGATGCGCGCACAAATGCAATTACTCCTCCCCCCTCTCCTTTTGTTCGACCCCCCTCTAATAATAAACAAAAATTAGGGTATTTGGAAACCAAGTAGTCTTAAAACATAAAGTCTATAAAAAATATTGTCTTTGGAGGGGTCTGGCGACTGTGGGCCTGGCCCACTGCTAGGCTGGGTTGGGGCTGGACTAGGTCCCCAGCTTGCTGGGGGCTGAAAAGCATTGCGCCTGTCCGGCAGCTCCATTAATGGGATGCAGTGGCCTCGCCTGTCCTTTTGGCGGGCTGTTGGATGCGTTCTGGTTTCTGAGTGGGTGTCTTTTGCCGGTGGGCTCTGCAGTCATGAAAAATGGACTGGTACACCCATGGGGACATTTCGCAAAGACTCCTTTGTATCGTATTCGATGGTCACCAAGCCGGGAGTAGCTACATAATTATGTGCCTTGTAGTTGTATAATGTCCCGTGTGTGCCTGCTCCCCAGTAACGCAACACGGACTTCCAAGGCTGGAGCAGGGCTGCGGCTCTCGCGTTGGTGGGGCTGGCGTGGCTGGTGCATCTTTGGGTCCCATCAGCACATTCGGGTGTTTCTATTTCATGGTGGGCGTATCAGACTAGAACAGCTGACACCCCCACCCCCCTTTCGTACTCTTGTTTCATTTCATTATTTTACGTTCCCAGGCCATATGGCCATAATGGATAAGTACGTACGTTTCTGGTTTTCCCGATGCGTAGGCCTACAGCGGACACAATCCAATTTCAGAGGAGCTCAAAGGAGAAACATTATTTGGAACAAAAGGCAGAATCAAAGAGAGTGGCAGAAGTTATAAGTACAGAACATCCAGAAGCCAGGTACGTGGGGAGCTATTTTTAAGAAAGATCCCCCAGTATCCCCACGGGGAGTAAGTAATAGCTAAAACTCTGTCTTGTTTCATTCTGAGTGGGTGTGTTTTCAGTTGTATCAGTGTTTTGAGAATACAAGCAGTATTTATGTTGTCTTTGGTGTGTGAGTTGTGTCTGTGTTCTATTTGCATATTTGTTACACATCGAAGGGTGCATTATGTGCGGCTTCCACAATGATCCGCCGTTGTCAGTAAAGACACACTAGGCCTAACTTCAGAGTTAAAATTGCCATATAGATCTAGATGTTCTATCATTTATAGCAAGACACACTAACTTCAGAGTTAAAATCGCCATATCAGATCAATCATTTATCATCAGTAGCAATTAAGATGCACTAACTGCAGAGTTCAGCCAATAAAGGAACAACTCCGTTATTTCCATCAAATTGAATGGAAACCAATCAACAAGGCGTGAATCTATTGACAGTCAGTATTCCTCATGCAGTTGACCATCCTATCCCCCGAACATCCTTATTCCTCTCTCTACATCCTCCATCCCACATCTTTTGAACAACAATAAATCATTAGGCCTAGGCCTAATCAGACCGGCGACGGGTCAGTTGTTTTTTCGGCCACTCACGCAGGACAAGCATTAATATTCGACACATTTCTACTAAAGCAATTATAATGCATTTATTTACTGCCACTGTTTTGGACTTGGTGGGCCTCAGTATTTGAAATATAAACGAGACGTAAAATGTAATAAACCTATAATCAGGTGTGCACATAATGTGACACAAGCACGCACTTCAGTGTGTGTCCCAGAACCAATAACATGGAAATAGGCCATATATAGGCCTACACCGACTGTTCGTGTGCACATACATGCCCTCACGGACACGCAGTCACATGTATAGTAGGCCTATCTATAGGCCTACGCACTTCACACACACACACACACACACACGTGCGCACACTGTGACACGTGAAGGCAAAGGCGCAGAATAAAACACAGGCCTATCTAATAGTTTTAAACTGCTTGTGCATAGGCTACATTAGGCATTCACAACCATTGCAAATTCATGGATCGACCTGCTGATTGCAGTATCTCCAGGATCGACCCACTTTCTAAACATGTAGAACTGTCCATACATAGGCTATATGTAGCAAGTCAGAAGACGTTGCTTGTTTTCATTCATAACATCCAGATAACAGAACAGGTGATCGTGATGATTACTCACGCTCATGATTATACTCTCCTAGATAAGCTTATGTGAATTTGTAGGACTACTATGATGTAGGCCAGTGTGTGTGTGTGTGTGTGTGTGTGTGTGTGTGTGTGTGTGTGTGTGTGTGTGTGTGTGTGTGTGTGTGTGAATGATACCAAGGAGGGAGCCTCAGCTGCTGAAGCTGGAAGGGAGTTCCATACAGGGATGACCTTGGGGAAATAAGCCTCAATTGTATGTCAGTTTATAAACTGATGCATAATCCTTTTCGTTCCTAGTGCAACAGAAGGCGAAAACAAAGCTCCTCAAACCACGACAGTCTTGGGTATGCCAGCCGAGCTCATTTAAGTTTTGTCCCTGCTGCCTTCATCTTCACAGTCCTTCTCCAGGTGCCCAGTGGTCTGCCTCGTTTGCGCTTTCCATGTCAGTGGAGCCCATCGCAGCACACACACACACACACACACACACACACTGGTCTACATCATAGTAGTCCTACAAATTCACACATAAGCTTATCTAGGTGAGTATTCATGAGCGCGCGTGTAGTAACATAGTCTGCTCTCAATCTTTTTATTTGTTATCCATGTCTCAGCTGCGTACAGGAGCACTGAGCGAACATTGGATTTGTAGATTTCCACACATGTTCTGGAGTTTGTACCTATGAAGCCCCCCCCTCCATGATGATGACGAGGTGCAAGATTGAAGGACTTTCTCGTGTAGAATTATTATTCCACTAGTAGAAGAATGTCGAAATTTAAAGTTGATGTGAGAGGAAACCAATTCCGGCAAAGTATTTAATTAAATTTATGATGGTCTTTGCTAGTCACGCAGAGACTGACCTCTGAAATTCAGGCCACATGGAGAGCTCGATGCCATTAGTGCATCACCTTATTTTGTGGAATGGTAGGTTGGGGTGGATTCCATGGAAACCTAGCAATCAATGATTCATACCAGTCAGTGGGACACTCTCTGCTCTTATCAACTTTCCATTGTCGAGGGTTGTTTTGCATGCATAATGCCCACGGTTCACCATTGATTGAAGTCTCCAGCTGAACACTTTCTTGCTTGCTTATTCTGGTTATACCATGGGATTACAATCAGGATAAGTATGAAGTACACACTGAAAGGTTTAATCAGATCATGAAAGAAAAAGGTCCAGAGAGAGAGAGAGAGAGAGAGAGAGAGAGAGAGAGAGAGAGAGAGAGAGAGAGAGAGAGAGAGAGAGAGAGAGAGAGAAGATTGAGAGAGAGAGAGAGAAGATTGAGAGAGAGAGAGAGAGAGAGAGAGAGAGAGATTGAGAGAGAGAGAGAGAGGGACAGAGAGAGAGACAGGAGAGAGAGAGAGAGGGAGTGGGACTGGGACACACACACACACACACAGAGATAGAGAGAGAGAGAGAGAGAGAGAGAGAGAGAGAGAGAGAGAGAGAGAGAGAGAGAGAGAGAGAGAGAGAGAGAGAGAGAGAGAAAGAGAGACAGGAGAGAGAGAGAGAGAGAGAGAGAGAGAGAGAGAGAGAGAGAGAGAGAGAGAGAGAGAATCTTGCCTTCCATCTTAAATTGGTTCATTAGAGCACTTACGATTATCATGACATGTATTTTAAAGACTATAAGGCGATCATTTTTTGTTTATTTGTTTGTTTTTAAGACTGCAACTCCTGTGATTCTCAAATGAATAATAATAATATGGTAGGAAACTGTAACAGTAATACCAAACTTTTTGTATGAATTTTGTGGTCTGTAGTTTACATTAAGATTCACCTTATAGTCCATAAGACACAGTTGTCATTCTAAATTATTCCACACCTTTCATTCATGCCCTTCTTTCTTGCCGCACAGCAGTTAGTTGGAGATTGTTCAACAATTTTATTTTTTCACTCAAGCTGGAATTGACACAAGACATCAGTCTCTTTACAATAAAATAATCTCCTCCCATATTCATGTGCATAACAACTTCAGCAATCTCTATAATGCACTTGGGATCCCACATGCATAAGATAGTTCTTCAAGTCTTTTGAAGTGAACAAGCAACATACAAAAATGTATTATTGTAATTTGTACACAAGCACACACATCTCTAACACACACACACACACACACAATGCCAAGGATATGATAACAGCAATAAATTAATGAGGCCAAGCAAGAATATTCACTACACATGTTAGGTATAATTCAACTATTAGTGAATACACTAACCATAGTAACAATAACAATCTCGAGTAATAAAATAACAATGAGATTATTGCACAGAAATTAAAAAGGAGCCTACACATACACAAAACCATTATAACAACCTCAGTAATTATTAACAAAAATCACAAGTACATTAAAAAACCAATAATTAGGATGTGATTGGCCATTGCTGGATCAGTAACAAATAAATACAAATAAGATCACAGCATTATTCATTATATATATCACTGGGAATGTAGAGAATAAAGTAAACATAGACATGTGATAACACAAGACAACTATTAATGAGCGAAAAAACGAAAAAGAAATAAATAAATATAATTTGACAAACACACACACACACACTCTCTCTGTGTCTCTCTCTCTCTCTCTCTCTCTCTCTCTCTCTCTCTCTCTCTCACACACACAAACCTTCCTCTCTCACTCTCTCTCTGTGCTGATTGTCATACACACAATAATGCAGTGGGTATTAATATTGATCTTTTTGATGAGCAAGAAAATAAAAACTGATGTGAGTGACAACAGCACAGAAATCAAAAGGAGAGTGCACCCCACCCCACCCCCCACATGCACCACACACACACAGCTCATAAAAAGAAGGGATAGTGTGTTCTGTAAGATCACCATGGGTTCAATAACAAATTTATAAGTTCTATTCCATTTGAAAAATAAAAGTATGTTAGTCCTTGAAGTTGAACATAAAATTAATGTTGAAATGTCACGTGATTGCCAGAGAAGACGGACATCAATGGGTGCAATGTCCATAGTCACAAAAATAGTCATAAAACAGTCAGAAATGTGTTGGACCACGGTTTCCTGCAAGGCATAGCGGGGCATTTGATTGAAAATGGTCAGGGGACCTTGTGGACTGTGGGAAGGTTTGGGTTTCATGGATGTGAAGGTGATCTTGCACAAAATGCACTCAATGGAGACGCAAATTGTCATTTTGGAGGTTAAAATCTGCCCAACGCTGGTGTTTTTCAATTTCAGCTTGCACCATTGTAACGGCCATAAGAGGATCTAGGAACTTTCTTCTTCTTTTCTTGAGGGCCTACGGTCAATGAGCTGACCATTCTGGCTCCTTTAAAAAAAAATGGACTGAAAAACGACAATCCTCCAGAAAATCTCCAGGAGACTGTTCCAGAGCATGTTCTAGAAGAAGAAGCAGTCTTAACAACCCGTCAACTGTGTAAAGGTGTTTTGTGAATTTGACTTTGAATAACATACCCACTGATGTTTATCGCCTCTGGCAGTCATATGATAATTTACAATTGATTTTTGTCTTCAATTTTACAGCCAAGAAAGGCTGAACTATCATTTCTGCATAAAATAAAACTTATTGTCTGGTTATTGAACCCATGATGATATTGCAAAGTCAATATCCCATACTTGTTGTGAGCAGTATACACACACACACACACACACAGAGACATACCCTGAATATAGGACACTATAGATCACAATTTAAATTGTCCTATTGTGTTCTCCCTTGTCAGGACAAATGTATGATTAAATTTTTAACACTGGCATGCTTATGCTTTATTGATTTCTGCAAGAGCCAGGACATTGTCCTATTGTTTTGTCTCAGGACAGTTTGTCCTAAAAAAATCATTTTTCAACCCTCAGTACATTACTGCATTTTATGATTAATTATGTAGTATTAATACTA
Organism: Phymorhynchus buccinoides; assembly: GCA_017654935.2. Taxonomy (NCBI): domain Eukaryota; kingdom Metazoa; phylum Mollusca; class Gastropoda; order Neogastropoda; family Raphitomidae; genus Phymorhynchus; species Phymorhynchus buccinoides. The sequence continues at coordinate 35,503 of JAGGCT020004189.1, forward strand.
CAAATTTATTGTAGTATTAATAATACTATAAATGAATAGCAAGACAATCAATCTTTAAATGAGCTAATGAATGAGCAAATTTTATAACTAGTAATTGATTAAAATTGAAGCATGGGCGCAACTCCCAACATTTAAAAAACCCACCTGAAACTACTACTAGTGAAAGGCAGAGGTATAGGGACCCATGGCCCTGACAGGGCACAGGGGCAGAGCCCTGTCGGACAATTCAAGGATGGCCCTGGGGGGGGGGGGGGATAAGACTAAGAGAGAGAAATAATGAGAGACAGACAGTTAAAATGATAGACCAGTTTGAGTCTGAAAAACCTTGTAAAATTATTACATTGCCTTTGGAAACTACCAAGATAAAACAACCAGGTGCAAAACGCCCCAAATTGCTTGTTTTTAGTTTTTTGGACGAATTAAAAAAAAACCCACTAAAGTTCAGTTTCTGGTCAAATTAAAAATACTGAAATCAGTGTAAAAATGAAAGAGTAGCACCCATGTTGAAGAATGATTGATTGAGTGAATTATTACAAAACAAAAACCTTAATTTCTCTTTTGGAGATATTAAAGTATACTTGAACTTGAACTTCAACCAGTAAAAGCAAAAATAATTATGTAAAAATAGCTTTTAAGACATGGTGTGACACCCCCCCCCCCCCCCCCCCCTATTCTTCTTGCCTTATGTTTCTTCTATACCTACCCCACCCCCCGATTCCCATTCCCCACTCTGCTGTCCCCTCCCCTCCTCAAATCTCCATACTGTCATGACATCCCCCCCCCCCCCCTCCACACACACACACAGCAGGAAGACATGTAGCTCACACACTCTGAGACCCAGTGCCAACTGGATCCCAGCACACTGGTTGAACAGTCTGAATGGCAGTCGGCATGAATGTCTGGAGGAAAAGGCAGGTCCGTGTCCTCCGGCTCCTCAGCCTCTCTAACTCTTCTACTGTTCTAGCGCCATGCATTTTTGTACGTTCTTGGTTGTCCGTTGCATCTCAACCGACATGAGGTGAGTGACTATTCTTTCCTCTCGAGTGTTCATGCATTACTTTAACGGAAGAAACTGTGACACAAGCTCTAGAAATAGACAAACACATGGCAGGCCACTTGGCAGTGAATGTCTGTTGCATATGGTGGGACACTGTGGAGTGGGTTAGCAAGGATTGCCCAGATCCACCTGACCACCTTCCTGTAGTGGTGTGTCAGCATGTCTGGCGGTTCTGGTCAGCTGCGCAGCCAGGAGGAATCCTCTGCATACAGGTTGCCAAAAGGTAGAGGCTGGATGCTATCTACTGCTATCCGGTAGAATACCATCAAGATGGCGGGTGTGACATTGAACACCTCAGCTTCTGAAGAAAGAAGAGGCACTGGTGCTACTTCAGGAAGGCAGAGCAATTCCTGGACTTAGAGTCCAGAAAAGAGCCCAGGTACTTGTAGTCCTGGACGATCTCGACCGGGTCACTGTTGATCAGTTGGGGAAAGAGGAGCTGGAGAGTTTTCTGAAGGTTTACCACAACTTCCTCCATCTTGCCGACATTCAGAAGCAGGCAGTTCTCCTGACACCAGACAGCCATATCAGCAGGCAGAACTATATGTTGTCTCGTCACCATGGGTGCCATGCCAGCGATGTACGCGTCATCTGCAGGATTCCAGGCTCCCTACACCCGCAGTCTGCAGCATGCCATGTACAGGGTAAACAGGGCAGGCGAAAGAAAGCACCCCTGAGGAGCACCCATGTTGGTGACCGTCTGATCCGACCAGATCTGGGATGCGGCGGAGATGACCACCCTCACGACTTGAGCACTCTGCTGGCGATACAGTCGCGGCCAGGGCACTGCTCAATAAGACAAACACAAAAATCAAACAATTAGTAGGAATGAGAGAAAATGTATGTTTTTTCCAGACATTTCAGAATCAGTTTTTTAACTTGAGTTGAAGACACCATTTTGAGCTATATGTCAAGAACTGAGGTACAGCAGAACCTTCCTTTATGATCCTCCCTATTAAGACTCCCTTCCATTGCCCTTCTTTGTAAGTATTAACCCATATGATATAGGCTCATTTTCCCATTAGAGATTTGAGGACGAAAAATGGTGTTTTACGTCCTCTCAGTCAGGAACAGACACACATGGGACATTTGTAGATACAAAGATGGTGGGAACAATACTGGAGGCAATGCCTGGAGGCAGTGCAACACCAGTAAAGTCACTATTTTTTAACAATATAGATAGGTGTAGCAGTAACCACGCCTCGGCTAAACCTCATCGGCTATGGTACCGCCACACAGTATAACTATACGGATGCTATATACAATACCATATTATATATGTATTGCCTTTTAGGCTGTTTATGTACCATTGTGAGTGACAGACAGCCAGTGCAACAGAAATATAGCAATATGCTAATTATTTTAATCACATAAGTGGTGCATCCACTTCACATTGCAAACAGGAAATTAAAATCATTGATCAAGGATGTTCTAAACCAGGTCCCTTCATGGTTCATAATAACAAGTAAACCATGGATGGTGTCAACCACACCATTGACAAGTACTGGGTTGCCATACACCCAAAGAGTGGTAATTCCTATCTTTCCCTCTTCTTTATATGACTGTTTCAAATAAACATGACTTCTGTGTAGAACAATTTGGGACAGCACAGAACAATATGTCCTCTTTTGATAACAAAAAGCAAGCAGACATTGCCATTCTAGATTTGTGTAAAGCCTTTGACACTGTACCTCATGACAAACTCCTCCATAAACTTAAAAGTTACGGAATTACAGGCCCCCTCCACCAGTGACCCTCCTGCTTCCTTACTCAAATTACCATGACATTAGTGTTAGAAGGAACCTCCTCAGAAAAAACATCAGTCGACTCTGGAGTCCCACAAGGTACAGTGCTCGGCCCCCTCCTATTTCTCTGCCACATCAATGACCTACCAAAGGCTGTAAATCGAACATCAAAAATCAGATTATTTGCTGACGACTGCCTTCTAGGGAAATTAATAACTTTACGGACCATCAGACCCTGCAAGAAGATCTGCAACAGCTTGAGACCTGGGCGAATACTTGGGGCATGCGCTTCAACGCTTCCAAGTGCTACATTCTATCTTTACGCAACAAATCCAGCTTCTTTTATCAACTAAACAACACCTTCCTCCAGCATGTTCCAACAAATCCATACCTGGGCATTCTACTATCTGAGGACCTAAAATGGGGACTACATATTTCCAACATTACAAAGAAAGCAAGCTGCACCCTAGATTTCCTCTGATGAAATCTCTCGCTGCCCACCACGGTGTAAAACCAATGCATATTTAGCTCTAGTCAGACCGTTGCTAGAATATGGTGCAGTTGTGTGGGACCCTTATCTACAGAAAGACATTGACAGTATACAACAAAATGCTGCCCGCTTCATCACTGGCGACTATAAGGTTAAGTCCACAACGCCTGGCAGTGTCACCAAACTTCTTGAAAAAAATGAACTTCCATCCCTTCAGCAAAGGCGCCATCACCTCCGCCTGACCATGCTCAACAGAGTGATTGAGAGGTTAGTACCGGTCTTACCCCCTGAAGACTTCATCACTTATCACAAATTGCGCAGACTGATAAGATCCTGACTTCCTTACTCGTCGAACCCAATCAGATCTTCAGTTAGAAACAACAACAAAGCAATAAAAGTTCCCTCCCCATACACTGACCAGTTCAAAAACTCTTTCTTTGTTAGGACACCAACAGAGTGGAACCATTAGCAACGCCCAAGCCAACTCTGTTGCGGCCTATATAACAAAAAGTAAGCCGGAAGACAGCGTACATTTTGCTTTGTAGATCCCTCCTTGACAACAGCTCCATAGTGTGGGATCCATACACCCAAGTGAAATAGGCAAGTTGGAAGGCATCCATAGAACTAGAAGAGCAGCAAGATTTATAAAGAGAGACTACCAGTCCGTCCGCAACACAGGTTGTGTGTCAGCCATGCTGAGTGACCTTGGTCTTCCATCTCTGCAGGAAAGAAGGAAACAACATCTCTCTCTCTCAGTCTCTCTCTCCCCCCTCCCCCCCACACATGAATAAACACACACATGTGAGCTGTTTACCTCACATTTCACTGTCAGTAATCCTAAGCTTACCAATCAGTAATCTGAGACATCTGTCATTAATCATCAGAATACAATGAATATGACTGCTTATGGTAATTGTTGAGCTCTTACTCTGGGACTGCACTTGAAAAATAATAATTAGCACCCCACTCCCAGTGACTCCTTCATTTACGGTATAGAGGGTCCTAGAGGCTGGATGGAGAGTCCCAGTAGCATTATGAATGCTAAAAAGAATTTTTTGTAGTGCATCCCTGGGACCCCCTGCACATTCTTTTAGAGGGTCCTTTAGAATTTTAGTGCTTCATAGACCCCCAAATGTGTGTCCCTGGGAGCCCTGGTGTGTGTGCCCTGTTGTATGAGATACTACTTGGACAATGTGTCTCACATGTGATCCACATGGGAAAAAGTGGCCCACCAGGTGGTGCATAGTGTGTAAAGTGTGTCATTAATCCATTCTTCTTCTTCGATCACTCAGTTTCCTGTCAATTACGAGCGCAGATGCATCATGCTGCTGCTATGCGCCTAAGTTACAAGCACAGAGGTGGGGGAACTATTTATACAGAAGACCTCCTGGTATCCCCACGGGGGAATTAACAAAACCTGTATTCCGCGCGACCCGAGATTTTTGGCCAGAAGCCGCGCAACGCAGAGAATCAGGTGTGACCGCTCTCAGAGGTGCTTAGTCCGTGAGCGGCCCACAATTAGTCCATTCAGCATCATGTTTATATTTGTGAAAGAAAGTAAAGTCACAGTGTGTCATTAGTAAAAACAAAAACACAAAAAAACTTTGGACAATGTGTGTGTGTTGGTGGATTTTTTATGTTATTTTGATGTTGAATTTGTTTTGTATGGTATGAGATACTATAGTATATTTGGACAATGTGTGTGTTGGAGGAATTTTTGTTCTTTTCTTTTTTCAGTTTTTGAGAATAACATTTTAGGAGATCACTTTGACAATATGTGTATGTTGGTGGAATTGCTGAAAGTTGTGTACATCTTAGGAAGTTTCTTTAAGAATGTTATTTGTGTGTAAACAGATGGCCTCATGTACCATTAAAGGCCTAAAACATTAATCTGTGACTAGAGTTTAGTCCTCTCAGCTTTGTGTGTGTGTGTGTGTGTGTGTGTGTGTGTGTGTGTGTGTGCATGTGGAAGATAAATTAAAATGCCCACCAGACATGTGCGTGCGTGGGAGTGTGTAGGCATAGCCATATAGCTATCATTTACACTTTTCACAATTACTTTTGAATTTGATGCAAGCAATAATTGTGATATAGTGTACAGGAAAAACAGACATAATGGAATTTGGGCACAAATTGAGATGTTGATTCTAAAAGATGAAGCAAAAGTTCCAAATGCAAACAGAGAAAACAGAATTTACCGGTACGGGTAATTATCTTGGCCAGTTTCCATGCTATAGCACTTTAAAGTTTTATATTCAAGATCTATCATCAGCAGAAATTGGATCTAGAAGACAGAATATTTGCTCTTTGTTTCTACTGACTTGATTTTTTTTTTAAATCACATAAACAAACCATTCAAAGTTGTCTTTCATGTTATGGATACTGGTGGAATATATAAAAAGCAAAAAGTATGCCCTAAACTGAAAATGGGTATTTTGAGGTTGTTCACTCCTTGGCTTTTGCTCAGAAGCATTCCAAGCGAATTATGTCTGTTTATCCCATACACCATTATAATACATTTACAAACATTAAATTAATATGCATACCATATTATCTTTTCCTTTGCGTGAAGTTACGCATGGCCGGAGGATTTCAATAGCTGGTAGTACTTCCAGGAGGGCTCCTTGATGTCACTGGTAGAAGCTCCACTTTTTTTATGCTAGATAAGTGTTCGAATACTTGACAGACTGTGTCCTCAAGCTTCTGTACCTCTTCATCGTGGTTTCCTCTGTAAAAACATAACAAAAACAATTATTTATTTTTCCTGGGGTTAGGGGGGGGGGGGGGGGGGGGGGAGGGGAGGGAATGGATAAGGAAAAAGAGAGAGTGTGTTCTGTATGTGTGTATGCTTGTTTGTGTGTGTGTGTGAAAACACACACACACACAAACAAGCATACACACATACAGAACACACTCACAAAAAAATGTCACATGCACACTCTGACTAAAACACACACTAAAAATATCTCCAGTTCTACTGATTTCATGAAGTTCATATGAGTGGCCTTACAAATACAATGTTTCTTTTTAAAGAATTCTGCTCAACTGGTAATAAAAATTGTTAAGATTGTACAAAGTTTGAGTAGATTTCTTCTTCTTTGTAGTGAACACTGCGCCAATTCCTACTGCAAAAATTCCTATTGTGCGAATGTACTGCATGGCATTCCTAAATACTGCGCAAATTCCTACTGTGCGTATTCCTACAGCATGAATTTCTTAATCTGTGCCTGTGTGTGTATATGTATGACTCACAAGGGTAGGATGAAAAAAAGCTTTGTTAGCTTATTCTTTAACCCTCAATAAAGATGATTTTGACTTGACATGACTTGACAAACTGACAAAGTAAGAGAGACAAAAAGAGAGAGAGAGACAGAGAGAGAGGGTCATTTTTTTTAAAAAGTGATGGGCCATAAAAGGCATAATTAACTTTAAACCTAAATTTCAATACAATACATTATGCATGTACTGATGTGGGCATATGACGCGTGTGCACATAAATGCGCACATGAGATTGAGAGTCAATATGTGTATATCAACTATATGTGTATGAACAGAACATAACTCTTATTGCCATAAAAATGTATGGTAGTATGAGTATTTGACACACATATTTGAGAGATAGACTAGAGGAGGAGAGAGAGACAGACAAACTGAAACAGAGAGAAGTTTGGATAAGCTTTTCTTTCATTAGTATCCGGGCAAGACTAATCCGGCTACCGTAGCGGTCCCCGGGGACAAACCCCGACCGGCACAGCTCCTGCCCTTCATTTACCACTACTCTGGTCTATGGCCCCTAATCCCTAATTTAGTTTTTAGTTGGTGCAGGCCCAGGGGGACCGCCCAGCGCTGATAATACTGCACTGGCGGGGCCTGCTTGATGGAGGCGTCAGTCATCTGATTCCATTCCATGACTGTCCTGTCATAAAATTCATATCACTTATTATTTTCCAGCAATAAATGAAATAGCATCTTTTTTAGTAGGCCTATTCTAACAACTGAACACAATCCAGGGCTCCCAATCGTCCAGCAAAAAAAGCGCAAAAAAGGGCGTCCCATGGACTCCTTCACTTACAGTACTTATAGAGGGTCCTAGAGGCGGGACAGAGGGTCCCAGTGGCATTGTGAATGCTAAAAAAGAATGTTTCTACTTCTAGTGCATCCCTGGGACCCCCTGCACATTCTTTTAGAGGGTCTACCGTCTAGTGTTCTAAAATGTATCGTATGCAGACTACTCGTGTAAACTAAAATTCCCAAGCTGACAGAAAATAGTGTATAAATCAAAGCTGATCCGTGATTGGTACCAGTCTGATTTCGAGTAGACCTACTTCTAAAAACTTGAACTGACATCATACTAATCATAGGAAAAACTATTAAAGAACATCAACCCATCCAAAGCTACAGGCCCAGACAATATCCCCAATAGAGTCCTTAAGGAGTGCGCATCCCAGCTGGCAGAAGGACTGACACGTTATTTTCCCAGCTGGCAGAAATCAGTCAGTGGACACTGGAACCCTGCTGGATGACTGGCTCACAGCCAACATCGCGCCAATCTTGAAGAAGGGGACAAGCACATGGCAGAAAAGTATCGGCCTATCTCTCTAACGTCAGTGACCAGCAAGCTCCTGGAGCACATCATCTGCAGTCACCTGATGCAGCAGCACTTAGAGAAAAACAAGATTCTCACCAACCTGAACCATGATTTTCGTCGGGGCTTCTCTTGCGAGACACAGCTAGTCACCACTCTTCATGACCTCTGCCAGAGCTTTGAGAAGAATGTACAGACAGATGTAGCCATTTTGGATTTTTCAAAGGCCTTCAACACTGTTCCCCACACAAAGCTCTTGGAGAAGATTGACAGTTACGGCGTCAGAGGACCGCTCCATCAGTGGCTTATCACTTTCCTCACCCAATGTCGTATGAAAGTGGTAGTAGAGGGAAAGGCATCCGATCGAGCAACCGTCGACTCAGGAGTACCTCAAGGTACTGTGCTTGGCCCGATTCTTTTCCTGTGCCACATTAATGACCTGCCGGCCTCCATATCATCCCAAGTCAGGTTGTTTGTAGACGACTGTCTGCTCTATCGTGAGATCAAATCTCAAGCAGACCACATTGCACTGCAAGACGACCTCAAGAAGCTTGAAGCATGGGCCGAAGAATGGGGCATGAGATTTAATGCCAAGAAATGCTTCATCCTGAGTACACGACAGAGGTCGTCCTTTACTACCAACTGAATGACCACATCCTACAGCAAGTGGACTCTCACCCATATATTGGCGTGGAACTGAGCTCTAACTTGTCATGGTCTGCCCACATCAGCAAGATCACCAAGAGAGCGAACTATCTTGGGCATGCTCCGCAGGAATCTCCGCTTCTGCCCTGAAATCTGCCGGAAGACAGCATACATTTCGCTTGGTAGAGTGAGTGGGTGGGGTGAGTGGTGGTGATGGTAACGGTGTGTGTGTGTGTGTGTGTGTGTGTGTGTGTGTGTGTGTGTGTGTGTGTGTGTGTGTGTGTGTGTGTGTGTGTGTGTGTATGTATGTGCGTGTATGTGTGGGTGGGGTGTGTATGTGTATGCCTATTTGCATATGCGTGAGCGATTATTTCGTTTTGTTGTTGAATTTGTTGCTTTTTAATTTTTGTTGTTGTTAAGCGCATAGAGCTCCACATTTGGTGGAGGAATGCGCTATATAAATGATTCACTATTATTATTATTATTATTATCTATCCCTCCTTGACTACAGCTCCATAGTGTGGGATCCATACACCCAAAGTGAAATAGGCAAGTTGGAAGGCATCCAGAGAAGAGCAGCAAGATTTACAAAGAGAGACTACCAGTCCCGCAACACAGGCTGTGTCAGCCATGCTGAGTGACCTTGGCCTTCCATCTCTGCAGGAAAGAAGGAAACAACACAGGCTGACTTTCCTGTACAACCACAAGGTCGTCGAGGGTTTCTTCCCCGGCATTGAAGCAGAGAAATATGCAACACCAGTCAAAAACAAGCGCCACATCAAACCAACAAGGCATGAAGATCAGGAGAGCAAGAACCTAGTCGAACACCTGGCTAGGAAGAATGACCGATGCTTCACCATCCAGCAAGCAAAAACAGCAACACTGAATAACAGCTTCTTCTTCTTCTTTTCCCTAGATTAGTAGATAGCAACCGCAGTCACTGATGACTATTATGTCGCTGTACAAGTGTATTTGGGAGGATCTACGGGAATGCGCAAGACAACAAACTATCAAGAAGGAAGTGGATAGGAGAAAAAGAAGAAATATCTAGAAAGCTTGGCCCAGCCAGCCAGGTCCTGCTAATCGGTCCCTAACATGATGCCGCGCCAAGCGAGAGAATAACCCAGCCAGCCAGGTCCCACTAATCCCGCTTTTTTTTCCCAGAACCATCCGGGATTGGAACAGCTTAGAGACCAAAGTTGTTTCCGCTGGGTCAGTGGAGGATTTCAAGACCCTCGGCCTCCTCCAACAGACCCCAGCCCGCAAATAAACCTCCAGCTCCTCCTGCCCCCCCCCCCCCCCCAGCCCCCCTCCTACCAAGCCCCCTTTATCCTGCCCTACCCTGGGCACACACCCACACTTCCCCCTCCTCACAAACCATACTTAGGGCTAGGATAGGTTGCTGCTGGACGTGGCATCATGTTGGTGTCTGAACAGGCGCTGGATGACCAGGTCACTAAAACTAGTATAAACTATAATAGTTTTTTTATTATTGTTTTGTTTTTTAAGATGTGCTTGTCGCGTGCAAATCTGTCGCTCGTGCAAATCTGTAGCTCGCTGCTATGAGAGTCTGTATTTGCGACAACCACAAATTTCATTTTTTCTGTACTTCAACTGTTTTCTAACCCTAACCCTATCCCTAACCCTAGAAAAAGGTGAAATTTGTGGTTCATGCTCAATCAATGTCGCAAAATGCCGCAAATACAGACTCTCATAGGTAGCGAGCTGCAGATTTGCACGAGCGACAGATTTACACGCCACAGTGCTCTCCCTAAAGTTTCGTCGATATAATGCAACAGTGTGGCGCTTTCGACTATGATAGTATGAATATGATCAAGAAGATCTAGGCCTATATATGTCAACTATGTATACGTTTGTTTTGGTTTGATCTACATCGATTGAAACAGAGAACATGCCATGCAAGTACTCACCATTCATGGTGCCTCCCATTTCACGGCATATGTGGATTTTGGCTTCTCGAGCCATGTCCCGATTACAGTAATCGGCACAATGGACATCCCAAATGCATGGGACATTGCGAATTAATTCGATAAGTTTGCAGTTTTCGCACACTGAACCTGTCTCCTCCGCCATTGTGATGCAAAAACCACGTGATACGAATCGGTGACTGGTGAAAACGGTCCCTGACGAAAACGGCCCCTACGAAAACGGCCCTACTAGTTACGAAAACGGCCCCTGTACCTGGGACGAAAACGGCCCTACTGGTTATGAAAACGGCCCTGGTACTCGGGACGAAAATGGCCCTTCTAATTACGAAAACGGCCCCCTCTCTCTCTCTCTCTCTCTCTCTCTCTCTCTCTCTCTCTCTCTCTCTCTCTCTCTCTCTCTCTCTCTCTCTCTCTCTCTCTCTCTCTCTCTCTCTCTCTCTCTCTCTCTCTCTCTCTCTCTCTCTCTCTCTCTCTCTCTCTCTCTCTCTCTCTCTCTCTCTTTCTTCAAATAAGTACATTTTAATGATGAAGTATGATTGAGGTATTTTTTTATGTTTGTGCATTTCTCTATTTTGAATGTTTAAAGATGAGTGTGAAAAGTAGGATTGGGTTTTATTTTCCCGTGTGTATGCGCTTACTTCACACATTTTGAATGTTAATAATTAGTATAGTTAATAATAATAGGTTTGATTTTGTTATTGATGTGTTACAATATAGGGATGATTTTTTGCATGCTTTATATTACTTTGTATGTGTTTATTTTCGTTTTCCATTTTCTACTTTTATATATGTATTTTGTCCAGAGGGCTGGATGTAAAAAAGCATGTTATTGCTTACTCTATTACCCTCTATAAATAAAATTCAATCAATCAATCAATCATCTCTCAATCTCTCTCTCTCTCTCTCTCTCTCTCTCTCTCTCTCTCTCTCTCTCTCTCTCTCTCTCTCTCTCTCTCTCTCTCTCTCCTACTTCTACCGTTGAGTATCCACAATCATCAGTTTGATTTTATGATACTGTATGCGGTTGAGGTCCGAAGTCGGGCATCAAAAAGAAACAAACCAAATAAAACAAAAACCTACTCTATGAAGATGACCCAGCCAGTCAGGTCTCGCTGATCGAGCCCACGACGTGATGTTGAGTCGACAGGAACACCTAAACTAGGGGGGGGGGGGGGGGATTTACATCTTGATGGGGGACTAGAACGAGCCGGCTGAAGAAGCAGACACCGCCTCCTCAGGTAACGAGTTCCAGTCTTTGATGGTGCGCGGGAAAAAAATAACTTCTCCTGTATTCAGTCCGGCACTGGATGGTGGATAGTTGCCGGCTGTGTACTCTTCTGAGGCGAGTTGGAGCTGACTTCAGTCTGGTGTTGTCGACTTTGACGATGCCGTTCAGGATCTTATAAAGCAATGTAAGCCTGGTAGACTTTCTGCGGTGCTCAAGTGTGGGCCATCCTAACTGAGAAAGCATGTCAGTTACACTGAATGTGTTGTGGTAGCGGTTTAACATGAAGCAAGCCGCCCTTCTCTGTACAGCTTCAATTTTGTCCACGTTCCTCTGAGTGTGGGGGTACCACACAGAACTGGCATATTCAAGCAGGGGTCTCACAAGGGTCAGGTATGCTTTCTCCTTCAGTTCTGATGAGCAGATCTTCAGATTCCATCGTAGAAAGCCCAACATTCTGTTTGCCTTTGATGTTATGGCCTCAACATGCAAGTCCCAGCTGATGTCCTTCTAGATGGTGATACCTAGATACTTCACTGAGGTCACTGTGTCCAGGGTGTGGCCATGCAGGTCATAGCTATGGCGGAGTGGTGTTCTACTCCTTGACACAGGTAGGACAATACACTTTTTGGGATGGAATTCCATATCCCAATTTCCTTCCCAGTCTGCCAGGTGTTGGAGGTCCTGTTGCAGCTGTCTTTGGTCCTGTTCGGAATTGATGGTTTTGTAGAGTGCTGTGTCGTCCGCAAACAGTCGTGTTGTTGAGGTCACTTGTTCTGGCAGGTCATTTATGTAAGCGAGGAAGAGACAGGGTCCAAGCACCGATCCTTGGGGGATGCCAGATTTTACACAAGCATCTTCCGATCGGGCTCCCTCGATTACAACTGCCTGAAGTTTATCTGTCAGAAAGTTCTTGATCCAGCCGTTGACTTCGCCCCTAATGCCATTGTAGTGGAGTTTGTGCAGGAGAAGGCTGTGGTTTGCCTTGTCAAACGCCTTGGCAAAATCCATGACAAGGATGTCTGTTTGATTGCCCTCTTCCATGCTGTCCACCAGTTATCTCTCTCTCTCTCTCTCTCTCTCTCTCTCTCTCTCTCTCTCTCTCTCTCTCTCTCTCTCTCTCTCTCTGTGTGTGTGTGTGTGTGTGTGTGTGTGTGTGTGTGTGTGTGTGTGTGTGTGTGTGTGTGTGTGTGTGTGTGTGTGTGTGTGTGTGTGTGTGTGTGTGACAGTGGTGTGCTCTGTATGCATGCACATGCCTCAAAACACGTGAACAATTTTCTCTTTCCTCATGGCAACAAAGTGATATACCAGTCATAATATGATTTAAATGTTACTGTGTTACAATGGGTGAAGATTGAGAAATGTTCACGTGTACTTAACCTTAACTGTTGAAAGTTCCCTTTCATGGTCACTCATCATGTATTTCTAGTACTCTAGTAACATGCTTGATGCAAAATGTGTAACACACATGCAAATAAATCAATTCTTTTAAAAGGCAAAGTCAAACTCTCATATCAAGTTTTTTAAAAATGACAATGTAAACTGTAGTGCATAAACAAAGAAGAACAAGAAAGGATAAACTAGAAATGGATTCTGTTATTCCGTTTGGATTTCGTTATTGACAGTAGGGCCGCTTTGGTTTTCTGAGTAGGGTCGTTTTGGTAGGACTAGGGCCGTTTTCGTATTTTGAGTAGGGCCGTTTTCGTTTTTGACAGTAGGGCCGTTTTCGTTTTCCGAGTAGGGCCGTTTTCGTAGGACAAGGGCCGTTTTCGTAGGACAAGGGCCGTTTTCGTCATGAGCCGTTTTCTCCGGTAACCGTTTCCTCCGGTATCCATACGAATCGACGCTCTGATTGGCTGCAACCACAGTCTCTTTTAGGCTGGGGATGCAGATCAAGAGTCTTATATAGAAGACTTCTGAGTGGCTTTCTAACGAGTCAAATGACAGTATTTTGAACAGCTTTCCAGCCAGTTATAAGCGTAAGCATGGGGTGCTTCTTCTTCTTCTTCTTCTTCTTCTTCTTCTTCTTCTTCTTCTTCTTCTTCTTCTTCTTCTTCTTCTTCTTCTTCTTCTTCTTCTTCTTCTTCTTCTTCTTCTTCTTCTTCTTCTTCTTCTTCTTCCTCCTGAAATACGTGCAAACAAATAATTGTACGCTTCGGAAGCAATAAGCGAAGCAAGGAAGGAAGGTGGTACTGGTAGAGTGGGTAAGACGTCCACCTGCTGCCAAATTCAAAGCGTTAGTGGCCCGGGTTCGAATCCTGGTCTCGCCCTTTCTTTCTAGTTCAACGGGAAAATTGAACTGAACGTCCAGTCCTGCGGATGGGGACTTAAAGCAAGTCTGACCCGTGCGCTTTACGCACGTAAATATCCCACGGCAGTTAAAAGTCGTAAGAGAAGGGAGAAAACCAAATCCGTTAACGGTGGTTGGTTGATGGTTCGTGTCACATGTTCTGCTTGCAGCAGAGCGGATCTAAACCCCATTTTTACAGGGAGAAACCCCGCCGCCTGGTATGACCAAATTGATAGCTAGGTTGAAACCCCACCCCCTTCGTCCACAAAAAAAGGAGGAGGGTGGCACTGCGCTTGCGGCGACGCGCTCTCCAGGAGATATAGCCCGAATTCCACAGGAACAAGCTTCTGTGACTAGAACATGTACGGATGCCGTTTCTGACCATGACCGCGCGCCAGATAGCAGCAAGGGCAGATGCTATTCCGGTGGGCCGGGCTAAAATCTGTTTACAGTGGAGAAGCCAGGGGTACATCCCCACTCTCTCGGCACAAGAGATTTACTGGAATATACCAAAAATCCAAAAACTACCAATAATGTCTCTGTAAGCCAGTGTGTCACCATGAGTTCCAGACAGCAGAGGAATCAGCTGCCGCTCCGGAAGGCTGGGGTGGAACTAGTGTGCAGTGGAGATGCCTTGCCCATGACACAACCTCACTCTTCCGGCCAAGAGGGTTTAAAACAGCTGGCGTTGAAGGAGTCACCAAAGCCACCAACTTATCCACTTCGCTGCAGGACTAAGAGCCAGTACAAATGTCTTCTACTGCAGTTTGAAGGTCTTAAAGTCAGTCACAAAAGACTGACCTACACTATGATTTTCCATTACTGCGGAAAATCAATCAACCTGTATTTCACCTATTGGAAGGTGGAAGGGGTGTCTGGTAAAGACCAGACACCCCTTCCACCTCCTCCCCTCCCCAAATCCAGGCTTATGTCAACTAATGATAAAAGTCATTTCAGTTCAGGGCGATGCTGTATTAGTAAAAGTCAAGAAGAATACCCCCCCCAAAAAAAAGGCGCTGGCATCGAGGAATTCGAATAGAGCTTCTTATTCTTCTTCTTCTTCGTTCGCTCAGACAGTTTCCTGTCACATGAGCGTAGATGCGCCATGCTGCCGTTATGCGCCTAACTAAGAAATAGTTAGGCCCAGCATGTCCGACTTCGGCTGAAGAAATGTTTGCAAGAATTTATAGACAAAAAGGCAGGAGAATGGACCAGTAAGATAGAAAGATAGCAGATGACAGTAAGCAAATGGAAAAGGCAGAGTCAAAGAGAGTGACAGATTAGAGGAAGTTACAAGCACATAACTTCCAGAAGGTGGGGGAACTATTTGTACGAAAGACCCCCCGGTATCCCCACGTGGAGCGAATAGAGCTACTATATAATTACACTCGTCCCTGAGAACCATCGATGCATTTAGCTGTTGTTGGTCATGCTGCTGCTGCTGCTGCTGCTGCTTCTGCTGCTCTGCAAGCAATTGCCATCTCTTAAAGAGTCCAGGCAGGCACGTGTCTTGGAGTCTGGTGTGAAGGATCCACCACAGATCAATTGTCTCCCACCCCCTCCCACCCCCGCCACTTTACCCCATGCCGTACACCCCTCCCCCTCCTTACCCCTCCTTCTCTCCCGCCCCAAAGCTCCCTTTGCAGCATCCCCCCCTCCCCCCCCCCCTTGTAGAAGGTTAAGTCTTGAGGTCGGTTTAATTGATCACTGACCAGAGTGGTTTGAGCAGGCCCTATGTCCCCCCGGTGAGCTGGCGTCTCCCCTTAGGGGAGGTTGGCTCTTTGATTCATCGGCCACGTTTTAAGACAATAACATTTGCTGCTGCCACTGCTGCCGCTACAGCTTAGTAAACGGAAGGGAGGATCGGGACAACTGCATGTGGTGCATGACAGGATAGTGGAGGTAAATAATAATAATAATAATAATAATGATAATAATAATTTAAAAAAAAAATAAAAAAAAAAAAAAAAAAAAATAATTATAATAGTACGTTTCATATAGCGCTTTATCTATAATGAGCCCAAAGCGCTTCACAATCGAATATTCATCAACATGTAGACAACAAAAATAGTGTTTAAGAATGACACAAAAACCAGCAACAACGCATATATAATGCAACTCTCTCTCTCTCTCTCTCTCTCTCTCTCTCTCTCTCTCTCTCTCTCTCTCTCTCTCTCTCTCTCTCTCTCTCTCTCTCTCTCTCTCTCTCTCACACACACACACACACACACACACACACACACACACACACACACACACACACACACACACACACACACACACACACACACACACACACACACTTATCGACACACGACTCATTATTCATCTTTCATTCAGTAAGCCATCGCAACGGAGTTGCTCGGACTGACCATAATACACCAACACACATACACAAACGTTAGAGGATGCACATACAAATACACACACAACACACACGTACACACGCACACAGACACACACACACATACACACACGAGAGGGATATGTGAATGGGAAAGCAAGGGGGGGGGGGGGTAAAGGAGGGGATAGAGAAAAGACAGGGGAAAGTAGAGGACAGCAACATGTTTTGTTTGTTTGTTTGTTTGTTTGTGACAAGCGACATGGGTCCCAGTCAACTCGCCCCATTTCCAACTCGCCCCAATTTCCAACTCGCCCCAATTGTTAACTCGCCCCAACTAGTGGATGGCACACATTTTCATACAGTCGGAGCTGAAAGGACATCGCTTGCACCTGTCCTGAATGTATAAAAGCAGTCGAAAATGTTGAAAGTCGAGGGGTGTAAACCGTGTAGTGCTTACTACTACTATCTTTACTACCCACATTAATGCTTAAAACAACTATAAACAGCGTTAGCAATGAAAGTATTGATGTCAATAACGACGACGACAACAGCGTTGACGACGTGGACCAGAGAGAGAGAGAGAGGGAGGAGGGGAGAGAGAGAGAGAGAGAGAGAGAGAGAGAGAGAGAGAGAGAGAGAGAGAGAGAGAGAGAGAGAGAGAGAGAGAG
>JAGGCT020004189.1:62500-72500 GCA_017654935.2 Phymorhynchus buccinoides
CCCGTAGATACCACAACCCCCGCTATCCCACTTCCTCTTCCCTTCACAGGCGGAACCTTCTCCGGAAGCGGGCCTGAAGTAGGCTGAAAAGCCCGGGCTTTCCTTCCAAACAGGACCTGAACCTCCGGCCCTTCGGCAGCGGGACAGAGAGCAGCGGGCACAAAGCCCCGTTCCAGCTCATTGACGCCCTGATTGCATTCCCCCAAAGCCCCGATCAGCGCCCGACTGGGTCCGGGTCAATGGGCTTTCTAAGCACCTAAACTGTTGACCGGATGTATTTGTCGAGGCCCTTCTTAAGTGGAGTGAATAGAGCTTAGAGCTAACCGCTAGCTCCTTCTTTCCCCCCGCGCCACACCCCAACAACAAACGGTCGGTGACAAATCGATGCAAATTGTTCGTGCAGCCCGCCACCAGTTCAAAACGGAACTTGGGTAAGCGTTCCATCATCATCACTGGCAGCCCCGCGCGGCCTGAGAAAGGCAGTGCGGCATTAGGCGTCAACAAAGCTGAAAGGGCCGTTATCGGCAGCGGTGCCACAAACTACCCCGCACTATCACCCCTCCCTCTTGAATACTTCCCCTTTCCCTTCCCTCTTCTTTTTTGTTTGTTGTCCTCTGCCGCATAGTGGGGAAGGGACTATGTTCGCGCGATATCTTGCACACCCCTGCACAGAATCATTATTTGATTCTGAAGGAGGTCGAGCCATGGCAACAACATTCTGTAAAAAAAATGGTCTATAATCACTAATTAGTTGGATTTTTTGTGTGCGCGCGTGTGGCAGGATGGTCGAGACGTTCGCCGGCCAGTTCAATGCGTGAGTGACGATTTCGGAATAGCTCGGCGATGCTGCGAGGGGACTTTCGAATCCTCTGCCGCATAGTGGGGAAGGGACTATGTTCGCCGATATCTTGCCCTTTATTTGATTCTGAAGGAAGTTGGCACAGGCCAAAATGCGTGAACTGAATTCGTCGATCCAAGTTCCTTCGGATAGGGACTTAAGCGTGACCCGTGTCGATAATCGGCGCCTAATTCGGAGCTAGCAGATAAAGGATCATCTTCAGTGCTCTTGTATTACTGCAGTACTTGAAATAAGAAAATCCATGGAATTGCTGTACTTTCTGTAGAAGCATGAACACAGTACCTATGTACTTTTCGTTGACTTTTTCCACGCCAAAAGTGGGGCAAGAGAGAGTTTGTGAAAGCGGTGGATCCCCTCGGTGAGAGGTATTCAGAAAGAAAGGACGACTAAAGGGCCTTTAAAAAAGGTGAAGGGGCGGGGCGGGGTTGTCAGTCGAGGGTTGCGAGTTGTGTCAAACCCTGTGCGTTGTCAGTGATGACAGGCGGTGCAGGGGGGCTGGGGACTGGTCCTGATAATGACGGCACTGTCACACCGCTGCCACATCCACACGTCACCCACTGAAGCGTGCTGGCAGAGGTCGACAACCCCGACCCCCTCCCTGTCCCTTCGCTGTTCCTCCTCCCATCACCATCACACCTGTTACTGTCATTACCACTTTGTTATTTTTTTCTGAGCCTCTTAGCTAAGTGATCTTTGTAAATTAGAGTAAAATGCATCAGTATCTCATTAGAGGAACTGGTTGAAATTCTGCTTCACGTCCTCCGGTCTGGAACAGACACATATATGGGACATTAGTAGATATACAGATGGTGGGAACGATCCTGGAGGCAATGCCCGGAGGCAGTGCAACACCAGGAAAGTCCCGAATGTTTATCAATACAGATGTGTATTAAGTACATAAGACACACGACATTAGAGGACAAAGGGATCTAGAGCTTTTCCCCCCAATGTTTTCCATTCATAAATTAATTGTCAGTATCATGAAACTGGAGCACGGTATAAGCTTCCAGCTTGTCGTTGCTCTAATTGTCTTTCTGCTTGACTATGTTTTGAAATGAATGAAGATTTGCTTAAACGAACTGTCAGTATCGGAAAACCACCAATATAATATAATATAATATAATATATAATATAATATAATATAAATAATATAATATAAATATAATAATATAATATTATATATATAATATAATATAATATAATAATATAATATTATATATATAATGTTATATAATGTAATATAATATAATATAATATAATATGTCATTGTTAATATTACTGCCGTTGTTGTTGTCCTTGTGTTTGTTGAGTGCTGTCGTAGTTATAGTTAATGTCATTGCAGCTTTTCTAAATTATTACTACTTTGTACAATATCAATGTGCATATATGTGTCTTATAAATTTTGTAAAACCAAGAAAAAATGTTCAATAAAAAAAATAATCTTATATATTTTCAAAATAATCTGTCTGTGTGTCTGTCTGTCTGTCTGTCTGTGTATTGTCCCTTATGCACGGACCACAGTTCTCACCACCGATCGACACCAAATTTGGCATCAAGCATCCTTGGCACCCTCCGAAGGTCATGCCGTCCTTACTTTTCGGAAACCTCCGCCAAGGGGTCGTGGGGAGGGGGGGGGACCACATAGCAGCTCGGATTTACTAACGGCAAGTGCGTGTGAGCTGTGAGCTCTGGGTCCGCCTTTCGGAGGGAGGGGAGGAGGGACTTGAGGAGGGAGGGGAGGAGGGAGGGGAGTGAGGGAGGGGAGGAGTGAGGGTGAGGAGGGGGGGGGAGGGAGGGGAGGAGGGAGGGGAGGAGGGAGGGGAGGAGGGGGGCTGGGGGATTATTTTATTATTCGTATTTTGTATGGGGGAGGGGTGGGATGGTCGGGTGTGTGTGTGTGGGGGGTGTTCAGGGGGGTGGGCTGGAGAGGGCCACAGTTCTCAACCGATCGACACCAAATTTGGTATCAAGCATCCTTGGCACCCTCGAAGGTCATGTATCCTTACTTTTCAGAAACCTCCACCAAGGGGTCATGGGGAGGGGGGGGACCACACGCAGCTCCACACGCACTTGCGGTTAGTAAATCCGAACTGTTCGGGTTTGTTTCCTTTTTTTTTTGTTTGTTCTTTTCTGTGTGTCCCAAGGATATCTCCCGAACCGCTTGACCGAATCGCGTGTATGTTTGTGTGGTGGTGTGTCCCCATGAGAGGAAGGCATCTGTGTGGTGTGTGTTTGCCGTCCTGACCTTGTGTGTTGGTGTATGACCTTGAAAAACCGAAAATCGTTAAGGGGCCATAACTTCCACACCGCAGGTCCTAGAGCCTTGAAACTTGGCATGGATGTACTTTCGCTTATGGCCGTTCTGATGATGGCGTACCAATGAGAAAGAGCGCAAGGTCAAGGTCAAGGTCAGGGAGATCGGTATGCCTTGAAAGTGGTAGGGGTCTAATGATTGGGTTTTACTGTCCCACGCATATCTCCCGAACTGCTTTACCGAATCGTTTCCAGTTTTGTGTGGTGGCGTGTCACCATGAGAGAAGGCATCCACGCATAAATTATCACCGTCATGACCTTCACCTTGGTGTATTACCTTGAAAACCGAAAATCTTTAAGGGGCTGTGTCACCATGAGAGAAGGCATCCACGCATAAAGTATTGCCGTCATGACCTTCACCTTGGTGTATGACCTTGAAAACCGAAAATCTTTAAGGGGCTATAACGTCCACACCGTTGGTCTTAGGGACTTCAGTCTTGGCATGTAAGTACTTTGGCTTATGGTTGTTCTGATGATTGCATACCGATCAAGGTCAAGGTCAAGGTCATGGAGATCGGTAGGCCTTGAAAGTGGTAGGGTTAAAAAATTGTATTTTCATCCACAAAAGTAAAAATATAATATTTTGCGGACCCCGCAAAACCGGTACTCAGCGGTACCGGTACTTGGCGTTACCTGTACAAGGCGTTACCGGTACTAGGCGTTACCGGTACGGGGCGCTGCGCTAGTACAATATAAAAATAAAATACTAACACACCTAGTAAACAGCAGAATTTCAAGAGAATCATGCCTCCCAAATGTCATGTACAGTCGGATAGTCGAACGACTGCAGTTGGACATGTGCATCGGACCCTTAACAGTTCTCTTGTCCATTTGATAATTGTTTCATGTATTTGTCTCTTCAGTTTTCTGCGGCAGTCAATGGGTTTTAACCAAAAATGTTAACCTAAACAGCCTTGCCCATTCATTCTGCTTTGCTTAGTTACTAACACATATGCTGTTCACAAAAAGTATGGGATATTGCGTTTGGTATCACCATGGGTTCAATAACGAAGTTATAAGTTCTATTCAATTTGAAAACAATAGTATGTTATTCCTTGAAGATAAAATCGAAGACTAATTATAATGTTAAAACATCACGTGATTGCCAGAGAAGATGGACATCAATGGGTGCAATGTCCAAAAGTCATAAAAAATAGTCATAAAACAGTTGAAAATGTGTTGGACCACGGTTTCCTGCAAGACATAGCTAGGCATTTGATTGAAAATGATCAGTGGGCCCTGTAGACAATGGGAGGGTATGGAATTCATGAATGTGAATATGGTCTTGCACAAAATGTGCTAAGTGGAGACGCGAATTGTCATTTTGGAGGTTGAAATCTGCCCAACGCTGGCGTTTTTCAATTTCAACTTGCACCATTGTAACGGTCGTAAGAGGATCTAGGGACGCCGAGAAGAAACATTAATCCTCCAGAAAATCTTCAGGAGACTGTTCCAGGGCACGAGAAATCACTGCCTTGAATGCCTGGTAGCAAACAGTGGCCCAACAATATGTAATCTGTGTAAAGATGTTTTGTGATTTCGAATAACACACCCACTGATGTTTATCGCCTCTGGCAGTCACGTGACATTTTAAAATTGATTTTTGTCTTCGATTTTACAGCCAAGAAGGGCTGAACTATCATTTTCACATGAATTTAAACTTATTCTCTGGTTTTAGAACCCATGGTGATATTGCAAAGTCAATATCCCCTACGTTTTGTGAGCAGTATAGATACTCTAAGCTGGGATCTTCGTTGAGTCGTAGTCAGCTTAAAGAACAAATAATAGGAAAAAAAGAAAGAAAAGCGAGACGAAAAGGCACTCAAGAAAAGTACTTTTTTTTATATAGTCTTTTTTTTCTGTACCCCCTACCCCCACCCCCACCCCATGCCCATACTGTTCTGAAGGAAATACGCGTCAAGAGTGGGCATGCTGGTCCTGTTGCCATGTCTTCCTTCAAACAAAATGTTTTTGCAATAATAAAGTATGCGTCTCGATTTTCTTCATTGTTATCATACAACTATACTGGTTTAACAAAACGTGTCAACGAGTGCATTCTGTTATTTTCTGTTATTTTCTCTTTCCTTCTCACTTCCTCCCACACCCATCACCACCACCACCCCCATTCCCACACCCAATCCCAACACGATTCCCTCTTACTCCTTACACTCCTGTTTCTCCCCTTGTCCTCTTGGTCTGCACAAAATGCGTTTTTGTGTTGAAAAACACATCGATTGTCCAGGAAATCAAGCAAATAAACAGCAATATAAAAGGACACAACTCGTACAAACTCTGTTTATTGGCCACTGCAACTAGGGTTATTAACGCTTTTGACGGCAAGAGTTAAGCCCTTGTTGGTCAGTATCCAAAAGGGCATTCACTCTTGCAAAAGGCAGCCATTCAGTGGCCTCAAATAGGGTTATTGGTGAGAGTTATCCCTTGTTTGGTCAGTACTCAAGCATCTTCCCCCACCCACCAAGGGCATTCACTCTTGCAAAAGGTGGCCTTTGCAATGGCCAACAGGTCCACTCTCGTTTTCCTGTTTCCTACCTCGCCCCATCTCCATCCCCCACCCCACCCCACCTTACCCCCGCCCACCCTGTCTGCTTTGTTCCACCTCCAGTCTTTAGTATACCCCCCCCCCCACACACCACACACACACACACCCGTTATGTCCGCCGCGCTGTCTTCCTGAGGTTTGAATCCCCTGCCAAATTCGATTAGATTCCATTTTACCAGCTGATGCAAAAGCTGGTCACAGGATCAGACAAGGAACTATCGGAACCATCAAGCCCTTGAATCTCTCCCCTGATATTTCGGCCCCGTTCCCGGCCCTTCCTGTTTCTGTTTCGTTGTCGACACTGTCTCCGTCGTCTGTCTGTCTGTCTGTCTGTCTGTCAGTCTATCGATGTGTGTGTGTGTGTGTCTCTCTATCTTCTCCTGTCACTCAATAAGTCACTCTAACTTCTACTGACGCCCTTTCAATGACTTCGTGTATGTATGTGTGTGCATTAGCTCTCTCTCTCTCTCTCTCTCTCTCTCTCTCTCTCTCTCTCTCTCTCTCTCTCTCTCTCTCTCTCTCTCTCTCTCTCTCTCTCTCTCTCTCTCTCTCTCTCTCTCTCTCTCTCTCTCTCTCTCTCTCTCTCTCTCTCTCTCTCTCTCTCTCTCTCTCTCTCTCTCTCTCCCTCTCTCTCCCTCTCTCTCTGTCATTCAAGGATAGGTTGGAAGACTAGTCGTTGCCTAAAATCTTTATCCTTGAAAAATAAAGTTTAAGTTTTCAAAGTTCAAAGTCTCTCTCTCTCTCTCTCTCTCTCTCTCTCTCTCTCTCTCTCTCTCTCTCTCTCTCTCTCTCTCTCTCTCTCTCTCTCTCTCTCTCTCTCTCTCTCTCTCTCTCTCCTACTATCTTCTCTCCAGTCTCTCTCTCATTTTCTTTTCTTTTTTTCGTTTCTCTCGCCAGAATAATGTAGTCAGCCCTACTGCTAGCAGCCCAGGCCAGTAATGCATCTTTTAGAGGGAGGTTAGGGCCCAAATAGGCCCGAAAGAGGCCCGGCTCCGTCGGGCGGGCTAATTGGATTAACAGGCCCATGAGCTCCCCCCACCCATCCACCCCCGGTCCTGAAGGCGAGATGATGGCGCTAATGTCCTCGTAGACATGCTTGGGCACCGGTAATCCGCCGGCTTAGGGGTTACGTCTGAAAGCATAGACACGGACCGAGGAGGGAGCTTGCTTGAACTAGTTGAAAAGAGAGGGATTTCTTCCTTCCTTTCTGTCCCCCCCCCCCCTCTCTCTCTCTTTTAGAGTGTTTCTTCACTTTTTTTTTTGTTTTGGTTAGAGTTTTCATCACGACAGTCTATTCATTTATGCTTGCTTTTATTTTGCGTTTTTCAAACCTCTCTCTCTCTCTCTCTCTCTCTCTCTCTCTCTCTCTCTCTCTCTCTCTCTCTCTCTCTCTCTCTCTCTCTCTCTCTCTCTCTCTCTCTCAACCGAGGCTCCTTGTCAAAAAAAGTGTTCCAGTGTCCAGTGTCTCTCTCTCTCTCTCCCTCTCTCCCCCCCCTCTCTCTCTCTCTCTCTCTCTCCCCCTCTCTCTCTCTCTCTCTCTCTCTCTCCCTCCTCTCTCTCTCTCTCTCTCTCTCTCTCCTCTCTCTCTCTCTCTCTCTCTCTCTCTCTCTCTCTCTCTCTCTCTCTCTCTCTCTCTCTCTCTCTCTCTCTCTCTCTCTCTCTCTCTCTCTCTCTCTCTCTCTCTCTCTCTCTCTCTCTTTGTTTGAATCAGAATGAATATAGAAACATATACATGTTTTTGCTACGAAGCGGGTTTTTTAAATGTGCCTTTGCATGGGTCTAATCAGATGATGTTCTGTGAAACTCGAAGACACCCACTGTTTATATACGCATATTGTAAATGTATTAAGTATTGGTTTAGATTAGTTAAATTACCTGAAGCTATACTATGTAAGAAAACTTATGTTATGTTAAAATATCATGCATAATATTATGGACACTCAACCTGCATTCATTCATTCTGTTCTCAAGGAAAGAGTTTTGTGGACAAATAGTGACAGCTTGATAATAAGGTTAGAGTTTTCACTACATAGAATTAATGCGAGTCTGAAGAATGAAGGATATAATACTTTGATGGGATTAGTTCTTTTCTCAAATCATGATATTTGGGACACACAAAAAGAAAATTGGACGAGACGAGAGAGAGAGAGAGAGAGAGAGAGAGAGAGAGAGAGAGAGAGAGAGAGAGAGAGAGAGAGAGAGAGAGAGAGAGAGAGAGAGAGAGAGAGAGAGAGAGAGAGAGAGAGAGAGAGAGAGAGAGAGAGAGAGAGAGAGAGAGAGAGAGATGCAAGCACGCATACACACACAACATACACACACTCACACAAAAACACACACGCACGCACGCACACACGCACACACACACACGCACACACACACAGACCCCCCCCCCCCCCCCGCCCCCCCCCCCCCACACACACACAGTTTTCAGTTGGGGAAAAAAAAACAAGCTCGGAAAGGAAGTAAAGAGAAAGGAGAGAGGCTAACCCGATAGTGACCCCGGCTAACGACGTAATGGATCCTCAGTGACTTGTTTCGTCCAGCCACTAATTAACCATGACACCTATTGCGCAAACCCCAACCCCAACCCCCCCTCTTCTTCTCCTTTTTTGTTTTGTGTGTGTGTTTTTAACACGTCCTCCCGCGCCCAGTCCCCGTCACAGGGCGTTAGCTGCCGCAGCCGACAGTTTTAACAACCATCTCAATTCCATTAGCAAACTTCCATCATTCCCCACCCCACCTCTGCAGGCGCGCGCGCGCTCGCGCACACACACACACACGCACGCGCACGCATACACACACACACACGCACACACGCACACACGACACACACACACACACGCACGCGCACACGCACGCGCGCACACACACACACACACACACACACACATCACTACCATCACCACCACCACCACCATCATCATCATCATCATCATTATCATCGTCATTATCATCATCATCATCATCATCATCATCATCATCACAACGCTTTCTCCCTGACCCTTACTCCCTTTCTCTCTCCCCCGACATATTAACCCTGTCTCCACTCACGCACCCCACCCCTACCCCACTATTTCAATGTCGTTCTCTGGCACTATCGCCTAACGTGAACACAGGGGAGGCTTGAGAGAACATGGGCACCACCTTCCAGACTTTGCAGCAAAGCTTCTGATTGGCTTAAACACATTTTTATGATTGTAGTTAGGCCTACATTTGCCTCACCATAACAGCCAAGGTCATCCAATAAGTAGAAAGAATGGACTGCATTGAAATCAATATAACTGAACAAAATGTGGACTGTGGTGATTAAACTTTTCTTATGAAAACACGCATTTGAATTTGAATGACAATGCCACGTCTTCTGTCCCTCCTCATTCATTGTGTAGGCTATTCACATCCTGTTCTTTTCACACCTAGTTTCTGAGGGTGCGTGCGTACACGCTTTTTTTTATTATATAAAGATTCATATTAAAATTATAGCCCCGTCGACAACAAAGGCCATGCCAGGGCTGTCACTACGTTAAATCTTACCACGTATTAACGCTTTTTCTTTGACAGGGATACTAATTAGAGTGTAAGACTGTTACAGACGCTTGACAACTATGGAGTATATACACCAGCGTCATCTTCTAGGCACACACAGGCACCCGTCCACCTGAGTGAAAATCTGTTTAACGTCCTTACATTTGGGACATAAGTAGATACAAAGATGTCGGGAACGATCCTGGAGGCAATGCCCGGAGGCAGTGCAACACCAGGAAAGTCCCGATTTTTTGTGTAGCAATACAGATATGTATGATGGTGAATCAAGACACCCGTCCAACTTTATCATCTTTCCACTCACCTTCTCAGTTTCATAACGTCAGACAGACAGCAGAGTGCCTGCTGGGGTTTTTCCCCATCTTTATTTTTAGTAATTGATAAACATAACCCCCCCCCCCCACACACACACACACACCACACACACACACACGCTCTCCCCCACATTTGTAGCTAACAATGTCCCATATGTGCCCTTTGGGTCAAGAGGACGTTAAATTTTAAATTTTCGTTAAAGTGCCTACTGAGAAATGACCAGTCCAAAAGCAAGACAGAGACAGGCAGAACGAGACGTTAGAGCCATATACTCTGTAATTCCAAGTTCGCGGCAACGATCACATCAAAATAAATCTAAATCAAAACAATATATCATAATTTATAATGGAAATAAAACGAGAAAAATAAACTGTATGGTCCATGTTGTAAATTTCAAATGATTCCCCTTGTAA
>JAGGCT020004189.1:80000-90000 GCA_017654935.2 Phymorhynchus buccinoides
GTGTGGGGGGGTGTTAGCAGACAATTTTCTTGCCTTAGAAGATGACCCTGAACTTTTAACGCAACAGTGCTAGACAATTTTACAGACTCATCGTCGTCAAATTCAAATGCATCGGCGTTCATGTTTACGTCGTACATAACTACAACGACCATAGCTGTTGCTGCGACTGGGAGTCATACTCGTAATAGTTTTCACACTGCATTGTTTGATTTCGCGCGTTTCACACGAAGACGCAAACACTTTCTACCAATGAAATGCTCTGTTAGAAGAAAATCACAAAGTGGCGGGTTCGATATAATTCTCTGATCACAAACCTTGTCAAGTACCTCAAGAGAGCTTTGAAACTCTACCTAACCGCTAGCTAGAGTATTGAAACTGCACCCAGCAGTTCGACCAGGTTTCCAAACTCTATCGAACACCTATAGAGAGATTTGTCAATTTGGCGCACCATATGTTCGTGCACGAGTCTGTTACTCGCTGTACTCCTATTTCAGTGTGCGCTGCCTCTTTATTGTGTACTTTTGGAACAAGATTTGTTTAAATCGAATCAAGGTGTAAGGGTGACAGTGTAAACTAACTGTAAGGCTATTATTATAGACTTCGATGGTTGGTTGGAACTAAGGATTTCATACGTCTTCGAAAATGATAATGATTTAGTTTTGGATGATGTGTGTTATTACGGTAACAAATCTATTGAACTCACTCACTCACTCAATGGTTGGTTTAACGTCTAATTAGGCGTAGCCTCTTATAGACAGTAAATATGTTGAAAGCCAGCGGTGTTCTTATTAGCGTTGTGGTCAGTGTGAAACATTTTACAAGCGAACAGAAAAATATTGACTACTGGATAAGGCTATCGACGCTATGACATGGAATGACAAACCAGACGTTTTCCCGGTTTTCTTATTCAGCTCAGCTTTTTTTCCCTTCACACGCACACAAACAAACAAAAATATATATATACAATGAAATGTGCATGATCCCCGAAGTCGGAGTGTGGCTGCCCAGTGGCGGGGTAATATTATTATTAATAAGAAACGGTTATGTTCTCATCCGTAGCTGATGCGCTTGTGCCATAAGTGTCCAAGCGCTTCTGCTATTGGGATGATCCCTGGAGTCTTTTAGCCAGGGTACGACAACCACAAACAACAACAACAAATGTGCATGACTATCTTTGACGTTGTCACTGGGCCAGAACGTAGGATATGAAGTAGAGCTACTTTGGAAGCGTTAAATCATATCGTGGTGGGAGGTTCGTGAATGCTTCACAATGGAGCCCCTCTCCTCTGCCTTATGGTGACATGTAATCTGGGTTTTTTTTTTAATTCAAGCGCGTTTTAGCCGGTGCCGTTTATAGGGATGACAGGTGATTCCATCTTTCCGCTATTCTTGGTGAAGATGAGAAGAACATTCTGTGGGCGTGTGAAATTACATCAGTGTTTTGTCAGCTCTTGTCAGTGCCCATGGCAGCCAGTTGCCCCCCTGACTCTTTGTCACAGGACACCGTGGCTGGAACTCCCCAGTTAGCCTTTTGTACGGGAGTTTCCCCTCACACGACGACATGTCACGCTGGGGCTACCCGTGTCATTGTTTGTTTGTTTGTTTGTTTGTTTTTATCGACGCCACTCATAGACAGGGTACTTGATCACCTATGACAACGCCTTCTTGTGTGGTTCTGTATTCTCCCTTTCTCCGTGGAACCTCAAAGGAGTCTACAAAATGTAATTTATCTCATACAGTCTTTCAGGTGTATTGAGTTTCTTGAAGAAAAAACCCACACAACATAACTTGTCACATAAAAGACAAGTCGCGCTTTGCTGTTTTGTTGTCCGATTTCAGGACAATGACCAAGCATGTAGGCTGAGGGGAAAACTCAAGAGTTTATTCAACTCACTAGCGTTGATATCCTCCGAAGTCGGAGTGTGGCTGCCCACGTGGCCGGGTAATCAAAAACGATCACACACGTAATGTTCTCATCCCTATCTGGTGTATTTTGTACTATAGTGTTCAAGTGCTTCGGCTGTTGGGATGATCCTTTGAGTCTTTAAGCCAGGGTTCGACAGCAACAACTAGTGTTAATACATACAATCTCAGATATTTGTCTGGAAAAAATAATTTGACATTTCGTGAAGGGTTTTTTTCTCTCCAAAATGATGACTTTGTTAAGTGTTGAAATAACAAGTAAGCTAGACAACGCTACAAAATATAAAACGATCGCCTACCAGTGTGAACTTCCCTTCATTTGGTACGCCTTATTCTTTTGAAGCTTGGTAGACTGCTCGTCTATGCATTTTCTTTCCATTACTGTTTGCTTGTTTATTAACATACATTCATTTACACAACATTTTTTTTAATCTTCTTTACATATGTCCCCCTCCCCCTCCACTAACATACACTTCCTCTTTTCCTCCCGGAAGACAAAAAAAAAGTTTTAATGTAAAAGATATTAAGACAGTGAGCAACATTTGCGTCGAAAACAGAGTTAGGTCTGGAACTTATTTTCGAGAAGTTGTCGTCATGATCCGGATGCAGTAGATTAGATTAGGGTTGATAGACAGACAGACTACGTACGTACGTACAGATAGACAGACAGACTACGTACGTACAGATAGACAGACTGACAATGACACCAACTGGCATTGGCTCTAATTATAAGGTACCTACATCCGTTCTGGGAAAAGTTTGTAGTACAATACGGGAAGAAGTTGGTTAAGAAACTAAATTGGAGTGATTGTGTGGAGAAAAAACAAAAAAGGACTAAGGGACCAACACAGACAAACTCAAAGAACTAGAGACAGAATTGGGGCAAGAAACTTCTTCTTCTTCTTCTTCGATCGCTCAGACAGTTTCCTGTCAATTAAGAGCGCAGATGCGTCATGCTGCCGTTATGCGCCTAACTAAGACTTCGGCTGGAGGAAATGTTTTTGAAAGTGTTTCGTGAAAAAAGCCAGGAGAATGGACCGGTAAGACAGAAAGATAGCAGATGACAGTAAGCAAAGGGAAAAGGCAGAGTCAAAGAGAGTGACAGATTAGAGGAAGTTACAAGCACAGAACGTCCAGAAGGTGGGGGAACTATTTATACAAAAGACCCCCCGGTATCCCCACGGGGGGGGGGGGGGGGGAGGAAACAAGAAACGAGACCCATATACCAGAAAGGGGAAGGGGGAGGCAGCCGACATTCCTGCACCGTCCTCCTCCCCTCCCTCCCCTCCCCTCCCCCTCCCTCCCCTCCCTCCTCCCCTCCCTCCCCTCCCTCCTCCCCCTCCCCCCCCCCCCTCCCCCCCCCCCCCCCCCCCGTGCAGGGCAGCCCACTACTGTGTTGTGATTAATGCCCTGCGACAAACAGCGGCGACAGAACTGCTGCCCATTAGGGCCGGGCCCCACACCACTTGTAATCGAGTTGTTTCTCCAAGACACCCCATGGTGCTATCTCCCCCATCCCCAACGTCCCTGCCTCTACCTCTCCCCTTCTTCTGTCTCTCTGTCTCTCTCTCTCTCTCTCTCTCTCTCTCTCTCTCTCTCTCTCTCTCTCTCTCTCTCTCTCTCTCTCGCCACCCCCCCTCGCCTTCTCTCTCTCTCTCTCTCTCTCTCTCTCTCTCTCTCTCTCTCTCTCTCTCTCTCTCTTCGCTCCTCATTTCTTCTCGTACCTCTCTACTCTCTCTCTCTCCTCTCTCTCCCTCTCTCTTCTCTCTTTCTTTCGTAACTTTCTCTGCGGGTCCGCAACTTTTTTTTATTGTTTCCTCTTTCCAATTTGTTTTTAACTTAACTCTTAAATCTGTTAATCCACTTTGGGCCTCTTTCCTTAGACATTAAAGTGACATGTGAGCCCTTCCTGAAGTCACTATGTGCGTTTAATGTGTGCTATTATATGAGTATTAATCCATACAACGCCTAAAATAGTCCGAAGCAAATCAATTCCACAGTTATCACTCAGGGACGGTATTCATGTCGAGATAGCATGAGACTTAGCATGATGCTAACTTAGAAGCTCTTCCAAAAGTCCTATTAAATCCTATAGGACATTGGAAGAGCTTCTAAGTTAGCATCATGCTAAGTCTCATGCTATCTCGACATGAATACCGCCCCTGGCCTCTGAATCTCACCGTCATTCGAACACGTGCTGCTTATTTACGCCTTTGAATATTAACCCTTTCACCGCCAGCCATATTTCAGCCAGAATTTCCCATTAAATTTACCTGGGTAGAGAACAAAATCCGTCTGCAGTATTGGGGATTCTTCTGTGAAATATAAAATAAGGTCTATCCTTACTTCCCAAAAGTAAGACAATAGGGTCTTTGGATAATAGACCCCAATTTGATGCCTTTAAGTGACATAGGTATTATAATCACTGTGGTGCTAAAATGCGACTGTGGCGGTGAAAGGGTTAAAACAAACTGATCGCTGACAAGTCAACCTTTTCATAAGGGCATGATTCATAAAACATTAACATCATTATATTAATATAACATAATTTTAATATATCTGTAAGTGCTGTTGTCTCTGGGTTCTTTTACGCGTGTCAAATGGGTGTTGTGCGTGAGACTTAAGCTGGAAATCCACAGCCACGTTTCCCGACGGCACGGCAGCTTTTTTGTCGTTGTCGTCCTAGGTTCCGTGACGAAACCCGAAGTTTTTAATCCATGCAAACGGAAACGGCACGGCGCCTTTTCTGTTTGAAAGAGATGGTACCCTACATATCCAAACACGACCTTGATAAAAACAAAACAAAACCCACTTTCCATAGCTGACAGAGGCATTTTTCTTCTCAGATTTCATGGTGCCGTCCCTATTTCGTGGACGGCAACGGCAGAATTCGCTACATGCTCCGAAAACTGCTGCCGTGCCGGTGCCGTCGACGGTGCCGGTGACTTGTCGTTGCCGTTTCGTGTTTTCTGGATTCAAGCAGTGGAAGTTTAGTTTGAGCGACATAATGTTTTGTCTTTGTCGTTGATTTGTCGCCGTGCCATTTTCGTGCATGAGGATTTCCAGCTTAAGGTTTTTTCATATTTTCATATCTACTGACAGACTGCTAAATGAGGTATCCTATGTTTGTGGTGTTGTGCCCCCTTTAGGTAGCTCGCTTTCTGATTATTGTGTGATCTGAATTCCCATAATACTCAAAGTTCAGTTTGAACTGGAGCTCTTTACTTCGACAGGCCAATCTTACTGGAGCTCTTTTCTTCCACAGGCCAATCTTACTGGAGCTCGTTTCTTCCACAGGCCAATCTTACTGGAGCTCTTTCCTTCCACAGGCCAATCTTACTGGATGGAGCTCTTTCCTTCCACAGGCCAATCTTACTGAAGCTCTTTTCCTCCACATGCCAATCTTACTGGAGCTCTTTTCTTCCACAGGCCAATCTTACTGGAGCTCTTTTCTTCCACAGGCCAATCTTACTGGAGCTCTTTTCTTCCACAGGCCAATCTTACTGGAGCTCTTTTCTTCCACAGGCCAATCTTACTGGAGCTCTTTTCTTCCACAGGCCAATCTTACTGGAGCTCTTTTCTTCCACAGGCCAATCTTACTGGAGCTCTTTTCTTCCACAGGCCAATCTTACTGGAGCTCTTTTCTTCCACAGCTCTTTTCTTCCACAGACCAATCTTACTGGAGCTCTTTTCTTCCACAGGCCAATCTTACTGGAGCTCTTTTCTTCCACAGGCCAATCTTACTGGATGGAGCTCTTT
The DNA here is from genome assembly GCA_017654935.2 of Phymorhynchus buccinoides. NCBI lineage: Eukaryota > Metazoa > Mollusca > Gastropoda > Neogastropoda > Raphitomidae > Phymorhynchus > Phymorhynchus buccinoides. Next base: position 85,683 of record JAGGCT020004189.1, read on the forward strand.
TCTTCCACAGGCCAATCTTACTGGAGCTCTTCTCTTCCACAGGCCAATCTTACTGGAGCTCTTTTCTTCCACAGTCCAATCTTACTGGAGCTCTTTTCTTCCACAGTCCAATCTTACTGGAGCTCTTTTCTTCCACAGTCCAATCTTACTGGAGCTCTTTTCTTCCACAGGCCAATCTTACTGGAGCTCTTTTCTTCCACAGTCCAATCTTACTGGAGCTCTTTTCTTCCACAGGCCAATCTTACTGGAGCTCTTTTCTTCCACAGTCCAATCTTACTGGAGCTCTTTTCTTCCAAAGACCAATCTTACTAAGAGCTCTTTTCTTCCACAGGCCAATCTTACTGGAGCTCTTTTCTTCCACAGGCCAATCTTACTGGAGCTCTTTTCTTCCACAGACCAATCTTACTGGAGCTCTTTTCTTCCACAGGCCAATCTTACTGGAGCTCTTTTCTTCCACAGGCCAATCTTACTGGAGCTCTTTTCTTCCACAGACCAATCTTACTGGAGCTCTTTTCTTCCACAGGCCAATCTTACTGGAGCTCTTTTCTTCCAAAGACCAATCTTACTGGAGCTCTTTTCTTCCACAGGCCAATCTTACTGGAGCTCTTTTCTTCCACAGACCAATCTTACTGGAGCTCTTTTCTTCCACAGACCAATCTGACTGGAGCTCTTTTCTTCCACAGACCAATCTTACTGGAGCTCTTTTCTTCCACAGACCAATCTGACTGGAGCTCTTTTCTTCCACAGGCCAATCTTACTGGAGCTCTTTTCTTCCACAGACCAATCTTACTGGAGCTCTTTTCTTCCACAGGCCAATCGTGATCGTTCGGGTGGTAACGCGCTGGCCGTTGTATTAAATAACCATTTAAAGTTAATTTCCATCCTTTTTAAACAATTCAAACTATGCATTTGCTAATAGTAGAATCTAAAGGCGTGACGGAAAAAACACACCCCGCAATGAACCAATACGTTGAGGGGGTGTGTTGAATCGGTTTACTGATTGACTCTTCATACCGTCTCGTCTGTCCCTCTAAATTTGGTAGATTATCATCAACCCACTCTGTTGTAAACGTCGCTTTGCACTGACTGTAGACATTGACCCTAACAGTAGTAACTATTTCACTGTTTTCATAATTGTTCGAGTCAGTGGTAGGTGCTTTTAGGTCAATGTGCGATTCACGTGCCTGCTACTCTCTATTTATGTATTTATTGTGTGCGTCCATAATCAACTGTAGAGGACGAACTTGTCGCTATTTCTCTCGCCCACCTTCCCATCTCACCATCTCTTTTTCAACTTCTCGTTACTTCCATTACTCCCCCCCACCACCACCACCACCACCACCACCCGTTCTCCTCCTCATCACTACGCCCTTAAAAAATAACCCCAAACCCACATCCCCCCACAAGTTAATAGTCGTTCATTAATAACAACCGAAGAAGACATGCAATTAAAAAAATATATATAACAAAATCATCTGAATCATTTCACAAACACCTCTCTCTCTCTCTCTCTCTCTCTCTCTCTCTCTCTCTCTATCTCTCTCTCTCTCTCTCTCTCTCTCTCTCTCTCTCTCTCTCTCTCTCTCTCTCTCTCTCTCTCTCTCTCTCTCTCTCTCTCTCTCTCTCTCTCTCTCTCTCTCTCTCTCTCTCTCTCTCTCTCTTTCTGGTTGGTTTAACGTCTAGGTAGGCGTAGCCTCTTATAGACACACAAACACACATCTCCTCACTCTTTTATATCCTTCGGGTGTTATTGGGTTGTTGGGTGTTTTTTTTGGGGGGGTTGTCCTTCCGTGTTCTTTTTGTCTTCTTTAGTCTTCCACCACTCCCCCACCCCCTCCCCAGGGACTGGGGGAGGTGTAAGGGTGGGGGGAAAGGAACGCGAAGGAGGCTTCCAAGGGGAATGGGGGTGGAGGTGGGGGGGGAGGGAGTGTGTTCCTAACGAGCCCCTCCGTTCTGCAGGCGTCGTGGCCTCTCCCCCGCCGATGGTCTTCCCTCGTAGTAGTGGCCGGGCAGGCAGCCGGGCGCGAAGGCAGTGAATGAATGATTGATCCCCAATGAAAGAGGACGTAATGAAAGAAAACAGATCCACACACTCTGCCTCCACAAACGGCTCCATCGATTAGGGACCGTATGGGGTAGGGGCAGGAGGAGGAGGAGGAGGAAGAGATGAAGAAGAAAAAGGGGTGGTGGGTGGGGGAAAGGAATACAGAGAGAAGGCGATGACACAAGGTGCCGCCGGTGAGGCGACAAGATAGAGAGAGAGAGGTGGAGAGAGAGAGAGAGAGAGAGAGAGAGAGAGAGAGAGAGAGAGAGAGAGAGAGAGAGAGAGAGAGAGAGAGAGAGAGAGAGAGATGAACGACACCGTAAGCCATTTAAACGCACTTCCGGTAAAATGACCATTGATGATGACGGGATAGGGCACTTTCAATTGACCCATTATACGCGGGAGTGAATTTTTGTTTAAATGCTAAATACCGCCAACACAAATGAACATACACGTGGCTAGTAAACATTTGATAACAAGCAGATGAGACGAAATGACTTGCAAATAAAATAAAGCAATGTTGCGAAAATATGAAAGTGGTAAAAAGGGATCAGCACGTAATGACAAATACAATCACGATAAGTAGAATAAGTTCCTAAATAAATACTTTAAAAAACTCTTTTCTCCAACAACCTAACGAATTTTACCTAAGAACAGGTATTCGCCATTAATAACATGCATTTGATGAATGCAAAATGTATGTACACGGAACACCACTGGCGCATAGCTACCAATTGCATGGCCACACCATGGACACAGTGTTCTCCGTCAAATATCTGGGGATTAACATCCGAAAGGACATCAGCTGGGACACCCAGGTCGAAGGAATAGCTGCGAAGGCGAACAAAATGTTAGGATCCTTGCGTCGCAACCTAAAGGTACTAACGGAACTTAGGGAACGAGCATATACCTGGCGTTGGTCAGACCCCTCCTTGAGTACGCCTGTTCCGTTTGGGATCCTTAGGCCGGGTTCACAGTAAGGTCCGTACGGAAAACCCTAACTAAGTGGAAGAAAGAAGGAAACAGATTTGCGCACGTGTCCGAATTTCCCCTACATGCGTAAACTTTTATCCTTCTTTCTTCCACTTAGGGTTTTCCGTACGGAACTTACGCGTCATTACACGAAGAGGCTCGTGGGTAAGATCGAAGCAGTTCAGAGAAGGGCGGCTCGATTCGTGCTCAACCGCTACCACAACGCCTCAAGTGTGAGATACATGCTGACTCATTTGGGTTGGCCTATGCTGGAACACCGAAGGAAGGCTGACAATGTTATAAAATACAGCACAGCATTGTCCGAGTCAGCACCAGCAAAATTCAACCAGCTGTAACTCGACAGAGAAGAGGACACAACCAGCAACCGAGTGTTATTCCGTGCCGCACCGAATACAGACGTAGCTCCTTTCCCAGGACGATCAGGGACTGGAACCAACTGTCCGAGGTGGCTGTGACAGCGCCATCCATCAACATGTTCCAGTCAAGGGTCAACTGACAGTAAATTGTTATTTTTATTTTGTTTGTTTGTTTTTCAAAATTAGCTGTTCCTGCCTGACGCGGCATCATGTTGGGGATCCACAGGGAAACATGACTGGCTGGGCCAAAAAGTAGTTTTAGGGTTTTGTTTGATTTCCTTTCTTGTCCGACCTGGTACCGCGACCGGCATAGTGCCCATGAATCAAAGTGTCGATTGTGCGCACTCATCTGGAAAAGAAGAAGAAGAAGAAGAAAGAAGAAGAAGAAGAAGAAGAAGAAGAAGAAGAAGAAGAAGAAGAAGAAGAAGAAGAAGAAGAAGAAGAAGAAGAAGAAGAAGAAGAAGAAGAAGAGAAGAAGAAGAAGAAGAAGAAGAAGAAAAAAGAAGAAGAAGAAGAAGAAGAAGAGAGAAGAAGAAGAAGAAGAAGAACAACAACAACAAACAACAAACAACAACAACAACAACAACAACAACAACAACAACAACAACAACAACAACAACAAGCACACGAAAAACAGAAGTAATTTGTGATAACATAGACACAAATAAGTGTACAGGAATGGGAATATTTCCCTAGCAGTCTTTTATTGTGTTTGATGCCGTATTGTTGGGTACACAAAAATGACAAAAATTACTATGTTATCGACATAAAAACCATTCAGCAAATATTCATCATATAAAAAATTCTAGTTATCAGAATGTGAACACACACGAAAATATGGAAAACAAGTGCAACGCCGAGCGGCTGCAAAGTCCCCTCGTAGCATCGCCGAGCTACTCCGAAATCGGAATGTGTCGGCTGTACA
>JAGGCT020004189.1:97500-105000 GCA_017654935.2 Phymorhynchus buccinoides
GTGCTCTTTCCATCTCAGTTTTTCTTCCTTTTTTTAATATATATATTTCCACCCTTCTTTCACCTGTCATCTCTCTCACCACCTCACACCTATCTTATCTCCAAAGTGTGATTTCAGACTCTGTGGACGAAGGAGATTTAGGAATGGAGCTCGAACTGTAAAAAAACAAATTATATACATATTTTTATTTATTTATTATTAATTGGGGGGTTTTTTGGTTGGTTTTTTTTTTGGGGGGGGGTATTTTCTAGTCACAGAAATTCGTCTCTGTAAAATTCGGGTTGTTGTCCCCCGTGTGAATACCGGGGGGTCTTTTGTACAAATAGTTCCCCCACCTTCTGGAAGTTCTGTGCTTGTAACGTCCTCTTCCTCTTCTGTCATTCTCTTTGACTCTGCCTTTTCCCTTTGCATACTGTCACCTGATATCTTTCTATGTCACTGGTCCATTCTCCTGCCTTTCTTCTATTAATTATTACTGTGACGTAAGTGTCCCGCGCGACCCGCTTTCTTTATTTCTTATCTACACCCCCCCCCCCCCCCCCCCCCCCTTCTCCCCTCCCCCCCCTCGCCTTTTCATTTCTCTGTCCTGGCCGCCACGTTAATTGCCACCCACCATCTAAAGAACGCCGAGTAAGGGCGTTGTCTGTTTCAAGTTCGAATTGTCTACCCGGTCGGCACGTACCACCTACCGAGGTTATCTCCCTTCACCCCCCCCCCCCCCCCCTTTCTACCGGCTCATCACAAGAAAGTGACAACCGAGGTTATCTCCCTTTGAACACGGTTTTTTCCTTCTAATCACAAGGTTAGGAATGTCAGGAATGTGCTAAGGATGGAATAGGCGCGTGATTGTTCGGTACAATTAGAACAGCAAAATTGTGACGTGTGGACTGTAATACACCAATAGCAGGCTTTCATTGTTTGAAAGTGAAGGCTATAATTGGAGTGGTGAGAAAAAGTTGTCACACAAGATGCTGAAACGTAGCTAGAGCAACACTCACAACCAGTCATCATAAGCCCACTAGTAAGTATTATTGATGACAGGTGATTGAGATCTGGTTTGTTTGACTCTAGTTTTGATCTAGATCCTATGTTCAATGATGAATAAGGAGTAGATAGATATGCTATAGAAAAGAAGTGGTAAACATTCTATTCTATTTATGTGCACTGATTATTTGTGTGTGTGTGTTTTTGACTTGAACACTTTTGGTACCAGAACCGGAGTTTATGCCTACTAACCCTTTTGTCTATTTTTAGTAGGAAACCTATGGGCCGCAATCTTGCACTATTTTTAGTAGGAAACCTATGGGCCGCAATCTTGCACTTTATGATACCCTTCCTTTCCAGGTGTTGGATGGAGAGTGATGATGGATTGATCACCTTTTATGTTTTACTGATCTCAGTTTGTTAACTGAAATTCAGTTTATTTATTAACTACATGTAGTGCTATTGTACAAGGGAAGCCTTCAAGCCGGTTGGGATTCACTAATTCCCTGCCGACTGAAGCCCCTTGTCTCTAAGCCATAGAGATCTACATCCACCTTCTCCTGTGATTATCAGCAGGGCATCGTGGGCCGGAGGATCATCCCGGACTCCACCAAGCACCAAGACGGGTCCGTCGCCAAGACAACCTGCACCCAGAATCCGCGAGGAGACCACGCTTGAACCGTGCCATCCCGCGAAGCCGTAACCGGAACGACTGGGAGCTACTCTCACCTGACGAGCAAGCCCAGAACTTCAAACAGCTAAGTCTACCTGACTGCGCCAATCATTTGAACTTTCCTACGGACACCGAATATAATTAGTAACCCTTCCGGCATGGGGCGAACCTTATAGAAAGACAAAAGTCTTGTGAATCCTTTCGGATTTCATTGTTTTTTATTCATATTTTGTTTTGGCGCCATTGAGCTGCTTTATTATTATTGTTGCATAATCTTATGCAGATTTTGGGAGTAAATAAAATACAAGTGTCAAATAATCCTGAACCCTTTGGTCAGACTGATGAGAGTGGGAGTCTTGTAATTTCATGTAAAACCCTACTTCTCTCTGTCTGCCATTTAGAGCAATTCAACCACTTGTATTTCTTACAACCATCTGACGAGCCAGAACCCGGGCACAAATATAAATTTATTAGATGAAAAGGGGCCGGGAAAGTTGCTCATCTCCCATACCCTAGAGAAGTGGGCTAAAGGCAAATTATCTAAAGTCTTCCCTAGGGACTTAGCCTTTTAACCCATTACCTCGTCACATCTAATTGGGGGCTCGCGTCCGGGATATTTTTTTTCATAAAGTCTAACAAATTTCAATTCAAACGGTAGTTCCTTTTCAAAACTTATCTTGTGTCCACTGGGAAAGTTATTGTGATTTGGTTCACTGTGTTTTGATTTGATTTGTTTGAATGCTATTTATGACTTTATTTTGATGTGCATGCTATTTCTGTTTATGCTGAAATAGTTAAGTGTTGTTTGATACATTCAACTCAGCAGCTTTGTTTTTATTTTGAATAGTTGTATTTACAACCATGGCTGAGATTGTTAAACTTAGGAGGGAACTTAAAGAATGGGGAGAATCTCTAGGATTGTCAGGCCAAGAGTTAGCCAATTTTGTCATATCTGAATATGACAAAGAGAAAGCTCGCGAGGTGGCTGAGAAAGACAAAACTCGTGAGGCTCAAGAGGCTGACAAAGCTCGTGAGGCTCAAGAGGCTGATAAAGCTCGCGAGGCTCAACAAGCAGATAAAGATCGCGACGCTCAAGAGCAAATCCGTACTCATGAGTTAAGGCAGAGACAACTAGTGCAGGATGCCAAAAATAAAGAACTCGAACTTGAGGCCTCTGAGCGAGAAAAAGCGCGAGACCATGAACTAGCTATGAAGCAGCTAGAAAACTCAGCAGACTCTGAGACTGCTGCCCCTCAAAATTTTCCCCCTCCCATTCATACCTCAGCCATGACCTTCACATTGGAGGCATTCAATGAGGCAACCGAGTCTATCGATGCATTCCTCGATAGATTTGAAAGACTGGCCCAGGAATTTGAGCTTGCTCCGGAAAAGTTCAACCTCAAGCTTGCCCAAAGTCTCAGGGGTGTGGCTTATGAGGTGTACAGTAAACTTCCGTCAAGCCAAATTACCGACTACCCAGCTTTGAAAGAAGCCCTGCTCAACAGATACGAGTTGACAGCTGACGCCTACCGGAAAAAGTTCCGGTCAACCAGAAAAGGTAGGGGAGAGTCCTATGCCCAATTTTCAGATAGACTGGGGAACTATCTGACTAAATGGGTGTCCCTTTCTGCCAAAACTGAGTCCTATGAGGATCTCCGGGAACTGATGGTTGGCGAGCAACTGCGCGAAACCATGTCCCCAGAGTTACGCACCTTTACTGCCGAACAAGGTGCCACAACTCTGGCTGACCTCATCCAGCTAAGTGATAGGTACACACTAGCCCATGATGAACCTAGCGCCCCTAAAAGGCCAAAACTACAGCAAGTAGTTGGGTCCACTGCTTCACAGCAGAGCAGGTTTAACCCCAACTCCAAAAGTGGGTCAAACAGTTCTACCCATGAACGACAACCACTGGGACAACCCTTATTCTGCTCATACTGCAAGTCGAACACCCACAATCGGGATGACTGCAGGAAACTTGCTTACAAGCGGCAAAATGTTGCAACTATGCAAGTCGTCTCGACTTCGCAGAATTGCACAAACCCCTCCCCAGTACAGTGTCCAGGCACACCGTCAGTCGTTGGACAGGCGACTGTCAACAACATCCCTGTTCAGTGTCTCTATGACACTGGACTGTCATGCGACGCAATTGTCTGCGGATCCCTAGTCCCCGCGTCAGCATACACGGGAGACTTCATCTCTCTGCAAGGCCCTGATGCTGCAATCCCCCCATCCACTTTGCCAGTCGCCATAATCAATGTCGACACCAGATATGTTAAGGGACCCATCAAGGCAGTGCTCATGGACAGTCCTGTCTATGACCTCATACTGGGATCACAGTATGTGTTTTTAGGGCACCCCTCTCAACCTGCTATTGTTTCAGCAGGATTCCCTTCTCCCCAAACCACAAACCAACTCCCTCCCTCCTTCCCAAAGAGCAAATCTCCCTCAGCAGGGAAGAAACCTCTCAACGCGGCAAACCAAATTGCCGCGCGAGCCAATCCAGATTGTCCCAAGTCCCCAAGTCCGCCACAACTTGGAAAATCCTTCCCAAGGAATGTCCGCCTAACGACCCAAGACCACTCGCCACAGGTACCTCAGGTGAAAGGCAGCACTGTACCCACAAACACCCACCGAAGGTACTATCGGGACAGGCCGCCGCACGTACAGCCGTCACCTACCCCTCCCTTTCAGCGAGTGGCAGTCGACTTGGTCGGGCCTCTACCTCAACGGAAGAAGAAATTCCGGTACATAGTCACCGTGGTCGACATATGTACCATGAAGTGCGATGCCGCCCCAATCTCCTCACTTGATGCTAGTCAGATAGCTGCGGCACTCAAAGCCATTTTCGCCCGAATCGGCCTACCAAACCACATCATCAGCAATGATGAATCCAGGCTAAAGGGGAAACTCAGGCAAGAGGTGTTTGCTATTCTGCAATCAACCTTGGGACAACTCAACACAGGATTGCCGCACCAACCTCAGTCGGAATCCATTCCACTGATCTCTAACCCACCTGCTCCTTTGAACTCTGTGTTGCGACCAGATGTTCCACCATTCCAGCCGACCCAGTCTCCCCACTAATTTGTCCCTGTCGCCCAAGTCGAAAGTGGAGTCGGCGTTCCACAGGAAGATTCCGGTACCAGAATCTTTTCTTCGGGGGGCCTCTGTGACGTAAGTGTCCCGCGCGACCCGCTTTCTTTATTTCTTATCTACACCCCCCCCCCCCTTCTCCCCTCCCCCCCCCCCCCTCGCCTTTTCATTTCTCTGTCCGGCCGCCACGTTAATTGCCACCCACCATCTAAAGAACGCCGAGTAAGGGCGTTGTCTGTTTCAAGTTCGAATTGTCTCCCCGGTCGGCACGTACCACCTACCGAGGTTATCTCCCTTCACCCCCCCCCCCCCCTTTCTACCGGCTCATCACAAGAAAGTGACAACCGAGGTTATCTCCCTTTGAACACGGTTTTTCCTTCTAATCACAAGGTTAGGAATGTCAGGAATGTGCTAAGGATGGAATAGGCGCGTGATTGTTCGGTACAATTAGAACAGCAAAATTGTGACGTGTGGACTGTAATACACCAATAGCAGGCTTTCATTGTTTGAAAGTGAAGGCTATAATTGGAGTGGTGAGAAAAAGTTGTCACACAAGATGCTGAAACGTAGCTAGAGCAACACTCACAACCAGTCACCATAAGCCCACTAGTAAGTATTATTGATGACAGGTGATTGAGATCTGGTTTGTTTGACTCTAGTTTTGATCTAGATCCTATGTTCAATGATGAATAAGGAGTAGATAGATATGTTATAGAAAAGAAGTGGTAAACATTCTATTCTATTTATGTGCACTGATTATTTGTGTGTGTGTGTTTTTGACTTGAACACTTTTGGTACCAGAACCGGAGTTTATGCCTACTAACCCTTTTGTCTATTTTTAGTAGGAAACCTATGGGCCGCAATCTTGCACTATTTTTAGTAGGAAACCTATGGGCCGCAATCTTGCACTTTATGATACCCTTCCTTTCCAGGTGTTGGATGGAGAGTGATGATGGATTGATCACCTTTTATGTTTTACTGATCTCAGTTTGTTAGCTGAAATTCAGTTTATTTATTAACTACATGTAGTGCTATTGTACAAGGGAAGCCTTCAAGCCGGTTGGGATTCACTAATTCCCTGCCGACTGAAGCCCCTTGTCTCTAAGCCATAGAGATCTACATCCACCTTCTCCTGTGATTATCAGCAGGGCATCGTGGGCCGGAGGATCATCCCGGACTCCACCAAGCACCAAGACGGGTCCGTCGCCAAGACAACCTGCACCCAGAATCCGCGAGGAGACCACGCTTGAACCGTGCCATCCCGCGAAGCCGTAATAGGAACGACTGGGAGCTACTCTCACCTGACGAGCAAGCCCAGAACTTCAAACAGCTAAGTCTACCTGACTGCGCCAATCATTTGAACTTTCCTACGGACACCGAACATAATTAGTAACCCTTCCGGCATGGGGCGAACCTTATAGAAAGACAAAAGTCTTGTGAATCCTTTCGGATTTCATTGTTTTTTATTCATATTTTGTTTTGGCGCCATTGAGCTGCTTTATTATTATTGTTGCATAATCTTATGCAGATTTTGGGAGTAAATAAAATACAAGTGTCAAATAATCCTGAACCCTTTGGTCAGACTGATGAGAGTGGGAGTCTTGTAATTTCATGTAAAACCCTACTACTCTCTGTCTGCCATTTAGAGCAATTCAACCACTTGTATTTCTTACAACCATCTGACGAGCCAGAACCCGGGCACAAATATAAATTTATTAGATGAAAAGGGGCCGGGAAAGTTGCTCATCTCCCATACCCTAGAGAAGTGGGCTAAAGGCAAATTATCTAAAGTCTTCCCTAGGGACTTAGCCTTTTAACCCATTACCTCGTCACAATTACAAAGACTTCTTCAGCCGAAGTCGGACATGCTGGGCCTAACTATTTCTTAGTTAGGCGCATAACGGCAGCATGACGCATCTACGCTCATGTGACATGAAACTGTCTGAGCGAACGAAGAAGAAGAAGAAGAAATCCGGGTTGCTCCCACCAGGAGAGCGCGTCGCTCTAGTACAGCGCCACACATTTTTGCCATGCTTTGTGAGTTTGTGTCATCCATTCCACCGGCACAACACGGCCTACTCCTACCGAATAGTGGAATGGGCTTTCAATGTGCGCGCAAGATCTTATGCATGCGTTCGCTCACGGGACCTCGGTTTGAGGTCTCATCCAAAGGACCAAGGACATAGGAGTAAAGTAAGCTTACCTTTCCCCAGGACACAACACCGCGAACGGAGCTGGGTTCGAACCAGCGCACTCGCTGACCTGTTGTGTTATAATTACGAGTGGTGACTCTAACCACCTACGCCACGGGAGGAAAAGTAAAATAAGGAAATTACTTGTTGGTATTGAAAAAAATGACCTTGTCATAGAGACTCATCTACGTAAAATTCGGGCTGCTCCCACATGGACAGCGCGTCGCCATTAGTACGATGTGTGTGTGGGTGGGTGGGGGGGGGGGGGGGCTTACTAAATGTTGCTACCGGTTTGGTTAATACCAAGCAGCGGGAGTCACTTATCGATTCGAGTTTTGTGTGTGCTGCCAATGGTTGTTTTACATGCGTCTCCCCGTGGGGATACCAGGGGGGGGGGGGGTCTTTCGTAAAAATTGTCCCCCCACCTTCTGGAAGTTCTGTGCTTGTAACTTCCTCTAATCTGCCACTCTCTTTGACTCTGCCTTTTCCCTTTGCTTTCCATCTGACTTATTGGCCCATTCTCCTGCCTTTTTTTTCAAAGCAAATCTTTCAAATAAG
>JAGGCT020004189.1:110000-112500 GCA_017654935.2 Phymorhynchus buccinoides
CTCTCTCTCTCTCTCTCTCTCTCTCTCTCTCTCTCTCTCTCTCTCTCTCTCTCTCTCTCTCTCTCTCTCTCTCTCTCTCTCTCTCTCTCTCTCTCTCTCTCTCTCTCTCTCTCTCTCTCTCTCTCTCTCTCTCTCTTGTGCTTTAAAATGTGTTGGTTATTAGTAGAAATTGGTGTGTAGAGAAAATCATAGGTTGCCCCGTAAAGGGCCTGCGACACTACATATGATCAATGCGATGCGATTGTGACGATGTGAGTGATGATTCACGTGAAATAATTCCGTCTAAAAAATAAGTCTGCTATTTTGGCTCACTATGCTCCAGTAGACCCAATACACGACTTTCGCGTGAAGCATGACCCACATCGTCACAATCGCATCGCATTTACATCAAATCGTATGTAGTGTAGCAGGCCCTTAAAAGTCGTATGATATCTTGTTGGAACTAGATGCGAGTGAGGAGAAACATCGGGCGTCAAATGAGTTTGCTTTTATATGAGAATGGTTTTGGAGATTTGGAGACTTATCTCTGTGAAATTCGGGCTGCTCTCCCCCGGAGAGCGCGTCGACGCAAGTGCAGCGCCTACCCAATTAAAAAAAAATTGGGAGGACACAGGGTGAGGAGGGGGTGTAGACTGTTGGAAAACCTAGCTATCAATTTGGCCATACCAGGCAGCGGGATTTCTCCCTGCTCTTACCGACTTTCAACTGCCGTGGGATATGTACGTGCGTAAAGCGCACGAGTCAGACTAGCTTTAAGGACTCGACTTTCAGTTTGATTTTCCTGTCGAACTAGAAAGAAAGGGCGAGGCCAGGATTCGAACCCGGGTCACTCACGCTGTAGTCACGCATTACATTTGGCAGGCGAACGTCTTAACCACTCTGCCACCTTTCTCCCTTGTGAATCAGGGAGTTGGCAACAGTAATCAGTCTTTGTTTATCCGTCTTTTCCGGCAACGTCTTATTGGTTGTTGTATAGGTGGTAAGCGTAGAATGACCATATTCAAATCAGTAGTAGTATATATGATACTAATATAAACACTAGCAGCTGCGCACCGCTCGCTTCGCTTCGTGACAACTCTTACTCGGCACAGGTCTTTAGAATAGCAGTTGCCAGAATAATAGCACTTCGAAATGGCTCCCACTGTATTCCTCCGGTGATGCTGACCACGAATATTAAACATGGTTATATGGAGAAAAAAACACCTTGAAAAACAACAACAAAAACCATGGTTATATGGATATCCAATCAACGGTTTTCAAACAACAGTTATTTGCTTTACGCAAACGGCCCGGGTCTTCATAATAGCAGTTGCCAGCATGGCACTTCGAAACGGTCTCCCCCAGAGATGCTGATTGCAAATATATATGGTCTACGTGGTCTATGGCCACCCTACAGCTTTTGTTTCTGGGTTACAGCCTGCATTCATGTAGCAGAGTGAGGGTCAAATGTCACGGTCAAGGTCAAGTGGCTTCAAATGTCTTCCACTACATTCCTCCACTACATTAAGAATAGTATATGGTTATGTGGGTGTTTGTAAGCCCAATAGTTTACAAAATCTAGCCACTGCTAAAAGAGAGAGAGAGAGAGAGAGAGAGAGAGAGAGAGAGAGAGAGAGAGAGAGAGAGAGAGAGAGAGAGAGAGAGAGAGAGAGAGAGAGGTTCACAAGTCAAGGTCAAGGCTATAAGGATAATTAATAATCAATACTTTTTGCCACACACGACCTTGAGCCAGCTTTGAAACCTGTAACTGTGGTTGCTCAAAATTCAGGAACGTTAGGTTGAGCGATGATGATCACGAATAACTATAGGATATATGGTTATAGGGGCCCATAGTCAACAGTTTGGGCACAATCGTCTGGACAGACAGACAGACAGACAGACAGTTCAGACGAACACACAAACATAACGATTATAGTAGTCATGGATTGTTTCTAAAATCTTCTCGTGGGGATGCCGGGAGGTCTTTCGTAAAAATAGTTCCCCCACCTTCTGGAAGTTCTGTGCTTGTAACTTCCTCTAATCGGTCACTCTCTTTGACTCTGTCTTTTCCCTTTGCTTTCTGTCATCTACTATCTTTCTGACTTATTGGCCCATCCATTCTCCTGCCTTTAAAAAAAAAATCTTCCAAATAAAGTTCTTCTTTGAGCTCCTCCGAAATCGGAATGTGTCGGCTGTACGCAGCGGGGAGACCACTGAAATCCTACCTGTACCTTGCCCATTATGGCCATGTGGCCTGGGAACAGAGAAGAAGAAGAAGAATTTTCTAAAACAAATGAAGGCCCGCCAATTCTGACCCCAATTCGTGAGCCCCATCTGCCTTGGGGTTTACAATGAGGTACATGGGTAAGGGGATGCCCTGCACGCTGTTATGGGGTATTCAGACCAATGTGTCGTAGGAAGAAATCGCCCGAGCGCATCTCTGCCCCCTTTCTACCTGGAGTTTAACGCACAGGAGTGTGAGTTTTGCCGAGAAGGGTGTGTTTCCATTAAGAATGGATGT
>JAGGCT020004189.1:115000-121725 GCA_017654935.2 Phymorhynchus buccinoides
ACACACACACACACATACACACACACACACTATCATTACGATGCGTTTTCCATTCCTAACGTCTAACCCGTTTGTTTGATTGTTTGCGTCAAAGGTTCAATGTATTATAGGAAAGCGTCGATCCCATTTGCATCACAGATTAAGAGATTGAAACTGGGATTGAATTCGATTCGAACGAATTTGTTTGCGTTTATTCGACTAGGCCAAACAAAGCGTAGTGATTCCACAATAGAACCACATCACACGAAACAGGAATGATTATATAGGGTGAATCGGATCGTAATGCATCAAACGGAAAACACTGATTACACCCACACTAAATTTTAAAACATTAACGAGTTTGTTGTTTGTTCGTTTGATCAGTTTCGTTTCTCTATGAATGATTTGACATGACGACACCCACGTTGTGTTGTTGCTGATTTGTTTGTTAGTTAGTTTAATACACTTCACTAACTTATTTGAGATTATGGCAATCACACCCGTGGTTTCTCCCCCTCCCCCCCACCTCCTCTACGTAATCCTTTACCATCACCATTCATCCTTTTACTCCTCCCCACTTTACCCGCCTCTCGGCAAAGGATTTGAGTTTCAAAATCTGAATTTGATTGTCTATCGTAAGCACGTATCATTTAAAAACAAGTTGGTGATGATAATACCAAAATGAGGGCTTTCCATCGTTTAAAGTCAATCGGTGTGGGACATGCAGATAAACCTATATAATCTAAAGACAGTAACAACAACAACAACAACAACAACAACAACAACCAAACATTTTATTATTCGATAAAAAGCGTTTTCATTGGCACGCTTAAAACACAAATTGTTACCATTACCCCCTCTCCACTTTTAGCTCCCTGCTTACTACAACCGTGTCCAGTGGGTCACAGCCAGTGCTGAAAGTGCAATTAACATAAACAAATAAGATGGCAAGCCATACAAGTGTGCTCCCAGAACGTATTTAAATGAATGGTAATGCGTTTCAATGGCTTGCCATTCGGGGTGAGCTGAGAAAACAGACATCGTCGCGACATCGGGGATAAATCTGCCGATCTTTACTACGATCAGATCAGAATCTGTCACAAAAAATGAAATGTCATGAACAATAATCGATTTCACTGGAAAGCCATTCGTGTGGGTTCTCTGTCACCTGTGTGAAGTTATATTACACTTTACAAGCATCGTTATCCAGATAGCTCTAGCAGTTTTCATTATAATCGGTTTCGTAAGTATTACGATGAGGACACGTTTTTAATACAAAAATCAAACTCATTATGGGAACGTTTATATGGCTAGTCATTTCGGTGAAACAACACTACGGATATGATCATCACATGGGGGGTAAACCCGCCAGTTTTCACTTATGATCCACGGAGTACTTTTTAGGCTCTGGAAAGTCCAGTACATTTCTGCACGTGTGCACACACACACACACACACACACACACACACACACACACACACACACACACACACACACACACACACACACACACACACACACACACACACACACACACACACACAACAACACAACAACAACAACAACAACAACAACAACATACAGTATTCATACGGCGCTGAATCTTGATAGAAATCAAATCAAAACGCACACACATGTTAGCATTCATAACGCATTCAAACAAAAACGCAATACAAAGCGAACACACAGGGATGACATAAATGGAATAGCCTACAGCAGAAACAGACCTAATGGCAAGAGAAAGAAGCGAAAGAGAGCGGAGCGGACGGGAGAACAGATGGGCATTGAGATTAGCTTTGAAAGCAGAGAGGGTCGGTCGCTGACGGTTGGAAAGAGGAAGCTTGTTCCAGGAGGTCAGTCCTGAGACAGCGAGAAAGCGCAAAAGAGCGCCGACCAACAGTTGAAAGCTTATACCTAGGGATCTGGGCAGAAAGAGGGTCAGAAACTGAACGTAGAGTGCGAGCTGGCGCACACACACGCACACGCACACGCACACACACACACACACACACACACACACACGCGCGCGCACGCACACACGCACATGCACGCGCACGCACACGCACACGCACGCACGAGACACACGCACGCACGCACGCACACGCACACACACACACACACACACACACACACACACACACACACACACACACACACACACACACACACACACACACACACACACACACACACACAGAGAAACGCACAGACCCATGTTACAATTCAGTATACTCTCATTCTTATAGACCTGCTGGAAGTCAACAAACAGCGCTCTTGGGATTTCACAATGTTAT
This sequence comes from Phymorhynchus buccinoides, assembly GCA_017654935.2. Classification (NCBI taxonomy): domain Eukaryota; kingdom Metazoa; phylum Mollusca; class Gastropoda; order Neogastropoda; family Raphitomidae; genus Phymorhynchus; species Phymorhynchus buccinoides. The sequence continues at coordinate 117,274 of JAGGCT020004189.1, forward strand.
TCTTTTCCTCCTTTGTTTTTTGTTTGTTGTTGTTTGTTGTTGTTTTGCTTTTGTTTTGCTTTAGTCCTTTCTCACACTGACTGGTCCTCTTCATTTTATCTGTCTATTCCCCCCCCCCCCCCCCCCCCAGCCCCCCAGCGGTCTTTTGCTGCAGTGTTATCTGATTTAGATGGCACATTCCTCAGTAATGATAGAGTGAAGGAGGAAGTCAGGAGTAGGATGTCCAGTTTGATTGGAAAGGTCGACATGGGCGGAACGAGGTCAGCTAGGGTGGACGAAAAGAATGCGCGCGTGCACACACACACACACACACACACACACACACACACACACACACACACACACACACACACACACACACACACACACACACACACACACACACACACACACACACACACACACACACGTAAATATTTATATGTTCTTTTTTTTTCTTTTTTCTTTTTATGTCCTTAATCAGTATAGCTTATGTTTTGAGCATGTATGTTTGGTTTATGTTTCATGTCTATAGATTGCTTGATGAAGCAAAGCATGTATGTTTGGTTTATGTTCATGTTTATATATTTCTTGATGGGAAAAAAGCATGTATGTTTGCTTGCTCAATGTCCATCTTTAAATCAAATGTTGACTTGACTTGACACACACAGTGTGTGTGTTACTCAATTTAACGTCCTTCCACTAAAAGTGATTCAGACAAAATTATATTGTGTTGTGATGTTGGTGTGGTGAGTGTATGCATTAAAGTAAGTAACAGGATATCTATGCAGGCTTAATCATAACTCTCTCCACCTCCGACCTCATTAAAATGTTAAACGTACACTTAAAGAAGATAACCGAACAATGACCAATGTTAAAGATACGTACTAAGTGAACTACTTAATAAACATTTACAAACAGAATCAAGAAGAGAATAATTGTTTAGAATACTGGGTAGAGACAATGGTGTCGATCCATCAGTAAAACCGTCAATACCCGAATTCTGGAAAAGTTATCTTGCTTTAGGACAATGAATCAGTAAATGACTGACACTCAAGGATTCACCACACATACATTTAACATTATTGCAATATTTGGTTTTGAATGAATTCAACCGAAGTCTATGGATTAGACTTTCAATCTCCCTGGACGAGAAAGTAACGCGTTTTTGTAATGTTTTCCCGTTGCATCTATCATTACATTTAATACAGTTATTATAATATTGAACGTCTGAGTTCATCAATAAAGTTTTGACATTTTCTTGAGATGTTTTGTTTATAATTGAGAAACATTCTGTCAGATCTAAAAGAACATGTATTGATACAGCGTCATTAATATTTTGAGCTGCCTTTTTTGCAGCTTGGTCTACCCGTTCATTTGTGTGTGTGTGTGTGTGTGTGTGCGTGTGTGTGTGTGTGTGCGTGCGTGTGCGTGTGCGTGTGTGCGTGTGTGTGCGTGTGCGCGTGCGTGTGCGTGCGTGCGTGCGCGCGTGTGTGTGCGTGTGCGCGTGCGTGTATGCGTGTGTGTACATGTAGACGTTTTGAAGAGGGTGTGGCCTGTCTAAGAGTATCTGTTCATGTTATGTACTGTCAATGCGTGTGTTAGTTTATAATATGTTTTTATCCCCACGCACAAGATGAATTATTCTTGTTATGAAGCCAATAAACAGATTGATATTGCCAATTGGGTGCGTACATTCACAAAAAGAGAGAATCAGTTATGGGACAACAGTGATACTAAAAAAAGAATGCGCACGCGCGCGCGTGTTTTCGCGCTCGCATATGGGGAACTCTGCTACTACCTACAAAAAGAGGGCTTACAAACAATACCTCCTGTATGTCATTCCTCGCAAGCTACCCTCACCCCCTCCCATCCATTACCCCTCACTCCCCCCCCCCCCACCCCCACTCACCCCGGTTCCTTCCACCCGTCTCTAACCCCCACGTTTCCCTGTCCGATCCACTACACCCCACCCCCATCCCCAAACCCCTTAACACCTCCACCCCCACCCCCGTTCTTGATACCCGTTGTCCCACCCGATCCATTTCAGGACTGAGAGAGGGGTGGTATGTATTACCGCTCTTCCCCTTGCCACTGGCGCGCTGACCTTTCACATGATGCCAGTGTTTTGCTAACCACGTAGATCTCCCCGCCTCCAATTACAGCCCCTCCCCCACCCCCCCACCCCCGTTCCCCGGGCCCTGCCTATTGTGGTGCTACAAACGCCTGACAGTGATTTGTGACGCCACTGTACGTGGGAGCAAAATAAGAAGTTCCAGGAAGGACAGGGTGTGGGTTGGGGTTGGGGTTGGGGTGGAGGGGTAAAGTTTACTGGTAGTGAGATGGTCGCGCACGGGCGCGAGGAAGTGTCGAGGGCTAGGGTTGATGTGCAACACTTTATGAACTCCCCCAAACAGTTAGCTTTCTTATATTCATTGTTTCTCCTCTTGCCCCCTTCGCCACCCTTCCTCTCTCCTTCCCGCATCCTGTTCTTGAACAAGTTAGGCTAAAGAAGAGCGCCCCAGGAGTCGCTATGCATGTTTGTTTTCTCTGTCTGTCTGTCCGTCTGTCTGTCTCTCTCTCTGGCGTCGCCACCATCCCCACTACCATCTCTCTCTTTTGTGCCCCCCCCCCCCCCCAACACCCCCCCACCCCACCCCCACTCCCACTCAGTTGTGACCCCTCAGTTCCCGCCCCTTCATTTTTATTAAAAGAAGGATGGGTTCCAAAAGCACCCTTACAACAATGGGTCTGCTTCTCTATTATAATGTGGAGGGAGATAGTGTGTTCTCTATTATATTATGTGGAGGGAGATAGCAGTGAGGGAGGGAGGACTGGTGTTCTCTTCTTTCCTCCCAATACAACCGGAGCGTAGTAGATAGATGTTCGTCCCCCCCCCCCCTACCCCCTACCCCCTCCTTCACTGATTACAGGGCACGGGGAGTGGCGGTGTGCCATCAAGCGGGACACATTGCCTTCTCTGCTTACCACCCTGACCCCCCTCCCCTTCTCGCCCTTTCCTTCCACCCGTCCTTGAGGACACCAACTTCCACCCTCATTCGTACTTCTACCCCGTGGGGATACCGGGGGGTCTTTTGTATAAATAGTTCCACCCACCTTCTGGAAGTTATTACTAATTCTTAATTACTGTGGCAGTGCCATAGCCGATGAAGTTTATCCGAGGCGTGGTTACTGCTGCACATATCTGTATTAAAACAAAAATCGGAACTTTACTGGTTAAGCACTGCCTCCGGGTATTGCCTCCAGTATTGTTCTAACCATCTTTATATTTACAAATGCCCCACATGGCCGAAAGGCCGAAGAGGGCGTAAAACCCTATTTTCCTCTGGAAGTTCTGTGCTTGTAACTTCCTCTAATCTGTCACCCTCTTTGACTCTGCCTTTTCCCTTTGCTTACTGTCATCTACTATCTTTCTGCCTGCCTTATACCGGTCCATTCTCCTGCCTTTTTGGTTCTTCAAGAAATACAATTCAAAAAGATTTCCTCTAGCCGAAGTCGGCTTTGTTGGGCCTATTCTTGATTAGGCGCATAACGGCAGCATGATTGCATCTGCGCTCATAATTGACAGGAAACAGTTTGAGCGATCGAAGAAGAAGAATTCTTACTTCTCTGGTAGGTAGTGTTCCTGACTATGAAGTATCTCCTTTGATTTGCCCCTTTACGGACACGTAGCGACGTGTCCCCGTTCTCTTCTCTACGAACCCCCCCCCCCCCCCCCCCCCCCCCCCCCCCCCCCCACACACACACCATCTATATTGTCACCAATTTAGTCTCAATGTGTCCCCCGTCTCTATGTGTCCCTGTTTTATTGTCTTTGATTTTCATAGCCCCTCCATGTTTTTCAATTTCTTAACTCTATGTAACCCTATATCCCTTACCCGAATCGTAACACAAACGCTAGCCTTAACCTTATCCACATAGAAAAAACTGAAACAGACTGCAAGGTCACTGGAACATACAACAAGCAAATAAGCACACAATAAGTGTAAAGTGACGATATTTTATTCACAAGAGACAGGACAAAACATCTGGATATTTCGGCGAATGCGCCTTTATCAACATAGACACAGAACAAAACAGCAAAGATAGCAAAAGGATAAAACAAAATGATATTTCGGTTAAATATAATCCATATAATCCGACGGGACACATAAAGACAGGGGCACATAGTGACGGGGAGCACATAGAGACGGGGACATAATTATAGATACAGGGGCACAATGAAGGTAACACATAGAGACGGGGGCACAATCAGGGTGACACATAGAAACGGGGGCACAATGAGGGTGACACATAGAGACGGGGGCACAATGAGGGTGACACATAAAGACAGGGGGCACAATGAGGGTGACACATAGAAAAAGGGGCACAATGAGGGTGACACATAGAGACGGGGGCACAATGAAGGTAGCACATAGAGACGGGGGCACAATGAGGGTGACACATAGAAAC
>JAGGCT020004189.1:122225-129725 GCA_017654935.2 Phymorhynchus buccinoides
AAAGCTTGGTAGACTGGTCGTCTATGCATTTTCTTTCCATTACTGTTTGCTTGTTTATTCACATACATTCATTTACACAACATTTTTTTTATATCTTCTTTACATATGTCCCCCTCCCCCTCCACTAACATACACTTCCTCTTTTCCTCCCGGAAGACAAAAAAAAAGTTTTAATGTAAAAGATATTAAGGCAGTGAGCAACATTTGCGTCGAAAACAGAGTTAGGTCTGGAACTTATTTTCGAGAAGTTGTCGTCATGATCCGGATGCAGTAGATTAGATTAGGGTTGATAGACAGACAGACTACGTACGTACGTACAGATAGACAGACAGACTACGTACGTACGTACAGATAGACAGACAGTCTACGTACGTACAGATAGACAGACAGTCTACGTACGTACAGATAGACAGACAGTCTACGTACGTACAGATAGACAGACAGTCTACGTACGTACAGATAGACAGACAGACTACGTACGTACAGATAGACAGACAGTCTACGTACGTACAGATAGACAGACAGACTACGTACGTACAGATAGACAGACAGACTACGTACGTACAGATAGACAGACAGTCTACGTACGTACAGATAGACAGACAGTCTACGTACGTACAGATAGACAGACAGACTACGTACGTACAGATAGACAGTCTGACAATGACACCAACTGGCATTGACTCTAATTATAAGGTACCTACATCCGTTTCTGGGAAAAGTTTGTAGTACAATACGGGAAGAAGTTGGTTAAGAAACTAAATTGGAGGGATTGTGTGGAGAAAAAACAAAAAAGGACTAAGGGACCAACACAGACAAACTCAAAGAACTAGAGACAGAATTGGGGCAAGAAACTTCTTCTTCTTCTTCTTCTTTTTCAATCGCTCAGACAGCTTCCTGTCAATTAAGAGCGCAGATGCATCATGCTGACGTTATGCGCCTAACTACGAGAAAGAAGTTTTTAAAAGGCGCCAGCAAGTCCCGACTTCCGTTGGAGGAAATGTTTTTGAAAGTGGTTTGTGAAAAAAAGGCAGGAGAATGGACCGGTAAAGCAGAAAAATAGTTGATATATGACAGTTAAGCAAATGGAAAATGCAAGAGTTCAAAGAGAGTTGCATATTAGATGAAGATACAAGCACATAACTTCCAGATTGTGGGGGAACTATTTATTATGAAAGAGCCCCCCGGTATCCCCACGGGGGGGGCGGGGGGGAGGAAACAAGCAACGAGACCCATACCAGAAAAGGGGAAGTTTGGGAAAGCAGCCCGACATTCTCTGCACCGTCATCCCCTCTCCCTCCCTCTCTCCTCCTCCCCCCCCCCCCACCCCCACCCCGTGCAGGGCAGCCCACTTACTGTTGTGATTTAATGCCCTGAGACAAACAAACAGCGCGACAGAACTGCTGCCCATTAGGGCCGGGCCCCACACCACTTGTAATCGAGTTGTTTCTCCAAGACACCCCATGGTGCCATCTCCCCCATCCCCAACGTCCCACATGCCTCTACCTCTCCCCTTATTCTGGTCTGTCTCTCTCTGTCTCTGTCTCTGTCTCCCCCCCCCCCTTTGCTTCCCTTCCTTTCTTTCTTTTTCTTAGGCACTCCCAGATCTATTAAAACAGGAACTATTTGCGCCTGAACTGTGATAAAGTTCTTTAAAAGTTCCTGCGTTAAGGGGTTTATACTCTCTCTCTCTCTCTCTCTCTCTCTCTCTCTCTCTCTGTCTCTCTCTCTCTCTCTCTCTCTCTCTCTCTCTCTCTCTCTTTCTCTCTTCTCTCTCATCTCTCTCTCTCTCTCCTCTCTCTACTCTCTCTCTCTCTCTCTCTCCTCTCTCGACGTAACTTTCTCTGCGGGTCCGCAACCTTTTTTTTATTGTTTCCTCTTTCCAATTTGTTTTTAACTTAACTCTTAAATCTGTTAATCCACTTTGGGCCTCTTTCCTTAGACATTAAAGTGACATGGGAGCCCTTCCTGAAGTCACTATGTGCGTTTAATGTGTGCTATTATATGAGTATTAATCCATACAACGCCTAAAATAGTCCGAAGCAAATCAATTCCACAGTTATCACTCTGGCCTCTGAATCTCACCGTCATTCGAACACGTGCTGCTTATTTACGCCTTTGAATATTACAACAAGCTGATCACTGACAACTCAACCTTTTCATTTGCCATTTATAAGGGCATAATTCATAAAAACATTAAACATCATTTATATTAATATAACATAATTTTAATATATCTGTAAGTGCTGTTGTCTCTGGGTTCTTTTACGCGTGTCAAATGGGTGTTGTGCGTGGAACTTAAGCTGAAAGTCCACAGCCACGTTTCCCGACGGCACGGCAGCTTTTTTGTCGTTGTCGTTTCTAGGTTCCGTGACGAAACCCGAAGTTTTTAATCCATGCAAACGGAAACGGCACGGCGCCTTTTTTCTGTTTGAAAGAGATGGTACCCTACCTATCCAAACACGACCTTGATAAAAACAAAACAAAACCCACTTTCCATAGCTGACAGAGGCATTTTTCTTCTCAGATTTCATGGTGCCGTCCCTATTTCGTGGACGGCAACGGCAGAATTCGCTACATGCTCCGAAAAAAAACTGCCGTGCCGTGCCGGTGCCGTCGACGGTGCCGGTGACTTGCCGTTGCCGTTTCGTGTTTTCTGGATTCAAGCAGTGGAAGTTTAGCTTGAGCGACATAATGTTTTGTCTTTGTCGTTGTTGTCGCCGTGCCATTTCCGTGCATGAGGATTTCCAGCTTAAGGTTTTTTCATATTTTCATAATATCTACAGACAGACTGCTAAATGAGGTATCCTATGTTTGTGGTGTTGTGCCCCCTTTAGGTAGCGCACTTTCTGATTATTGTGTGATCTGAATTCCCATAATACTCAAAGTTCAGTTTGAACTGGAGCTCTTTACTTCGACAGGCCAATCTTACTGGAGCTCTTTTCTTCCACAGGCCAATCTTACTGGAGCTCTTTCCTTCCACAGGCCAATCTTACTGGATGGAGCTCTTTCCTTCCACAGGCCAATCTTACTGGATGGAGCTCTTTCCTTCCACAGGCCAATCTTACTGAAGCTCTTCTCTTCCAAGGCCAATCTTACTGGAGCTCTTTTCTTCCACAGGCCAATCTTACTGGAGCTCTTCTCTTCCACAGGCCAATCTTACTGGAGCTCTTTTCTTCCACAGGCCAATCTTACTGGAGCTCTTTTCTTCCACAGGCCAATCTTACTGGAGCTCTTTTCTTCCACAGGCCAATCTTACTGGAGCTCTTTTCTTCCACAGGCCAATCTTACTGGAGCTCTTTTCTTCCACAGTCCAATCTTACTGGAGCTCTTTTCTTCCACAGACCAATCTTACTGGAGCTCTTTTCTTCCACAGGCCAATCTTACTGGAGCTCTTTTCTTCCACAGACCAATCTTACTGGAGCTCTTTTCTTCCACAGACCAATCTTACTGGAGCTCTTTTCTTCCACAGACCAATCTTACTGGAGCTCTTTTCTTCCACAGGCCAATCTTACTGGAGCTCTTTTCTTCCACAGGCCAATCTTACTGGAGCTCTTTTCTTCCACAGACCAATCTTACTGGAGCTCTTTTCTTCCACAGGCCAATCTTACTGGAGCTCTTTTCTTCCACAGGCCAATCTTACTGGAGCTCTTTTCTTCCACAGGCCAATCTTACTGGAGCTCTTTTCTTCCACAGGCCAATCTTACTGGAGCTCTTCTCTTCCACAGGCCAATCTTACTGGAGCTCTTTTCTTCCACAGGCCAATCTTACTGGAGCTCTTTTCTTCCACAGGCCAATCTTACTGGAGCTCTTTTCTTCCACAGACCAATCTTACTGGAGCTCTTTTCTTCCACAGACCAATCTTACTGGAGCTCTTTTCTTCCACAGGCCAATCTTACTGGAGCTCTTTTCTTCCACAGACCAATCTTACTGGAGCTCTTTTCTTCCACAGGCCAATCTTACTGGAGCTCTTTTCTTCCACAGGCCAATCTTACTGGAGCTCTTTTCTTCCACAGTCCAATCTTACTGGAGCTCTTTTCTTCCACAGGCCAATCTTACTGGAGCTCTTTTCTTCCACAGTCCAATCTTACTGGAGCTCTTTTCTTCCACAGGCCAATCTTACTGGAGCTCTTTTCTTCCACAGGCCAATCTTACTGGAGCTCTTTTCTTCCACAGACCAATCTTACTGGAGCTCTTTTCTTCCACAGTCCAATCTTACTGGAGCTCTTTTCTTCCACAGACCAATCTTACTGGAGCTCTTTTCTTCCACAGACCAATCTTACTGGAGCTCTTTTCTTCCACAGACCAATCTTACTGGAGCTCTTTTCTTCCACAGGCCAATCGTGATCGTTCTGGTGGCAACGCGCTGGCTGTTGTGTTAAATAACCATTTAAGGTTAATTTCCATCCATTTTAAGCAATTAACAATATGAATTTACTAAGAGTAGAATCTAAAGGCGTGACTGAACACCCCCCACCCCCACCCCCGCAATGAACCAAGACGTTGAGGGGGTGGGTGGGTGGGATGGGGGCGTCAATCGGTTTACTGGTTGAATCTTCATCTCTCCCTCTACATTTGGTAGATTATCATCAATCCAGTCGGTTGTAAACGTCGCTTTCACTGACTGTAGACATTGACCCTAACAGACAGTAGTAACTATTTCACTGTTTTCATAATTGTTCGAGTCAATGGTAGGTGCTTTTAGGTCAATGGGTGTAATATGCGATTCATGTGCCTGTTACTCTTTATTTATTGTGTGTGTCCATAATCAACTGTAGAGGACGAACTTGTCGCTGTTTCGCTCGACCACCTTCACATTTCACTGCTCTTTTTCAACTTCTCGTTTATTCCATTACTCCCCCACACCCTTAGCAATTAACTTCCAAACCCGCATCCTCAAGTTAATGATCGTCCATTCATAACAACCGAAGAAGACATGCAAAAAAAATAAATATATATATAGCAAAATCATCTGAATCATTTCACAAACACCTCTCTCTCTCTCTCTCTCTCTCTCTCTCTCTCTCTCTCTCTCTCTCTCTCTCTCTCTCTCTCTCTCTCTCTCTCTCTCTCGTCTCTCTCTCTCTCTCTTTCTGGTTGGTTTAACGTCTAGTTAGGCGTAGCCTCTTATAGACACACACACACACACACATCTCCTCACTCTTCGGGTGGGTTTTTTGTTGTTTGTTTGGGGGGGGGGGGGATTTTTTTGTTTTTTTGTTGTCCTTCCGTGTCCTTTTTGTCTTCTTTAGTCTCTCCTCCCCCCCTCCCCCCCCTCCCCCCCTCCCCAGAGACTGGGGAGGGTGTAAGGGTGGGGTGGAGAAAGGAACGTGAAGGAGGCTACCAAGGGGAATGGGGGTGGAGGTGGGGGGGGGGGGGAGTGTGTTCCTAACGAGCCCCTCCGTTCTGCAGGCGTCGTGGCCTCTCCCCCGCCGATGGTCTTCCCTCGTAGTAGTGGCCGGGCAGGCAGCCGGGCGCGAAGGCAGTGAATGAATGATTGATCCCCAATGAAAGAGGACGTAATGAAAGAAAACAGATCCACACACTCTGCCTCCACAAACGGCTCCATCGATTAGGGACCGTAGGGGGTAGGGGCAGGAGGAGGAGGAGGAAGAGATGAAGGAAGAAAAAGGGGGGTGGGTGGGGGAAAGGAATACAGAGAGAAGGCGATGACACAAGGTGCCGCCAGTGAGGCGACAAGATAGATAGAGAGAGTGGTGGAGAGAGAGAGAGAGAGAGAGAGAGAGAGAGAGAGAGAGAGAGAGAGAGAGAGGAGAGAGAGAGAGAGAGAGAGAGAGAGAGAGAGAGACTAGAGAGAGAGAGAGAGAGAGAGAGAGATGAACGACAATGTAAGCCATTTAAACGCACTTCCGGTAAAATGACCATTGATGATGACGGGATAGGGCACTTTCAATTGACCCATTATACGCGGGAGTGAATGTTTGTTTAAATGCTAAATACCGCCAACAAAAATGAACATACACGTGGCTAGTAAACATTTGATAACAAGCAGATGAGACGAAATGACTTGCAAATAAAATAAAGCAATGTTGCGAAAATATGAAAGTGGTAAAAAGGGATCAGCACGTAATGACAAATACAATCACGATAAGTAGAATGAGTTCCTAAATAAATACTTTAAAAAACTCTTTTCTCCAACAACCTAACGAATTTTACCTAAGAACAGGTATTCGCCATTAATAACATGCATTTGATGAATGCAAAATGTATGTACACAGAACACCACTGGCGCATAGCTACCAACTGCATGGCCACACCCTGGACACAGTGTTCTCCGTCAAATACCTGGGGATTAACATCCGAAAGGACATCAGCTGGGACACCCAGGTAGAAGGTTTCAAGGTTTTTTTTATTTCTAAAAGAAACCCTTGGGGGTACATGAAAAATAACTGCGAAGGCGAACAGAATGTTGGGACCCCTGCCTCGCAACCTAAAGGTTAGCTCAACGGAACTTAGGGAACGAGCATATACCTGGCGTTGGTCAGACCCCTGCTTGAGTACGCCTGTTCCGTTTGGGATCCTTAGGCCGGGTTCACATTAGACGCGTAAGGTCCGTACGGAAAACCCTAACTAAGTGGAAGAAAGAAGGAAAAAGATTTGCGCACGTGTCCGAATTTCCCCTACATGCGTAAACTGTTATCCTTCTTTCTTCCACTTGTATAGGTTTTCCGTACGGAACTTACGCGTCTAATGTGAACCCGGCATTACACAAAGAGGCTCGTGGGTAAGATCGAAGCAGTTCAGAGAAGGGCGGCTCGCTTCGTGCTCAACCGCTGCCACAATACCTGAAGTGTGAGCAACATGCTGACTCGTCTGGGTTGGCCTGTGCTGGAACACCGAGCACGACTGACAATGTTCTATAAAATACAGCAAGTCCTTGTCCAAGTTAGCATAGGATCTTTATAAATCAAAATGCCTCAAATAGCCTGTTGGCTCAGAGGGCGTAAAATCTCTATTTTTCTCTCTCTCTCCAAGTTAGCAGTAGCAGAATTCAACCAGCTGTAACCCGACAAAGAAGAGGACACAACCAGCAACCGAGTGTTATTCCGTGCCGCACCGAATACAGACGTAGCTGCTTCTTTCCCAGGACGATCAGGGACTGGAACCAACTGTCCGAGGTGGCTGTGACAGCGCCATCCATCAACATGTTCCAGTCAAGGGTCAACTGACAGTAAATTGTTATTTTTATTTTGTTTGTTTGTTTTTCAAAATTAGCTGTTCCTGCCTGACGCGGCATCATGTTGGGGATCCACAGGGAGACCTGACTGGCTGGGCCAAAAAGTAGTTTTAGGGTTTTGTTTTATTTCCTTTCTTGTCCGACCTGGTACCGCGACCGGCATAGTGCCCATGAATCAAAGTGTTGATTGTGGGCACTCATCTGGAAGAAGAAGAAGAAGAAGAAGAAGAAGAAGAAGAAGAAGAAGAAGAAGAAGAAGAAGAAGAAGAAGAAGAACAACAACAACAACAACAACAACAACA
>JAGGCT020004189.1:134725-137225 GCA_017654935.2 Phymorhynchus buccinoides
TTTTGTCAATGCATGGACTGATTATGATGACGTAATAAAATTAATGTGATGTCATCCTTAACAAAATATTATGCTCTTGGGCTATGCCATTCTTAAATTAACGTGTGTAATGTTGATTTGCTAATCGCGTCTGATCTCACTTCCACCACACAACAGGATGTTAGAAAATCACATTCGTTTTTAATCATAATCATCATAATTGAATTTCAGTGTCTAATGTTGTCCCCGAAAAATAATTCTTTGCAATTTTCAGCAAACCTTTTCCCCTTCTATAATGCGAAATTCGTTACATCCGTTACAAAAAAGTCTAGATAGAATACCCACCGTTCACCCCGACTATCTTCGAGTTTGCATTTCTCTTCAAGTAAACTTACAATGGTCACTTTCCTTGACTCTTAATCTACATCTTTCCTTTCCCACCCTATTGGCCACTGCAACGACCATCTTTTGCAAGAATGAATGCCCTTGGTGTGTGGGGGTAAGATGCTTGAGTACTGAGCAAACAAGGGATAAACTCTCGCCAATAACCCTATTTGATGCCACTGAATGGCTTCATTTTGCAACAGTGAATTCCCTTTTTTGATACTGACCAACAAGGTCTTAAACATTGCTGTCAATGGCGTTGATAACCCTAGTTGCAGTGGCCAATAGCCCCCCTCCCCCCTTCCCTTCCACCACCACCAACGTTACTGTTATTTCATTCCCCTTCCTTCTTTCTGTTCCTCTCTCTCTGCCACGTCTCCCTTTTCAAACTATCCTCTCATGTCGATCCTTCTTCAATTCAATTTGCTCTTCATCCTTCCCCCTCCCTCTGTCTCTCTCTTCCTCCCCCCTTACCCCCCCCCTCTCTCACTCTCTCTCTCTCGCTCTCTGTGTCTCTGTCTCTCTGTCTCTTCATACCCTTTCTCTCTTCTCGACGTTTCTTCTTCTTCTTCTTCTTCTTCTTCTTCTTCTTCTTCTTCTTCTTCTTCTTCTTCTTCTTCTTCTTCTTCTTCTTCTTCTTCTTCTTCTTCTTCTTCTTCTTCTTCTTCTACGTCTTCTTCTTCTTCTTCTTCTTCTTCTTCTTCTTCTTCTTCTTCTTCTTCTTCTTCTTCTTCTTCCTTCTTCTTCTTCTTCTTCTTCTTCTTCTTCTTCTTCTTCTTCTTCTTCTTCTTTCTTCTTCTTCTTCTTCTTCTTCTTCTTCTTCTTCCTCTTCTTCTTCTTCTTCTCAAAAAATGGCTACCCCACGCCAATACTTTTACCGCTGTAAAATAAAGGTTCATTTCATTTCATTTATCACCTTTTTGTTTTTTATTCTTCCTTCTTCCCCTTTCTCCTCAGCTTATTATCACACAAGGCGGATCAGTTAGTCCCCGGGGCTTTTCGTGAAGCCTAAAGCCGCCTTAAGCCAATTTCAACATCGTTCACCACGGGATCGACCTGCCGCCGATCAGTCGATGGGGGGCACTAGTAGCTGGCTCAGCTCAGGTGCACGGAGGAGGCGGCGGGGGTAGGGGGGGGGGGGGTGGGGGGTAGGGGGTAGAGATGGGATGGAGGTGGTGGGGGATGCAAGGATCAGGGCCTGGCAACATCGATTTTCTAGCACCGGTTAAATCCCCACTGTCCGACTGGCCAGGAGACGGGTGGAAAGGTGATAGTGTTAAATACCTACCCCACCCTGCCCCTCCCTCAGTACCCTTCCTCCACACAACTCCTTCCCAGTAAATCCCCCCAATCATGAAGTCTTCATTTCAGTTAGAGACTCGCGGATGTCTGTCTGTCTGTCTGTCTGTCTCTGTCTCTGTCTGTATGTCTGTCTGTCCTCTCCTCGTGCTCTTTCCATCTCAGTTTTCTTCCTTTTTTTTAATATATATATTTCCACCCTTCTTTCACCTGTCATCTCTCTCACCACCTCACACCTATCTTATCTCCAAAGTGTGATTTCAGACTCTGTGGACGAAGGAGATTTAGGAATGGAGCTCGAACTGTAAAAAAACAAATTATATATATATTTTTATTTATTTATTATTAATTGGGGGGTTTTTTGGTGGGTTTTTGTTTTTGTTTTTGGGGGGGTTGGGGGGGGGGGGGGGGGGGGGTGGGGGGGGGGGGGGTATTTTCTAGTCACAGAAATTCGTCCTCTGTAAAATTCGGGTTGTTGTCCCCCGTGTGAATACCGGGGGGTCTTTTGTACAAATAGTTCCCCCACCTTCTGGAAGTTCTGTGCTTGTAACGTCCTCTAATTCTGTCATTCTCTTTGACTCTGCCTTTTCCCTTTGCTTACTGTCACCTGATATCTTTCTATGTCACTGGTCCATTCTCCTGCCTTTTTTCTATGAATTCTTACAAAAGACTTCTTCAGCCGAAGTCGGACATCCTGGGCCTAACTATTTCTTAGTTAGGCGCATAACGGCAGCATGACGCATCTACGCTCATGTGACAGGAAACTGTCTGAGCGAACGAAGAAGAAGAAGAAGAAATCCGGGTTGCTCCCACCAGGAGAGCGCGTCGCTCTAGTACA
>JAGGCT020004189.1:139725-141723 GCA_017654935.2 Phymorhynchus buccinoides
GTGTGTGTGTGTGTGTGTGTGTGTGTGTTTTGTGTGTGTGTTGTGTGTGTGTGTGGTGTGTGTGTTTGTGTGTGGTGTGTACGTGTGTGTGTGTGTGTGTGTGTGTGCGTGTGTGTGTGTGTGTGTGGTGTGGTGTGTGGGTGTGTGGTGTGTGTGTGTGTCTGTGTGTGTGTGGGTGTGGTGTGTCGCGTGTGTGTGGTGTTTGTGTGTGTGTGTGTGTGTTGTGTGTGTGTGTGTGTGTGTGTGTGTGTGTGTGTGTGTGTGTGTGTGTGGTGTGTTATGGTGTGTGGTGTGTCTCGTGATGGTGTGTGTGTGGTGTGTGTGTGTGTGTGTGTGTGTGTGTGTGTGCGTGACGTGTGTGTGCGGTTTGTGTGTGTGTGTGTGTTTGAGAGAGGGTGTGTGTGTGAGTGTGTGTGTGTGTGTTGTGTGTGTGTGTTGGGTGTGTGTGTGGGTGTGGGTATGTGTGTGTGTGGTTGTGTGTGTGTGTGTGTGTGTGTGTGGGTGTGGGTGTGGCTGTGACGTCTGTGGGTGTCTCTCTGTGTGTATGTGATGTCTGTGTCTGTGTGTTTTGTTTGTTTGTTTGTCTGTGTCTGTGTGTCTATGTGTGAAGAGAGAAAAGAGAGACACTGGACACTGGACCAGTTTAATGTCATCAACCAAAAACAGGTCCTAATGGAGAGAGAGAGAGAGAGAGATAGAGAATAGATAGATAGATAGATAGAGAGAGAGAGAGAGAGAGAGAGCAGAGAGAAGAGAGAGAGAGAGAGCAGAGAGAGAGAGAGAGAGAATGATGAGAGAGAGAGAGGGAGGGAGAGAGAGAATGAGGGAGGTCACATCTCCAGAGATTGCCATTAATGTAAATTGCTGAATATCCCCCCAGCATTACAAGCTGCGCTCACACGACAGTCACTATCTTCCCCACGAATCCCTGGTATACTAATGATGATTGTTGATGATGATGATGATAATGATGATGCTGATGACGACGACGACAATGACCGCGACGACGATGATGATGACGACGAGGACGACGATGATGACGACGATGACGAGGTGATGATGATGATGGACATCGATGGCAAAAGTGCAACTACAAATAGAACAACAGCGTTGATGGTGGTAATGATTATGAGAAACTGTAATACAATATGGTTCATGTTGATAATGATAATTGTATTTGTTGTGTGTTATTGTGACAATGATTAACACTGCTTACATATATTTTATGGTATTAAAGAATTGACGCATCATAGTTACCTACCCCCAATCATATTCTTATTTAAAGCAACAACAACAAACACACACACATAAACACACACCGTCGACACACACCGACTTACACAGACACACAGACCACACACACAAAAAAAAAAAAAAAACACCCACAACACACACACACAAACACACACACACAACACACACACACATACCACACACACACCACACACACACGACACACACACACCCCACCCACACACACCACACACACCCCGACACACACACACACACACACACACACACACACACCGACCACACACACACAACACACACACCGACACACACACACACACACACACCACACACACACACACACACCGACCCACACACACCACACACACACATACACACACACACGACACACACAACACACACACACTTACACACACCACCACACCGAACACACACACACACAACACACACACACGTACACACACACAGCACTCACCGACACACACACACACACACACACACACACACACACACAACACACACACACCGACACCACACACCACACACACACACACACACCACACACACACAAACACACACACCACCACCCACACACCACACTCGAAAACGAAAACGTTAAATCTCCCTAAATTCGGTCACCAGTAACAATAGGTTTTAGCCCCATATATTGAACCATGGTATACCATTTACCTCACCTCTCCCCCTCTAATGGCAGTAATTGTCGGAGGAACAACGACACAGACTCCC
>JAGGCT020004190.1:0-12500 GCA_017654935.2 Phymorhynchus buccinoides
CAATTTAATTTCGGGAACTAGTTAATAGCTTGTACTGAGATTTTGGGTGGACAGGAGAATAGCGAATACCTCTATGCATTTGATAAAACAATACACTGAGTGGTGTGTCTGTGATCGGCTCCTCTTCGGGACTGGCTGGTCTTTTTGGGGTTCGATAAACTTTTATGTAATAGGTACGCGCACTAATTAAAAGGTTTTTTTTGCTTCGTTTTCTCTCTCTCTCATCTCTCTCTCTCCTCTCTTCTCTCTCTCTCTCTCTCTCTCTCTCTCTTTCTCTCTCTCTCCCCTCTCTCTCTCTCTCTCCTCTCTCTCTCCTCCTCTCTCTCTCTCCTCCTCTCTCTCTCTCTCTATCCCTGGCAGGTAGCGTTCTCCTGCCCCATGGGTTTGAAGGAGAGAGAGAGAGAGAGAGTAGAGGAGAAGAGAGAGAGAGAAGAGAGAGAGAGAGAGAGAGAGAGGCAGGCTATGGATGCCACATCAGAGAGAGAGAGGAGGAGAGAGAGAGAGAGAGAGAGAGAGAGAGAGAGAGAGGGGAGACGTACGTTTAATTGTGTAGTGTTGTGCGAATATGCACAGGTGTGTGTGTGTATGTGGCGTTTGTATTTGTTAGTTTCTTCTTGGTGTTTTGGTATGCTTGGAGCATCACCATTTTTAGTTATGTATGTGGGTATATCTGTGTGCATGTGCATGCTTAATGTGTCTGCGTACACTTGTGTTGTGTGTGTGTGTGTGTGTGTGTGTGCGTGTGCGTGTGTGCGTGTATGCGTGCGTGTCTGTGTGTGTGTGTACGTGTGCGTGTGTCTGTGTGTTTGTGTGTGTGTTTGCGTTCGCACGCCGTGTGTGTGTGTGTGTGTGTGTGTGTGTGTGTGTGTGTGTGTGTGTGTACAGCGCGCGCAAGTGTGTGTCTATGTGCGTCTGTGTGTGTGATCAACGTACGAACATTGAATACCTTCTTTTCTATGCTCGTCTATTTCATCGGTGAACATTTGTTGTTATCCTTTCTTGTACATCTTCATCATCTAATCAATGTTGACATCTGGTAATTACTTCCACCGTTGGTGCTATCGCCAGGTTAAATTCTAACCGTTGTTAGTCTGTTGTCTAAATAACGGATATATATGCAATTGATTAGGATATTACATCTCTCTCTCTCTCTCATCTCTCTCTCCGTCTCTGCTCTCGGATCTCTCTCTCTCTCTCTCTCTCTCGTCTCCTCTCTCTCTCCTCTCTCTCGCTCTCTCGGCTCTCTTCTCTCTCTCTCTCTCTCTCTCTCTCTCTCGCTCTCTCCTCTCTCTCTCCTCTCTCTCTCTCTCTCGCTCTCTCTGTCTCTCTCTCATCTCTCTCTCCAATCCTCATCACACGCATAGTGTATGTGTGTGGGTGTGTGTGTGTGTTGTGTGTGTGTGTGTGTGTGTTGTGTGTGTGTGTGGTAAGTGTGTGTGTGTGTGTAAGTGTGTGATATTGTGAGAGTGTGTGTGTGCGTGTGTGCGCGTGTGTTTGTGTGTGTGCATGTGTGTGTGCGTTGCGTGTGTGCGCGCGCGCGCGTGTGTGTGTGTGTGTGTGTGTGTGCGTGTGTGCGTATGTGTGTGTGTGTGCGTGAGTGTGTGTGTGCGTGCGTACGTGCGTGCGTCTTTTGTGCGTGCGTGCGCGTGCGTGCGTGCGTGCGTGCGTGCGTGTGTGTGTGTGTGCGTGCGTGCGTAAGTGCGTACGTGTGTGTACGTGTGTGTGTGTGTGTGTGTGTGTGTGTGTGTGTGTGTGTGTGAGTGCGTGGGTGTGTGGTGGGGGGGAGGGTGCGTGCGTGCGTGCGTGCGTGTGTGTGTGCGTGGGTGTGTGTGTGTGTGTGTGTGTGTGTGTGTGTGTGTGTTTGTTTGGCTCATAGTATCACCTCACCAGATTCAGACCAACACTAAAAACAAAGTTCAACTTAAATCTTGGTTCAGTAAAGTGTGTTTTTGTTATGATGTGTCCATTAAAGTGTGTTGGTATTCTATGATCATTGTGTTTTGTTATGCTTGGTTCAGTAAATTGTGTTAGTATTGTATGATCATTGTGTTTTGCTATGATTGGTTTAGTAAAGTGTGTTAGTATTCTATGATCATTGTGTTTTGCTATGATTGGTTCAGTAAAGTGTGTTAGTATTCTATGATCATTGTGTTTTGCTATGATTGGTTCTGTAAAGTGTGTTAGCATTCTATGATCATTGTGTTTTGTTATGATTGGTTCTGTAAAGTGTGTTAGCATTCTATTATCATTGTGTTCTTGTTATGATTGGTTCTGTAAAGTGTGTTAGCATTCTATTATCATTGTGTTCTTGTTATGATTGGTTCTGTAAAGTGTGTTAGCATTCTATTATGATTGTGTTCTTGTTATGATTGGTCGAGTAACGTGTGTTAGTATTCTATTATCATTGTGCTTTGTCATGATTGCTTCAGTAAATTAAAGTGTGTTGGTATTCTGTGATCACTGTGTTTTTTGCTATGATTGGTTCAGTTCGGCCGGATTCACATTAGACGCGTAAGTTCCGTACGGAAACCCCTAAATAAGTGGGAGAAAGAAGGATCAAAGTGTACGCATATAGGGGAAATTCGGACACGTGCGCAAATTTGTTCCCTTCTTTGCTTCACTTATTTATGGATTGCGCATGGGTTTCCACTTAGAATATGTGTGTACACGGCCTAAAGTGTGTTAGTATTCTATGATCATTGTGTTTCTGTTATGATTGGCTTAGTAAAGTGTGTTAGTATTCTAAATGATCATTGTGTTTCTGTTATGACTGGTTCAGAAAGTGTGTTAGTATTCTATGATCATTGTGTTTCTGTTATGATTTGGTTCAGAAAGTGTGTTAGTATTCTATGATCATTGTGTTTCTGTTATGATTGGTTCAAAGTGTGTTAGTATTCTATTCGGATCATTTGTGTTCTGTTATGATTGGTTCATTAAAGTGTGTTAGTATTCTATGATCATTGTGTTTTTGTTATGATTGATTCAGTAAAGTGTGTTAGTATTCTATGATCATTGTGTTTTGTTATGATTGGTTCAGTGTGTGTGTGTACTTTGGATCTAATATCACCACACAAGATTCAGACCAACACTAAAAACAAAGTTCAACTTAAATCTTGGTTCACTGAAGTGTGTTTTTGTTATGATGTGTCCAGTAAAGTGTGTTAGTATTCTATGATCATTGTGTTTGTATTATCATTGGTTCAATAAAGTGTGTTAGTATTCTGTGATCATTGTGTTTTTATTATGATTGGTTTAGTAAAGTGTGTTAGTATTCTATGATCATTGTGTTTTTGTTATGATTGCTTCTGTAAAGTGTGTTAGTATTCTATGATCATTGTGTATTTATTATGATTGGTTCAATAAAGTGTGTTAGTATTCTATGATCATTGGGGGGGGGGGGGGGGGGGGTGTTTTGTAATGATAATGGCTTGTCCAGTAACGTGTTGTTAGTATTCTATGATCATTGTGTATTTATTATGATTGGTTCAATAAAGTGTGTTAGTATTCTATGATCATTGTGTTTTGTAATGATTTGTCCAGTAAAACTCTTCCTCAGTACCTCTCTTCTTCTCTCTGCACCTACCAAAGCTCTCGTACTCTTCGTTCTTCTTCCCAGAAACTTCTTAAAGTTCCTAAGAGTCCTTGAAATCTTCGGGTGAGAGGGCGTTTAGTTTTGTTGCACCAAACGTTTGGAATTCTCTCCCTGACCATACCCGTAACCAGTCCACTCTTCCTTCCTTCAAGTCCCAACTAAAGACCCACTTCTTCAGGAAAGCTTTCTCTCTGCAAAGTCTATGATCCTTTCCCCACTCTTGTTTTCCAGCTCATTGAAGACGTTGAGTATGAGGTTAACGCGTGCGCGCGTGTGTGTATGGGGTGGGGGTGGGGAGTAGGGGGGCAGGGGTGGGGATGGGTGGGGGGGGGGAGTGGGGGGATGGTTGGGGTGGTGGTGTTGAAGGGAGGTGGGTGTTGGTGTGTTGTGTTATGATTATATGCAATGCATTCTCTAATATGTATTCATTTTGATAGAGATGTATGGTGAGGATGCGTGGGCCAGTTTGTTAGAAATGTTTGTACGAATGGTGAGTGAAAAGCGCATTGAGTTGCTTTGCAAGATTATGCGCTATATAAGCATTATTAATTATTATTAGTAGTAGTAGTAGTATTCTATGATCATTGTGTTTCTGTTTTGATTTGTCCAGTAAAGTGTCTTAGTATTATGTAACCATTGTGTTTTCTTATGGTTGGTTCAGTAAAATGTGTTAGTATTCTTTCTTTTTTTTAAATCAACATAAATCTAACTTGGCATTCAAATATCTTCTTTAACCAGCTGTGCAGCGAAGCGACAGCTGGTTAATGTTTTCAGTAGAATGTGTCTGTGTGTTGCTGGACGGCTGACTGTGTGTGTGTGTGTATGTGTGTGTGTGTGTGTGTGTGTGTGTGTGTGGTGTGTGTGTGTGTGTGTGTGTGTGCGTGTGCGTGCGTGTGTGTGTGTGTGTGTGTGTGCGTGTGCGTGTGCGTGTGTGTGTGTGTGTGTGCGTGTGTGTGTGTGTATGTGTTTGTGTGTGTGTGTGTGTGTGTGTGTGTGTGTGTGTGTGTGTGTGTGTGTGTGTGTGGTTGTGTATCTGCCTGTCTGTCTGTCACATTAATAAAGAATGTTGTTTGTTGTGTTCAGGCTTTTCGTTTTTCTTTCTTGTTTCAAAACCTACGGGATGGATTTGAAACCATAACTGGGAATGTAAAATTTTAAAAAAGTCTTTCGTTTCGGAGAAGCATTTCTTTCAGGCAATCTTCCAACACTCATTTAAAAAAAAAAGTGTAGTCATTTTTAATCAGCAAAATCTCTCTACATGTTCTCGAAATACACTAATTATGCTACAGACGAACCCATTGTTATCCTTGAAGACTGGGTTTCTTCTTCTTCTTCTGCGTTACCAGGCCATAATGGCCATAGTGGGTAAGGTACGTATGTATCCGGTTTTCAGTTTTCACTGGTATCCCCGCTGCGTACAACCGACACATTTCCATTTCGGAGGAGCTCAAAGGAGAAACATTATTTGTAAGATATTTTTTTAAAGGGCGGGATAATAATGATAATAATAATAATTTATTTCATATGGCACTATTATCCATACAGTAGTATGGTGGATGCGCTTTACAAAAGCAACATTAAAATCAACATTAAAAACATGCATTAAAAGCAACAAGATAGTCATACTACCAACATTCCAGTGCAAAGAAATAAAGTAACAAAAATAACATGATTCTCACTCACAAAGACATCCACCCTCATTCACCAGCACTGTCACTCTCTGATAACATCTCACCTTCGCAGAAACTAATGGAAATGTCAACAAGCAGCAGGAAGGAATGCACCAATACATGCGAACACAAGGCCCACTCTCTCTCTCCTCTCTCTCTCTCTCTCCTCTCTCTCTCTCTCTCTCTCTCTCTCTCTCTCTCTCTCTCTCTCTCTCTCTCTCTCTCTCTCTCTCTCTCTCTCTCTCTCTCTCATTATACAAGATCCCTGAAGAAAATTATATCATTTAAGCGACACACTTTACGTAACATGAATATAAACATTCTGGCCACAACAAAATAAACACAATCTATCAACATAAAAAAAGAAAAATACTAAATTTGTATACTAAATGATTGTATTATAACACTAAAAAGAATGGGTCAATACGTCAGAAAGATAGTAGATGATAGAAAACAAAGGGAAAAGGCAGAGTCAAAGGGAGTGGCAGATTAGAGGAAGCTACAAGCACAGAACTTCCCCACGTGGAGACTGGGTTTGGATTCGCTCAAAGTGCACAAACCTTGCCAGGGAAGGTGTAGTTAAAGCACCCCAGCATGTTTATGACTCTCAGACTTAAAATCCGCTTCTTTCAGTTTCTCGACAATTGCCTTAGGCTGACCCTAACCCTATCCCTTTCCCGCGAATGGCAAAATAGTACTATTCAGCAAAACTTTTCAATGCGAAAATTGGATTTGGGGGAGAGGGGGGATGTCTAAGCTACACTGTGCAGCTTTGTCGCCCAAGGGACAACCCCACTCTTTGGGCTAATAGGGGTTGGGGAAGGTCTCCAGAGGCCAATCAGGCTCTTTCTGTTTCACGACCATAACCATAGGCTGATCCTAACCCTAACCCTTTTCCCAAGAATGGCAAAATGGCACTTATCAGCGAAACTTTGATTGGGGGAGAGGGGGAAGTCTAAACTACACTGTACAACATTGCCGCCCAAGGGACATCCCCACTCTTTGGGCTAAGAGGCGTTGGACTGGGGAGGGGGAAGTCTAAACTGCACTGTACAACTTTGCCGCCCAAGGGACATCCCCACTCTTTGGGCTAAGAGGCGTTGGACTGGGGAGGGGGAAGTCTAAACTACACTGTACAACTTTGCCGCCCAAGGGACATCCCCACTCTTTGGGCTAAGAGGCGTTGGACTGGGGAGGGGGAAGTCTAAACTGCACTGTACAACTTTGCCGCCCAAGGGACATCCCCACTCTTTGGGCTAAGAGGCGTTGGACTGGGAAGGGGGAAGTCTAAACTACACTGTACAACTTTGCCGCCCAAGGGACATCCCCACTCTTTGGGCTAAGAGGCGTTGGACTGGGGAGGGGGAAGTCTAAACTACACTGTACAACTTTGCCGCCCAAGGGACATCCCCACTCTTTGGGTTAAGAGGCGTTGGACTGGGGAGGGGGAAGTCTAAACTGCACTGTACAACTGTACAACGGTGCGTTCGCCTCGTGTCAAGTAAACACCGAGTTCGAACCTGGGTACAGGGGATTTTTTCCTCTCACTTTGCACTAGGCCTTACGGTCTGAACGTGGAGTTTTTCGGATGAGAAGATAAACCGAGGTCCCATGTGCCCATGCACTTAGCACACGTTAAACCCAGTGGCAACGAAAAAGTTGTCATTTAGACCAAAATTTAACAACCACCCACCCCCCACCCTTTCCTTCCTCATAAATCACACAAAAATCGCATGCAAAAAAAAACAAAATGGGTGGCGCGCCTCTGGCTGCGACGCGCTCTCCAGGTGGGAGCAACCCGAATTTCACGGAGACGCCTCTGTGACTATAAAGTACAGCTTTGTTCAGTAATCTATTCTATTTAACAAAATTCACCCTCCGGATTTCTCTGTGTGTCTGTCTGTCTAAAAAAATGTAGTTTGCAAACCTCTGGCAGTATAACCCTAAAATCATATTTTATATTCTTGAGCGGCATCACCCACGGAATGCAGTGGAAGACATCTTGATAATCTCCTGTGCAAGCCTCCGCCAAGGAAGCAGAGTGGGCGAAAGGGTGTCGTGGGTAGAAAGGCTACCACGAGCACTAGTGAAGCCAGACAGAGTGGGAGTCCGTACAGAGAAATTCAAAGGAGCTCAAGACAGTCATTTAGAATGTATTATATTTGAGTTTTCTACTTGTTTCTTTTTCCAGCACTAACGAATTTTGAGAAAGAGAACAAAATAAATTGTGGCGGGCGTTTTACCCCAAGCCCCTGGTTGGTGAAGGGGGGGGGGGGGCGTATGCCGCAGTAACTGTGGGGTAAGACGCTCACCGTGGGCATTGCACACTGAAAGGTGAGCAAAGGGCCAGCCACACTGCGTACGATTTGACCTCAATACGATACGATTGTGACGATGTCTGTGAGTCCAAATTCGCGTGCAATACTTCCGTCTAAAAATAATTCAACTATTTTCGCTCACTGTGCTCATGTAGACCCCAATACACGAATCAAATAAAACGCCTGATTCAAAAATACAGATATTTCATCAGATTCGTGCACGGAGACCTGCAAATGCACTGGACATAACTAACTAGCGACCAAAAGTTAAGGCCCAGAAAGACAATCATCTCCGAAAACTCACGAACTCAATAAAACGCACCCAGCTCATAACAAAACTGAATTTATTCTTTTATCATTAAGTTAATTCCAAAGAATCATTAATCAGAACGAGTTCAGTCAACAAAGTGCCCCTTTCAACAACTTCCCCCTCCTCTTGAAAAGTCACACATTCAGAATCAATGCGTGAGAATCGTGAGTTTTCGGAGATGATTGTCTTTCTGGGCCTTGACTTTTGGTCGCTAGTCACAATCGGATCGTATCGAGGTCGAATCGTATGCAGTGTGACTGGCCCTTAGGTTAACGTGTGTCAGGTTCGTAGCTACAGCGCACTTAGAATCACGATGGTAAAGGTCTCTGTGAATCTGAACAATTTTCACTCTTTCCCCATAGCAACACGGTGATATGTTGACTGGCCTATCACTGTGTTGCCATGGGGAAAGAGTGGAAAATGTTCACTTGTACAGAGACCTTAAAGACCACGATTACGTCCCTTGTTTTTTTCTGGGTTGCTGTAACCCACAAACAAATTTCCCCTGCTTCAAATTGAGGCTGCTCTTTAAACTGATGTGTCGGTTTCAATTTGGTCAGACTTGCTCAAAACAAGATTTCTTTCCAGTTATAGGGGAAGACGGGGTAAAAAGCGCATGGGCGGGTAAGAAGCCCACCCCAATTATCTCATGAAATGAAGCAAATTTCAGTCCCATTTTGCCCATGAGACGAGCGTTAATGTCTAGCATTCGTCCCATGGGCAAATTTGACTGAAATTTTCTTTATTTCATGAGATAATTGGGGTGGGCTTCTTACCCGCCCATGCGCTTTTTACCCCGTCTTCCCCTAAGAGGGAAAACACGTGAAACCCGTGATTTTGACACGTGATCGGGTGGATCTTTAAGAAATTATTCTTCTTTGTTGTCGTCCATCGCTCAGTTTCCTGTCGTATGAGCGCAGATGTGTCATGCTGCCGCTAGTATGAAATAATAAGCATATAAAACGAACTATAAAACGAACTATTGTATCAAGCAACGGCACAATAATTGATTTTTACTAGCGCAACGCCCAGTACTGGCAATGCACCGTACTGGTAACGTCACGTACTGGTAACGCTGAGTACTGGTTTCGCCGGGTTCGCGAAATACAGAGTGCGCGTTTCTGAACCGATTCGCTTCCGGTTTGGCACACCGATGGTCACCGTCCCCGGTCATCTACCTGCCAAATTTGAAGGTAGTCGGTCCAGAAATGCCGGAGATACGGGCGCCGAGAGTCCGCCGGATACGCGTTTCGCGCATTTAACAAACCGCGCAAATGACGCGGCCGCCTCGGTTGCCGTTGCCATGGCCCCGTTAGGGCTCACAGCAAATTTGAAGCGATTCGGTCAAAAAACGGCGGAGTTATAAGGCCCGTTTTGTGTTTCAGACAGACAGACACACACACGGACACTTGGCTTTTTACTATATGATGATTTGGTTGGCCACAGACAACCTCAACAATGCTTTCTAAGACTGTTCCGGTTTTGCTGTTCACGAAATCCTTCAAAGTTCGTGTACCTAAATTATCTCAGCACTATAATATGTTTTCTTTTCCTTTCCATTTATTCCAAATCTGTTTCCTTAAAATCAATCTGCAGTCCCTACCGCAATTCATCAATCATGTATTTGTTCACAATGTCCCAAATGAAAGCATATGCTCTGTAACACGGCATCATGTCATAGAGGATAATATGAATCTATGTCATCTTCACGAGAAGTCCCCCGCGGGCTTCCACCTTGTCGTGGTGGGGGCGCTTTAAACTAAGAGTAACCCCTCATCCCCATTTTTCGTTCTCTCCATCCTCATTTACAATTTATAACATGCCAGGTTGTTTTTTTATTGTTCACTGGCTTTCACGCGTGAGACCTTGCGCACTTGAGTGGGCACATGTTGCCGATTCTGCAGTGCATATTTGCCTATATGGCCTTTTTATATTTATTTTTTTTACTAGGTTGCGTTTGTCATCCATTTTTACTTTTTATTTTATTTTTGTACCTGGATCCGATAAGTAGAGTAGAGTGGCTCAACGTTTCCAGCACTGTGTGAAATTATGAGCTATAGGGTACAATGATGGAGATGTCATGTGGTGAATTGTACTGTTTATTTTTTATTATATACAATGATGGAGAAGCCATGTGGTGAATTGTACTGTTTATTTATTATTATATACAATGATGGAGATGCCATGTGGTGAATTGTACTGTTTATTTGTTATTATATACAATGATGGAGATGCCATGTGGTGAATTGTACTGTTTATTTGTCATTATATACAATGATGGAGATGCCATGTGGTGAATTGTACTGTTTATTTGTCATTATATACAATGATGGAAATGCCATGTGGTGAATTGTACTGTTTATTTGTCATTATATACAATGATGGAGATGCCATGTGGTGAATTGTACTGTTTATTTGTCATTATATACAATGATGGAGATGCCATGTGGTGAATTGTACTGTTTATTTGTCATTATATACAATGATGGAAATGCCATGTCGTGAATTGTACTGTTTATTTGTCATTATATACAATGATGGAAATGCCATGTCGTGAATTGTACTGTTTATTTTGTATTATATACAATGATGGAAATGCCATGTGGTGAATTGTACTGTTTATATTTTTTTCTTCAGGATTTTGGACGTTGCTAAGAATCATTGATGTGTGTTTTGTTATACGTTGTCGAACTTTATGCGGTGACAGTCCTGAGATAACCATTGCTGTTGACGGGACTATCACAGACTATCTAACTAATCTTCACGAAGAAGATAACAGCTTTGCATGCAATCACGTGTTTCCCTGCTTTTTGTATGATCTGGAAAACATCTTCTGCACGCTGTTGCGAAACTTGGTACCGAAGATGAAGTAGATAAAGAAACTGGTGGTAGAGTTGATTGCAGTGAAGAAGTCCGTGATGATTATAATCACGGTGTTAGTATTTATGTATCTGCCATCAATGTTATTCAGTTCCGGAATTATCTTTTGGGTAACGTGGTAGAAAACAAACGGGATACTGCACACGACAAAGACGATATTATTGGCGACCAACATGCGAGTCAGGTTTAAACTTTGGTCGGAGGATTGCTCTGTGGAAACCTTGAACAAAGACTTGTCACGCCACTCCTTCATTTCTCTCATTTTAATCAAAGTTATCACGGTGCAAACGATCACGCCGAGATTAAAACCTCCTGCGAGGGTCATTCCAAGCAAGTAACTGTGGTAGTCGTTCACAAACTCTTTGTTTTCCAGGTAAAACTCGGTGAAGAACAATTCTGTTCTCTTCTCGCGGATAAAAGGGTCGTATATGCAAATCATTTCAAACTTCATAGCGATTAGATAGTAACAACCAAAAAGTATCACGTGACCAACACCAATGATGACAACCGTGGTTTTAATGTCGAACATGGTGCGAGCTTTTAAAGGACTGACCACACACAGACACCGCTCCGCGGCGATCAGCAGAGACATGAATCGGGACATGTAGTTGAAGGCGACGGACGAGTGAATCATGTGGTCGACATTGGCTTTAGTGATAGGCTTGTCCTTCACTGGGTAACTCTCGTCAATCACGGCCAAACACCAGTCCATTTTCACCACGAATATACTGGTCACCACAACTGTATCGTCCAGAGCTAGCATAAAGAGGCACAAATTGATCCTTTCTTTGATGCCGTGTCGGTAGAAGACGACCATGATGATGACGTTCACAGGCAAGGCTAGAAAGAAGAGGAGGGGCGTCAGGCGTCCGTAGATGACGAAAAAGAACTCCTCTAGCGTTTCGTAAGAGACAGGGTCTTCGGGGTTCTCCCACGGGTTGTCTATGGAGAAAGGGACGATCTTACATCCTGCAGGGACATCTAGGGGTGCGCCGAATCCTGTAGGTGGTGTAAGGTTCATCGTGGTAAAGTTTGATGAGAGCATGTCGATGGTCGACGTGTGGGAATCCATCGTATTGGGGTGGTAGTTGAAAATAACGCAGCCTACAGTAAAAGTGATTCAAGTCAATTTGTATGGTTCTAATTTAAGCACGCACAGACACACTGACAGACAGACAGACAGACAGACAGACAGACACACACACACACACACACACACACACACACACACACACACACACACACACACAGAAACACACACACACGAGCGCGCGCGCGCGCGCGCACGCACACACATATACACATTTTTATCATAGCTTGTTGAAACAGCTCTAAAGAAATCAAACGAACTTGTTCTATGTTTGTATGTACTTCTTGCCCCTCTCTCTCTCTCTCTCTCTCTCTCTCTCTCTCTCTCTCTCTCTCTCTCTCTCTCTCTCTCTCTCTCCCCCCATATTTCCACTCAAACAAGCAAAACAAAGACAATTGTGATTCTTATTGTTCTATCGAAACCAGTCCTCTATTCCCACGTTTGTTTGTAACATAACGATCAAGTATTTCACATTCTTACTATCAATACTACCACAATTGTGATGGAAAGGAATGGATTCATTTCAAACAAGAATTCAACCATCTGTAAAGGTTGACCATTACGAAGCACGAGGCAGCGAAAAGAACGTAAGGCACCAACACAAAGGGGAGAAAGATAACGCTTAGGTCAAACGCACTTG
>JAGGCT020004190.1:22500-30000 GCA_017654935.2 Phymorhynchus buccinoides
ACAAGATGCATGGCTTTACAGTGACAGCAAAATGGTAACGTAAGTTTTAAAATGCCTCAACATTTTTTTAAAACGGCGACAAATTTAGTGCTTCAGTATTTTTTTTCATAAGAGTGATTTGTGCAACGTGGTACTCATCACATGTTAGCAGGAAGCTTCAAGAATGAGTGCAACAGTCAATAAGGTCCTTTCTTAACAGAAGAGAGTTGTGCAGCGAAGGTTGAGTCTTCTGAAACTTGCGAGACACTTGCAATAGCTGCAGGAGGGTGTGGCTGTTCAGGAAGGTGGCCACCAACTTCAAATATCAAGTATCAATCATCATTAAACTGTGACAGTGGTTCCCGCACAGCCACACCTTCCTGCAGCCACCCCAGGGCTCTCCCTAAATCCCAAAGGCTCAACATTCACTGCACATCCATCGTGACTCAGCAATTAATTGCACTATCTATTTCGTTTAAAAAAGGTATTTTGCAAGCTGTACTTATTTTGGAAGCTTCTTGCAAACATGTGCTGAGACCAGCCCCCGTAGCTCAGTGGTTAGAGTTGCGGACTAGTGACTGGGAGGTCGTGGGTTTGAATCCCATCAGAGTCTTGTGGGTTTTTCGGCCCAGGCCGGCTCCTACCCAGAGTGAGTGTGCTGTGGCCTCAATGGGAAGACTGGGACCACACAGTCGAGCTTCATCCAATTTACGGATGTGTATTTGAGAGTGTTGCTCTAATTTCTTAGAGACTAAGAAAATAAAAACTGCAGAGAATACAGAAAAAAGAGAAGGAACAAAAATATGAACATGAAAAGGAAAAAGAGAAGAAGAAAAAAGGACAGGAAAGAAAGAAACATGGAAAATTAAAATAAGGAAAACAATACAAAAGGAAAGCAAAAGAGGAAGGAGGAGAGGAGAGGGAAAAGAAGGAGTAGAAAAGAAAACATGGAGCAGTGTGATGGAATGTGTCACGCGTGCCCCACTTTCTCCTCTACACCCCGCCCCCTCACTATTTCACCCCACCCCTCTTTAATCTTATCGGTCGATCGACCATCCTGTAACATCACAGGATTCCCCGATTACAAAATGGCAACGTGAGTTTTAAAATGCCTCAAAATGTAAAAAAACGGCAACATATTTAGTGCTTCAGTATTTTTTTCCCCATAGAGTGATTTGTGCAGTGTGGTACTCATCACATGTTAGCAGGAAGCTTCAAGAACGAGTGCAACTCTCAATAAGGTCCTTTCTTAACAGAAGAGAGTTGTGCAGTGAAGGTTGAGTGTTCTAAAACTTGGGAGACACTTGCAATAGCTGCAGGTGGGTGTGGCTGTGCAGGAAGGTGGCCACCAACTTCAAATATCAAGTATCAATCATCATTAAGCTGTGACAGCGGTTCCAGCACAGCCACACCTTCCTGCAGCCATCCCAGGGCTCTCCCTAGATCCAAAAGGCTCAACATTCGCTGCACATCCATCGTGACTCAGCAATTAATTGCACTATCTATTTCGTTTAAAAAAGGTCTTTTGTGAGCTGTATTTATTTTGGAAGCTTCCGGCAAACATGTGCTGAGACCAGCCCCCGTAGCTCAGTGGTTAGAGTTGCGGACTAGTGACTGGGAGGTCGTGGGTTCGAATCCCATCAGAGTCTTGTGGGATTTTCGGCCCAGGCCGGCTCCTACCCAGAGTGAGTGTGCTGTGGGCTCAATGGGAAGACTGGGACCACACAGTCGAGCTTCATCCACTTTACGGATGTGTATTTGAGAGTGTTGCTCTAATTTCTTGGAAACTAAGAAAATAAAAACTTCAAAAAAGAATACAGAAAAAAGAGAAGGAAAAAAAAAGAATATGAAAAGGAAAAAGAGAAAAAAAAGGACAGGAAAGAAAGAAACATGGAAAATTAAAATAAGGAAAACAATACAAAAGGAAAGCAAAAGAGG
The DNA here is from genome assembly GCA_017654935.2 of Phymorhynchus buccinoides. NCBI lineage: Eukaryota > Metazoa > Mollusca > Gastropoda > Neogastropoda > Raphitomidae > Phymorhynchus > Phymorhynchus buccinoides. The sequence continues at coordinate 24,418 of JAGGCT020004190.1, forward strand.
AAGGAGGAGAGGAGAGGGAAAAGAAGGAGTAGAAAAGAAAACATGGAGCAGTGTGATGGAATGTGTCACGCGCGCCCCACTTTCTCCTCTACACCCCGCCCCCTCACTATTTCATCCCGCCCCTCTTCAATCTTATCAGTCAGTCGACCATCCTGTAACATCACAGGATTCCCCCATTACAAAATGGTAACGTGAGTTTAAAAATGCCTCAAAATATAAAAAACGGCAACAAATTTAGTGCTTCAGTATTTTTTTCCATAGAGTGATTTGTGCAACATGGTACTCATCACATGTTAGCAGGAAGCTTCACGAATGAGTGCAACTCTCAATAAGGTCCTTTCTTAACAGAAGAGAGTTGTGCAGCGAAGGTTGAGTGTTCTGAAACTTGGGACACACTTGCAATAGCTGCAGGTGGGTGTGGCTGTGCAGGAAGGTGGCCACCAGCTTCAAATATCAATCATCATTAAGCTGTGACAGCGGTTCCCGCACAGCCACACCTTCCTGCAGCCATCCCAGGGCTCTCCCTAGATCCAAAAGGCTCAACATTCGATGCACATCCATCGTGACTCAGCAATTAATTGCACTATCTATTTCGTTTTAAAAAGGTCTTTTGTGAGCTGTTTTTATTTTGGAAGCTTCTTGCAAACATGTCCTGAGACCAGCCCCCGTAGCTCAGTGGTTGCGGACTAGTGACTGGGAGGTCGTGGGTTTGAATCCCATCAGATTCTTGTGGGTTGTTCGGCCCAGGCCGGTTCCTACCCAGAGTAAGTGTGCTGTGGGCTCAATGGGAAGACTGGGACCACACAGTCGAGCTTCATCCACTTTACGGATGTGTATTTGAGAGTGTTGCTCTAATTTCTTGGAGACTAAGAAAATAAAAACTGCAGAGAATACAGAAAAAAGAGAAGGAACAAAAATATGAACATGAAAAGGAAAAAGAGAAGAAGAAAAAAGGACAGGAAAGAAAGAAACATGGAAAATTAAAATAAGGAAAACAATACAAAAGGAAAGCAAAAGAGGAAGGAGGAGAGGAGAGGGAAAAGAAAGGAGTAGAAAAGAAAACATGGAGCAGTGTGATGGAATGTGTCACGCGCGCCCCACTTTCTCCTCTACACCCCGCCCCCTCACTATTTCACCCCGCCCCTCTTTAATCTTATCGGCCGGTCGACCATCCTGTGACATCACAGGATTCCCTGATTACCAGCGGCGTTTCTTTGAAAGACAGGCATACAGAGAAAGAAAGAAAGACGGAGGGAGAGAGAGCGAGGGTCTTTTGTAAAAATAGTCCCCGACCTTCTCGAAGTTCTGTGCTTGTAACTTCCTCTAATCTGCCACTCTCCTCTCTTTGACTCTGCCTTTTCCCTTTGCTTTCTATCATCTACTATCTTTCTGACTTATTGGCCCATTCTCCTGCCTTTTCGTTTTTTCTCCTTTGAGCTCCTCCAAAATCGGAATGTGTCGGCTATCCGCAGCGGGGAGACCAATGAAAACTGAAAACCTGACACATATATACCTTACCCATTATGGCCATATGGCCTGGGAACACAGAAGAAGAAGAAAGAAGAATATGGAACGACTACTATAAGGTAGATAAGAAAAGGGATAGTGCACAACACAAAGAAGATATCACTGGCGATCAGCATACTGGACAGGTTTAAACTTTCCGTGGATGTGTGTTCTACGGTGACACTGGATGAAGACTTATCACGCCATTCTTTAATTTGGCTCATTTTAATCAAATTTATCACAATGAATGCGACAACGCCAGTTTCAAATCCTATTACAACAACCATTCCAAGTAATCATTTTCGGGAGATGTCAAGGTAACGGTGTGTTTTGTTCAGGTAAACGTTGGAGAAAAACAACTCCGTTCTGTGTTCGAGTGTGAAGGGATCGTACACGCAGATTTACCCTGTATTTCAAAGTGATGGGGCAATAACAACCAAAGAGGATCACATGACCAGCACCGATACTTATAGCTGAGGTTTTAATGTTAAACATAGAGCGAACTTTCAGAGGACTGACACACTCAAACACCGCTCCATAGCAATCAGCAAAGACATGAATCGGGACATTTGGTTGAACGCAAAGAACGATGGGCTTGCATCCTGTAGTCCATATTAAATTCAAGAACAGGCCATTCTTTTTCTGGATAATCTCAACAATCAGAGTTTTTAAAAAAAGTAAGTCTATTTTTACCTAAAAATTACTGGCTACCACAAATATATCGTCCAGAGCTAGAACGAACAAACAGATTGATCCTTTCCTTGATGCCTTGTCTGTAGAAAACGAATATGTGATGTTGATGGTGTTTAATGGAAGAGCTAGAAGGAACAGGAAAGGTGTCAGACGACCATACACCATATGACTGACAGTAGCAATGTGTCATGCGTTATAGAATAGTCAAAGCTAGAAGGAACAGGAAAGGTGTCAGACGACCACACACCATATGACTGACAGTAGCAATGTGTCATGCGTTATAGAATAGTCAAAGCTAGAAGGAACAGGAAAGGTGTCAGACGACCACACACGATATGACTGACAGTAGCAATGTGTCATGCGTTATAGAATAGTCAAAGCTAGAAGGAACAGGAAAGGTGTCAGACGACCATACACCATATGACTGACAGTAGCAATGTGTCATGCGTTATAGAATAGTCAAAGCTAGAAGGAACAGGAAAGGTGTCAGACGACCACACACCATATGACTGACAGTAGCAATGTGTCATGCGTTATAGAATCTTCAAAGCTAGAAGGAACAGGAAAGGTGTCAGACGACCACACACCATATGACTGACAGTAGCAATGTGTCATGCGTTATAGAATAGTCAAAGCTAGAAGGAACAGGAAAGGTGTCAGACGACCACACACCATATGACTGACAGTAGCAATGTGTCATGCGTTATAGAATCTTCAAAGCTAGAAGGAACAGGAAAGGTGTCAGACGACCACACACCATATGACTGACAGTAGCAATGTGTCATGCGTTATAGAATAGTCAAAGCTAGAAGGAACAGGAAAGGTGTCAGACGACCACACACCATATGACTGACAGTAGCAATGTGTCATGCGTTATAGAATCTTCAAAGCTAGAAGGAACAGGAAAGGTGTCAGACGACCACACACGATATGACTGACAGTAGCAATGTGTCATGCGTTATAGGATCTTCAAAGCTAGAAGGAACAGGAAAGGTGTCAGACGACCACACACCATATGACTGACAGTAGCAATGTGTCATGCGTTATAGGATCTTCAAAGCTAGAAGGAACAGGAAAGGTGTCAGACGACCACACACCATATGACTGACAGTAGCAATGTGTCATGCGTTATAGGATCTTCAAAGCTAGAAGGAACAGGAAAGGTGTCAGACGACGGGGCAGTTCCTATTCGCCTATTCCTCTTTCACCTATTCTTATCTCACCAATTCCTCTTTCATCTATCCATTCATGTCTCACCTATTGCTGTTTCACCTACATTATCTGAGAGGGTCTGTTTCACCTACATTATCTGAGAGGGTCTGTTTCACCTACATTATCTGAGAGGGTCTGTTTCATCTACATTATCTGAGAGGGTCTGTTTCACCTACATTATCTGAGAGGGTCTGTTTCACCTACATTATCTGAGAGGGTCTGTTTCACCTACATTATCTGAGAGGGTCTGTTTCACCTACATTATCTGAGAGGGTCTGTTTCACCTACATTATCTGAGAGGGTCTGTTTCACCTACATTATCTGAGAGGGTCTGTTTCACCTACATTATCTGAGAGGGTCTGTTTCACCTACATTATCTGAGAGGGTCTGTTTCACCTACATTATCTGAGAGGGTCTGTTTCACCTACATTATCTGAGAGGGTCTGTTTCACCTACATTATCTGAGAGGGTCTGTTTCACCTACATTATCTGAGAGGGTCTGTTTCACCTACATTATCTGAGACGGTCTGTTTCACCTACATTATCTGAGAGGGTCTGTTTCACCTACATTATCTGAGAGGGTCTGTTTCACCTACATTATCTGAGAGGGTCTGTTTCACCTACATTATCTGAGAGGGTCTGTTTCACCTACATTATCTGAGAGGGGCTGTTTCACCTACATTATCTGAGAGGGTCTGTTTCATCTACATTATCTGAGAGGGTCTGTTTCACCTACATTATCTGAGAGGGGCTGTTTCACCTACATTATCTGAGAGGGGCTGTTTCACCTACATTATCTGAGAGGGTCTGTTTCACCTACATTATCTGAGAGGGTCTGTTTCACCTACATTATCTGAGAGGGTCTGTTTCACCTACAGTATCTGAGAGGGGCTGTTTCATCTACATTATATGAGAGGGGCTGTTTCACCTACATTATCTGAGAGGGTCTGTTTCACCTACATTATCTGAGAGGGTCTGTTTCAGCTACATTATCTGAGAGGGTCTGTTTCACCTACATTATCTGAGAGGGTCTGTTTCACCTACATTATTTGAGAGGGTCTGTTTCACCTACATTATCTGAGAGGGTCTGTTTCACCTACGGTAACAAAAACTTGCTCGCTTTCGTGTGTGTGTGTGTGTGTGTGTGTGTGTGTGTGTGTGTGTGTGTGTGTGTGTGTGTGTGTGTGTGTGTGTGTGAGTGTGTGAGTGTGTGTGTGTGTGGGGGGGGGGGGTCTGTCTGTGTGTGTGTGTGTGTGTGTGTGTGTGTGTTTGATTAAACCATGCCAAAAAGCAAGTTCTCGGCGCTATAACACATTTGATGGTGTCATCTTGTGTAGACTTGGTGATTGTTGATGGGCAGGTTCTTTGTTGGGAGCACGAACTTACATTAGGAGCATCTCCAGAATACCGCATTGTCAGTTTTGCGATATAAAACGTATATATAAGCCACCCGCAAAAAAGTTAGGGAACACTTTCAAAATACACGTGTTTTGGTTATTTGCTCATAGATTCAAAATTGGTTGTATATAGAACTTAATACTTGGCAGGCACATACACAAGCGACAAGACCTTACAATGAACGCAAACATGTTTCGCGATCGTCATCGGTTGCTACGGTTGTGAGTTTTAAAAGGCACCAAACTAATAAAACTGTAACAGTTTCAGTGCATCAGCACTTACTCCATTTATATCTGTGGTGTTTCGCTGTTGTCTAAAGAATGTCTGTCCGAGACGACTACTCAAGTGCGATGCTTTTTTCGTCTGCCCATATGCACGTGAAAGTCACGTGTTTGGTGTTGTTAGAATTGGTCTTTTAGAAATTGATTCTTGCTGTGTTTTCTTTGTTTGTTTTGTTTTGTTTTACACTGACCTAGACTGACACTTAAACAGACAGACAGACAGACAGACAGACAGACAGACAGACAGACAGACAGACAGACAGACACACACACACACACACACACACACACACACACACACACACACACACCATACCACACCACAACACACACACACACACACCACACACATATATAGGCACGCATACGCGCACGCACACGCGCACGCACGCGCACGCACGTACACACACACACACACACACACACACACACACACACACACACACACACACACACACACACACACACACACACACACACACACACACACACA
>JAGGCT020004190.1:35000-70141 GCA_017654935.2 Phymorhynchus buccinoides
ATGATTATGATTGTTTATGTATTTGTGCCAACATGCCTCAGTATTAGTTAACACCCCTTCAGTGAGGGACCTTAAAGGTGGACCCTGACCGGTGAGTTTTTGCAAGAAACACATCGAGCTCACCATGAAAACACCATTTACAGAGATCGCAACACTCACTTTGCTCTGGTTTCCTAGAAATCAAACCGCCAAATCGGCGATTTATCCTTGGCGGAGGTGCTGGAAGTCAAATTCTTTCACTGAAAGAGAAGGCGTGTGCCGTCTCTTTTGTAATGGCGACCAAATTGTTTGCACGATTTGTTCGCAATACAAGCCTTTTTATTTATCTTTTTTAAAAAATTGTATGCAGTTTATCTAAAAGAGTTTCGCTCACAACAAAGGTTTGGCCCCCACTCACCCTATCCAAAATGACTTCTCTCTCCGGCACCTCCGCCAAGGAGGAATCGCCGAGCAAAGCAAAGCGAGTGTTCCGATCTTTGAAAAGGCTGTCTTTCTGGTGATCTCAACGTGTTCCTTGCAAAATCTCATCCGTCAGGGTCTACCTTTAAAGACCCAGTGACGCACCACGATTAAGTCCCTTGGATTTTTCTGGGTAGCTGTGACCCACATACACATTTCCCCAACTTCAAATTGAGGCTGCTCTTTAAACTGATGTTTCGGTTTGAATTTGGGGTCATTTATATGGGAGTCAGACTTGGTCAAAACAAGATTTCTTTCCAGTTATAAGAGGGAAAACACGTGAAACCCGTGAATTTGACGCGTGATCTGGTGGATCTTTAAGCCTTAGCTCTCACTTTATCAGACATCGCGGTCGGCAACCAAAAGAAGAGATTTTGCCTTCAATTTAATAAAGGGAGAGTCATATATAAAACTGGTTGAGTGATATCTAGTGAGGCAATTTGAATATGTGTACTTTTACTTGTGGCGGTGCCATAGCCGATGAGGTTTAACCGAGGCGTGGTCATCGCTACAGCTATCTGTATTAATTTAAAAAATCGGGACTTTACTGGTTTCGTACTGCCTCCGGGCATTGCCTCCAGTATTGTTCCCACCATATTTGTATTTACAAATGTCCCATATGTGTCTGATTCAGACCAAGAGGACGTAAAACTCCATTTTCTATCTCATCTAGTGAGGCAGCCAAAAGCACTCGCTAGCAAGGCCAACTTTTTGTGAAAGTTTGGTGTTTTAGTCAAATATATAAAGTCCTTAAAATGAGTGCATGGCTATCTAGATCATCGAAAAGGGACAGTCTTTAGGTCACGCGTTTTATCTTCACTAGACCAAGTTTGGCTTAAAACCCTTTCAACGCTAGCCATTCCTCAGCCAACATTTACCATTAAACTTACCTGGGTAGAGAAAATATTCCGTCTGCAATATTGGGGATTCCTCTTTGACATGCATAAAATAGGGCCTATCCTTACCTCCCAAAATTAAGAACACAAGGTCACTGGATACCAGGCCCTCATTTGATGCATTTCAGTAACATGGGTGTCAAATCATTGTGGTGCCAAAAGCCGACAGTGGCGATGAAAGGGTTAATTAACAAAAAATTAAATCTTTTCCATTTGTATCAAATGCACGTGTGACATACAGACAGGAAAACACACACACAACCAAACCTTAGTTCTTGTCCCACTTAATTTGTGGACTGGGGATAGAAACCGGTATTTGAATCATGCGAGCTGTTAAAATCGTTCATTCTATTATAGTAGTAAAGATATGTGCATAAAAAGATAACTCATTCTCAGATAAACAAGGAAATGAAACTGCCAATAAGAACCACAGTGATATATTTTGTTTCTTTGTTGTTGTTGAAGCGTGCGTTGGATGATGTGGTGAATGTGTGTAGTAAAGTTGTTGGAAAGAGAGAGATGGGTTTGAATGAGATGTACGAAAGACGAACCAAGCATAAAGCCAGGAAGATTGTAAATGACACCTCCCATGTTTTGAACAAACATTACGAACTATTACCTTCTGGACGTCGCTACAAACTTTTAAAGTCAACTCCAGGGCACATAAATCCTTCATCCCCAGATCCATCCACCTCCTAAACTCATGATCCTTTTAGTTTTAAATATGTGTTCATCGTGTTAAAAGAAACTATGCATGCTTATCCTTAGATGTGTATATATCCACATATAATGTGTATCTTTAAGCGTGCATTATGTGTAGCTTTTGCTCCTATTCATGCATGCTGAATGTCGATGTTTTTGTTATTCTGGCACCTGAACAACATTTTCTCCTTGGGAGATAAGTGAATTTGATTGATTTATTGATTGATTGATTGTTTTTGTAATGCGAGTTTCATAGCAACAATTATTATTTAAAAAGATGCTCGTTTCTCGAAAAGGCTATTTCTCTCATAGGCTTAATAATGCAAAGAAAACCAGAGGGCCTATGTTTGCCTTTCAGAGCAAACATGGGAGGATTCTACCCTCCCCAGAGTTTCCCTCCCCACTTATGGTTCGAATTTATACTAGAAGTTGGCCTATTGTTAATTTATTGTTAGTAAACAGCCAAACTTTGACCGCATTCGACCCAGCTGTTTATGAGCTAGTCAAGATTGAATTTTAACAACGCTTGGCCGTTTTGGCCCAAAATTCAGCCAATAACTTTGAAATGGCAAAACAATTTTGTAAACCAAAAGTCAATTTGATCCAAATAGGACACAGATATATATATGAATGCATTCTGTGCAGTTGTTCAAGATTAAAAAGTGGCCAAATTTGGCCATTTTCTGGCCATAGTTCGGTCACAATTCGACCAATCACTTTGATGCGCATGGCCTCAAAGTCAGACACTCCCTCTTTGATCAGAGAGCGCCAAGCAGGGCGGTTTTGTGCCGATTCTTCCCACGACTGAACTTCAATGCTGCAGCACTTCAGGGAGGCTTTCAATGAGTCTTTATAGCGCTTTTTTAGCCACCATGGGAGTGCTTGCCTTCTAGAAGTTTGCCACAATAGCCTCTTGGGAAGTCGGTTGAATTATTATATCGAGAGTTTGAATGCCGGAAGGTAACCAAATGACATTTGTTTAACGTGTTCATTCTTTTTCACATTACTGGACTCTAAAAGCATGTTACCATTGCTGTGCCTGTAGATGGTTTTTTATCTCCTTTATTGTGGGTTTCTTTGGGGGGGTGTGTTTGTTTGTTTTTGCTAATTCCAACTCATAATGGCAATATATTAATTAAAACGTTTAAATGTCATGAAGAGAAGTGAGCGAAAGTGCAGAGAGAGACAGAGGGCATCATGGGCTTTTTGTCTCAATCTCAACTCAGCAAACTTGTTATCCTGTTGTAGACAGAGAGGTCTAGCTGACTTCTCATTCTTCTGTGTTTCCAGACCACATGGCCATAATGGTTGAGATACTTACATGTTCGGTTTTTATTTTGCATAGGTCTCCTCGCTGCATTCAGCCAACACATTCCGATTTCGGAGGAGTTTTTAAAAAATAGTTTAAAGATTTTTTTAGGAGAATGGGCGATTAACCTTCACCAGATCACGCTTTTGACTTTGCGGTAAGGATCGCATGGGTTCACCCACACCCATACATTTTAAAGAGGCATAAATGTGTCTATTCTTATTTAGGACAATGTGGGTTCACCGGAACCCATACTCCCCAAAGACGCGCTTAACAAATTATTCCTCATCGGTTGAGTGTGGGTTCAGCTGAACCCAGAGGTGTGTGCATCAGGGGTTTGCTCAGCGTGAGGCTACACCGCTGATGCAGAAAATGGCGCAAGACAAGCAAGCAGCACAGCGTACACTGGAGTGTGCCGTGGAAGACTTGGGGTAAGTCAAGATAAATATGAACATGACTATTTTTTGTTACAAAGTCTGGGTGGACAGAAAAGCTTAACGCAAAATATATTTGTCTAGTTCTCTCAATTGGCACCATCATTCAGCCTCACGTAAAGAACAGAAAAAGACCAAGAGAAAAAGAATGGGAAATGAAAGATGAAGAAAGGAAAACAATAGGAAGGAAGAATCAAGAAGAAAGAAAGATCAAGAACAAGAAGGAAAATAATAAGAATAAAAAGATAATAAGATTAGGGAATAGATGCTCTCTCCTAGTTTCCTCGTGGATAAATTGCCACAAAAGTGGCCCTTTCGACTATTACACAGATGCGTGTTATCTCACAGAAGCATGCTGCCACTGCAGCCTGGAATGAGATGGTGCTAGGGTTAGATTTTGATCCCCCACTAACAGTATGCCCTCTCAATGTGCACTATGTAGAGTTGCTTGTGTAGTGTATGTTGTACGTTTGTGCACTGCCACACGCGCGCGCTCGTGTGTGTGTGTATGCGTGTGCGCGCGCATGCTTTCTTGTATGTGTGTGTGTTCTCATGCACTTGTGTGTGTGTGTCTGTCTGTGTGTGTGCGTGCGCACATTTGTTTGGGTGTGTGTGTGTGTGTGTGCATGCGCGCAAGTGCTTTCTTGTATGTGTGTGTGTGTGTGTGTGTGTGTGTGTGTGTGTGTGTGTGCATGCGTGCTTTCTTATATGTGTGTGTGTGTGTGCACGCACTTGTGTGTGTGTGCTTGTGTTTAAGAGGTAAAAATGATTGATATTCTGCAATTTTATTTCCAGCTTGGAGCTTCCAGCTGGCCTCCGTCATCTGGTGCTACATCACGGCAGTACCAGAAAGGAGGTGTACCGAGCCATGTGGGCCAGCTTGATGGTTAGTTTAGTAATTATAGATTTGTCAACATTCCAACACACACACACACAGACACACCTCACACTACACTACCCCCCCCCCCCCACACACACACACACACACACACACACACACGTGACACACACAATTGCAATGGAAAATGCATAAAATAATATATTCTGTGATACTGACTTTTAGACAGCATGCATAATCCCAAAAAAAGTAGTATTGCTGTACAAGATAACGTTTTTATGTCACTACAACTTGTAGACTGTCCTCCCAAAATGCATATGATTATAACTGAACGATAATCAGAGACATGACACAGTAAGCACACATTTACAAGCATGTGTTTTCAAACAGTGTATTTGTGCACACAATCCCACACACTGCAAATGTGCGCATAAAAAAAAGACTTTTGTGCTGTCACAAAATGATTCATGGTATTATTTACAAACATCTCACACATTAGATAATGCTCAGTAGAGGGATAGCCCATGCACAACTTTGTTGGACTAATGGACAGGCGAAAGAATCGTTAAAATCTGAATTAAAACAATATCAGTCCAACCATTTGTGAGACACACACAGACTTACTCACAATACATAATTGAGAGAGAACAAAGCAAATTATGGAGGAAAGGATATTTGGATGCGTGAGAGTGATTGCTACTGTCACTGAATAATGTTTCTCCCTTTTTTCCCCAGTTCGTTGCAAAACTGAAGACAGGGGGCCAGAGGACTCTGGTCTACCCTGAGGAGGTGAGGAGGGCAGTGCGACTGCGCTTTGGCGACCCAGAAGCCGGCGCATTTGATCCACAGTATCATGATCAGGTAACAGAATGGAGTCTGTTCACATTTAAGTTTGTGTTAGAGAAATGTAGTCTGTTCACATTTAAGTTTGTGTTAGAGAAATGTAACCTTTTTTTTATCCCAAACAAATAAAAACAACACACACACACACACACACACACACACACACACACACACACACACACACACACACAGGGTTCATGTTTATCTTGTCAACATATGAGGACCACCATATTACGCAACCCCTTTCCCTGAACCCCTCTTTTGCTTATAAAAAGGCTAATATAACTTCTTTTTTTTACAAATGGTATAAGAAGTATATGTACATGATCATGTGAAAGCAAAATAAACCCCAGAAATATTCTCATATGAACCCATAGCCTAATGATGTAAAATGTCATGCTTTGGTTTCAGGGCTACCATGTCACCATGGAGGAGCTGGTGGGGTCCAAGTGGAGGGACGCCCCCAAAGGCTGCAAACAGTGCCACTGAGACCACTGTTAGAGAATAATAAACCTGATCACAAAACTATCACCTTGTGTGTGTGTGTGTGTGTGTGTGTGTGTGTGTGTGTGTGTGTGTGTGTGTGTGTGTGTGTGTGTGTGTGAATGACTATCTTACACTATCTTGCAATTCCAATGTCAACATTTTCCTCTCTCTTGTTCATGATGCCTTTTCCTGCTGGGGGTTTGTGATAGCCTGGAAGCAGACAGGACAGACCCTGTGCTGGTGATCAGTGCAGATGTACTTCCCACACTGGTCATTGTCACACCTGTGCTTTGTTTTCCGGTCCAATCTCCAGTTGCAGAAGGCGCATCGCTTCTGCTGTTTAGAAGTGGCAGGACCAGATGTGCTAGTGCCTTCAGTGGATGCCTGTTTTTTGCCTGCCTGCTTTTTGGAAGATGGCTTGCTCTTTCGCTTGATGGACGGATCATCGGACTCAAGGTGCATTGTGGCCTTCTCTGCTAGCTCAAACAGGGCTCTCGACATGAACACTTTTCCCATTCTCCGCTTCAGTGATTTGGTCATACATCAGTTGTTCACTGATGCTTTGAAGGAACTCAGAGCGCCTGTCCTTTTGTGATAGAGAATGCTCAGGAAACCTGATGCTCCAAACACTGCGAGCTGCAATGGTGGCCAAGTCAATGATGTTGAAAAACATGACCATCGGCCATCGCTGTGTCTTTCTTTTGACAGTGTAGGCGTGGGCCATCTTGTCCAATGTATCAACAGCACCCTTTGTGGAATTGTAGAACAACACCATTTCAGGCTTCTTCTTTGTGTTGGAATCAGCTGAGTCCACAAAACCTGTGTCATGCATGGTGCTAAGAAGGATGACATTCTTGTGCGTTTGCTCTGGTAATTCAGAACAGTGGCATGTTCACTGTAGGCAAACTCGCTGTCATGCAATGCAAGTCTCTTCCCTGTCTTGAAGGAATCAGGCAAGAATCGCTTATTTCCTCTGACAGTACCCACCAAAGTCAGGCCATTCTTCAAGAGGACCTCAGCCAGCTCCATGTCAGTGAAGAAGTTGTCACATGTGACTCGACATTTCTGCCACTCTTGAAGTAAGGCGTTGGCAACTCGATTGCAGTGTTGCGGCCTAGATTCAACTACCTTGGCTGACCGACCCAAGTAAGGAACACCGAACAAAGGAAAGTTGCGCTCGGCATCAGCCACCCAGAAAACCTTAATCCCATATCTGTCTGGTTTGGATGGTAGGTACTGCAAGAAACTGCACCTGCCCCGGAATGGCACCAGCTGCTCATCGATCGTCAGCAGAGGGCCTGGGATGTAGTGGTCTTTGAGAGACTGGTTGAAGTCATCCCATACATCCCGGAAAGGAGCAAATGCGTCTTTCTGCCTCCTGGCTGTCCGTGTGGACTTGTCGTCAAATCGGAGGAAGGTCATCAGGGTCTGGAACCTCCTCCGGCTCATACAGGCACGAACAATGCCTGTGCCGTAGATGGTGTCCCAAATGGACCCTGTTGACAAGAAATTTTGCTTCCTGGTACCCAGGAACAAGAGAAGCACCACCAAAGCAAAACATTCTACAATATCTGTGTCTATCCATGCATTCCCTTTTACCCTCCTACCCTCAGTGTTGGTGAAAGACATGACATCTGACATCAATTTGTCTGTGATGAACAAACCAAAAGCATCTCTTGTAGAGTGCACATTCTGGCAACCTATCAACTGTGAAGGGGGGGGGGTTAAATATGTTCTTGGCAGGTGTTTTGGCCGTTGGGAGTCGTGTTGGAACATCCTGCCAGGCAGTTCCATCTTTAGCCATTTTGGCTGCTGGCTGGGCTAGGTCCTCCTCTGGTTCAACTTCCCCCTCCTCCTCCGACTCGTCCGGTGAATCACTGTCAGCAGGAGGAAGAGGACCCTCCTCATCGCTGGTCTCATCTTCCCCACTAAGGGGAAGGTCATCACGCAGCCCGTCAGATTGCCGGGAATAAATTGCAGAGGTGTTGGTTGCTTCTGCATGGTCGGCACCGCCGGCCACGGTTTTGCCTTTCTAATGAGTGCAAGTGTCTGCTGCTAGTGGGCGCCTAAAACGTGTGATTATATAGCAATCCACACATAACAATACAAAAACTATGTATTTTATATCAACTTTTTTTTAAACAAAAATAAATTTGTATCTTACCTTCTTTGGTGAAATAAGACTTTTGGGGAAAAGGAAAGTGTCCGCCGGTCAAAAACACGTGTTGCCCAGTTTGAGGTGTGTCAAACAAAGGATGCGCCTGAAGTAGCCTTGGTACCACAGATATAAAAATAGCACCACACAAGTAGGCTTAGTGGCTGGTAGGACGGAAAAGTAGGCCTACAGGGGTAAAAGAAAAGCGGTGCAGTGATAAAGAAGCACTGGTCATGGATATATTTCTTTACCCCCATGGGTTCAGCTGAACCCACGAGAACACTAATAAGGATAAACACCACTGCGCCTATATTGCGAGTATGGGTTCAGCTGAACCCACGCCAATAAGGATAGGGGTAGTTAGGATTGTTCCTCTTTATTTAGTATGGGTTCACGGGAACCCACGCGATCCTTTCCGTTATAGTAAAATTACGTAACCATTCATTAATTTGATTATCAATATAAACTCACAAAAATTTGCTGATATAAGGATAATCATGTGTTTGAAAGATACCTAAAATTTCATACGGATATCTTCAATGGTTCTGGAGATATCAAGACTTTTGTGTGTCTCTGGGTTCAGCTGAACCCACAAAGCATGGTGAAGGTTAAGTCAGAATAAAACACAAGATGATAGTAACAAGAGGAGAAGGCAATCAAAGAGAATGATAGATTAGATGAAGTTGTTAGCACAGAACTTCCAGAAGGTGGGAAATTATTTGTACAGAAATATCCCCCCACCCGTTATTCTCAAAGGAAAACGCTAGCTGACATTGTCAGCTGTTGGCAGGCCAGATGCTGGTAATGTGGTAGCTGACAGATGGCTTACAGCCATTTAGCTATCAAACTAGCTCATCTGGTTTGTTCATTGTACAGACAGCTATGCATGGTGATAGCTGACAGATGACTTACAACTAGCTTTCACTGCTTGTTCATCTGGACTGTTCATTTTACAGACGGCTATGGTGACAGCTGACAGATGACTTACACCTAGCTTTCACTGCTTGCTCATCTGGACTGTTCATTTTACAGACAGCTATGAATGGTGACAGCTGACAGATGACTTACACCTAGCTTTCACTACATGTTCATCTGGACTGTTCATTTTACAGACGGCTATGGTGGTAGCTGACAGATGACTTACACCTAGCTTTCACTACTTGTTCATCTGGACTGTTCATTTTACAGACAGCTATGAATGGTGACAGCTGACAGATGACTTACACCTAGCTTTCACTACTTGTTCATCAGGACTGTTCATTTTACAGACGACTATGGTGACAGCTGACAGATGACTTACGCCTAGCTTTCACTACTTGTTCATCTGGACTGTTCATTTTACAGACGGCTATGGTGACAGCTGACAGACGGTTCACACCCATTTATCTCTGGTTAGCAGCTCATCTGGACTGTTCATTTTACAAACAGCTGAGTGCTGACTGGTTGAGTCTGTTATGGGATTAGTTTGGTGAACACCTAGTGTGGTGATTATGATTGCGTCTTAAACAGATAACACGGATAGTAACATGTAAATTAAACTAAACTACCAGAACGATAGGTTGCTTAAGCTAATTTACTTCTTCTTCTGTGGTGGTGACCAACTTCTTTATACAGAAGTAATTGTACACACTTCAGGGGGCGACAATAGAACAATAAGCGAGAGAGAAAGAGAGAGAGAGAGAGAGAGAGAGAGAGAGAGAGAGAGAGAGAGAGAGAGAGAGAGAGAGAGGAGAGAGAGAGAGAGAGAGAGAGAGAGGAGAGGGGAGAGAGAGAGAGAGAGAGAGAGGGAGAGAGAGAGAGAGAGAGAGAGAGAGAGAGAGAGAGAGAGAGAGAGAGGGAGAGAGAGAGAGAGAGAGGGGGGGAGAGAGAGAGAGAGAGAGAGAGGGGGGGGGGAGAGGGAGAGAGAGAGAGAGAGAGAGAGAGAGAGAGAGAGAGAGAGAGAGATAAAGAAAAGGATCCGTAATACGTAAGGAAGAAAAGGATAGACAAATTGCATATCAGATTTACTTGGGTTCACCTTAAAATTTGAAACATCCGGTGTAGCAACCAAAATAAAACCCTAGTTCTGGGCTAGGAAGTGGAACACTACAGGGAGCTGCCGGCAGCTACTAATTTTCACGTTCGCCCCCAAAACGCTGGGCCATGGGAACTAGCCGACCCTAGACACTCCATAAGGCAATGCCCAGGCCCCAATCAAAACGACAAACAGATCCCTAACTACTGGGGTAAAAACAATTTTGGATGAGGGTGGAGGGACTGGGGTTAGGGACGTTTGTTGAGGGTTTCAGTGCTGGGTCGTGGCTGAGAGCTCAGCTGACGCTGCTTCTCCTCCAGGGTCTGTGATGTTGGTCCAGTTCAGAAAACGTTGAAGCCTGGAGTCAAAGAGTGCCAGGGATGGTGCAATGACAACGCTTTCTGGGAGGCGGTTCCATTCAGGGATCGTGCGGGGGAAGAAGGTTCCCTGTCGGTACTGAGTTCGACATGATTTGATGTCTTACGCCTGGGAGTTGGTTTGGCGTCCACCTTTCTTCTGGCAGCTTGATGTTGGGGCGTCCCGCGTTTCAACTTTAAGTGCAGGGTAGTGAGCCGGGCCTTCATTCTTCTCTGCTGTAGTGAGGGCTGGGAGAGCTCTTCCAGCATGCTGTCGACATTGGAGTTTGCCTTGTAGCCCTGCATGGTCCACCTTGCCGCACACCTCTGGACCTTCTCAATGGAGTCGATGCAGGTCATTGTGATGGGATCCCATACAGGACTAGCATAGTCCAGAACAGATCAAACAAGGGCTTTGTATGCCTCTTCCTTTGCCCTGCGACTGCAGATTTTTAAGCTGCTCCTAGCAAAGCCCAGAATCTTATTTGCCTTGATGGTGATGTTGTTCACATGAGGGTTGCACTTCAGGTCATTTTTCAGGGTCACTACATGTTACTACCCATAATAATTATTTAAAACCATTTCACCGCCAATGTCGCATTTTTGCACCACAATGATTTAACAGCCATGTCATAAAAACTCTTGAAATCAGGGTCTATTAATTCAATGACATTGTGTTCCTAAATTTAGGCAGTAAGGATTGAGTCACATATGTGTCACAGATAAATTCCACAATATTGCAGACTAAATCTTTTCTGTAGCCAACTAGCTTTAATGGACATTTTTGGCTCAAAGATGGCTGGCGGTGAAAGGGTTAAGACGCACTCATGAATACCGTACCAGGGAAGGAATGAAGGTAAAAATCAAATGTATTCCGTAGTGAATGCGAAGGAAAGGGAAAACTGAGCTTATCCTATCCCTTCACTTACAGACCAATCAACGAAGATTTATTTTTTAATCACGGGGTCTCTTATGTGAAAGGGACATCGGAACGCCTCTCACGAACGTTTAGCCAACATGGCGTTCAGTTAGTACATAAACCTGTAAACTCCATCAGGTCACAATTAACTAGACGGAAACAGAGAAGAAGAGCGGTGTTGTGTACCATATACAGTGTGAGGAGTGTAATGGGGACTATCTTGGAGAGACTGGCAGGCCACTACAAACTAGGCTAACTAAATTTTATGAACATTTAACAACAAATACCCACCATACCAACAAGTTTCTAACCACCATCAATCATCTCAACTGAGTCACAATTCACTAGAAGAAAAATCAAAGAAGCCATAGAGATAAGGGAAAGGAGGCCAAGTCTCAACAGAGAGCTTGTTAAAAATTACCAAAGGTATTTTTATTTTTTATTTTTTTTTTTTTCTCCTCCTAACCCCTCTAATGGAGATCAAACTTTCAATCTCTGCTAGTAAGATTTTAAACTCTACTAGCAGAGATCGCAACCTCTAGGCCTACTAGTTGAGTTTTAAACTCTACCAGTTGAGTTTAAAACCTTTCTAGTAGAAATCAAAACCGAAACGTTTGTGTGTTTCATTTCGAAGAAGAGCAAAGTTGTTACTACCCTTGTTACTATTAATAGAGTAAAACCTCTTTTGCGAGATATTACTGTTTGACTGACTTGATTTTTGTCTCCACCCAGCCGTGCAAAAAGACTGTTCTTTGTTGTTGGGGGTTTTGTTTGTATTTTTGCGTCTGTTTGCTATTTGTACTCCTAGTCCTACAAAATTGGAGTGTGTTCCTAGTCCTACAAAATTGGAGTGTGTTCCTAGTCCTACAAAATTGGAGTGTGTTCCTAGTCCTACAAAATTGGAGTGTGTTCCTAGTCCTACAAAATTGGAGTGTGTGTCAAGTCAAGTCAAGTCAAGTCAAGCCAAAATTTGAGTTCCAGATGAGAACATTGTATAAGCAAAAACATGCTTTTTTTTCAACAAGCCATCCATAAAAAATGATGTAAAGAAAAAATAAAGAACTAAACATTCCAAAGTAGCGAACAAGAAAAGTAAAATATACAAGTAAACAATTAATTAAAGAAACAAGCAAATATTCCACACACAAAAACAGGAAAAAGGATGGGGACTGGGCGAATAGCATATTATGTACAGTGTGTGTGTGTGTGTGTGTGTGTGTGTGTGTGTGTGTGTGTGTGTGTGTGTGCGTGTGCGTGGTGCGTGCGCGCGCGCGCGTTTGCGTGTGTGCGCGGCGGCTTTCGTGCGTGCGTGCGTGCGCCGGCGTGCGCGCATGCGTGCGTGCGGGCTGGCGTGTGTGTTTACTGAACAGATCATAATGAGATTTGCAGCGTATGTCCCATCGAAGCGGACCACATGCACGAGATAGATTCTTTAGAGAAAGTGACAGAAAGAGATAGAGACAAACAGAGTGAAAGAAACGGAGACAGAGAGGGACAGGCACAGCCAGACAAACAGAGAGAGAGACAGATGGACAGACAGGGAGACAGTTAGTCTGTTATAGTCCCGTCAACAGCTATGGTTATCTCAGGACTGTCACCACATAAAAATCTACCACGTATAGCAAAACACAAATCCATGAATCTTAACAACGTACAAAACCTGAAAACATAAAAAAATGTAGTACAATTCATAACATGACACTTCCATCATTATACCCTATCGCTCATAAGTCCACACAGTGCTGGAAACGTTGAGCCACTCTACTCTATTTATCGGATCCAGGTTAAAACAAAAACAGTAAAAAAGGATAACAAATACATACTAGTAAGCTAAAATACATTTTAAAAAAAAGGCTATATAAGCAAATATGCACTGCAGAATGGACAACAGGTGCCCACTCAAGTGCACAATTATCACGTGTGGATGCCAGTGTACAATAAATTAAAAAAAAAACTGGCATGTCATAAATTGTAAAAAGCCAAAAAACGTGGAAGGGTTTTATAGAAAAAATGCAGGTGAATTGACCAATAAGCCCAAAAAAAAGTAGACGCCAGAAAGCAAAAAGAAGAGAAAAAGGCAGAGTCAAAGAGAGTGACAGAGGTAGGGGAAGCTACTAGCATAGAACTTCCAGAAGGTGGGGGAACTATTTTTTATGAAAGACCCCCCGGTATCCCCACGGGGAGGGCCCTAACCACATAAGCCAGCCTAAGCCGTTGCCCGCCTCCTACGACGAGGACGTGTGGTTGGACTTTAGGAGGCTGCTGGGCTACTCTCCGTAAGCACCCCCCCCCCCCCCCAACCCCCCCACCCCCCCACCATGATAGGTGGAAGCCCGCCTGGGGGGGGACGACAGGGGGAGACAGAAAGAGAGAGGGCGAATACAGGTACAGAAAAGAGACAGAGAGAGATAAAGACAGAGCAGACACAGAAAAGCACACATAAAGACGTACCGATAAAATACAGATTCCTTCTAAACATCTTCCTAAGTCTTTTTTTTAATAACCATTGGACACCTACATTTGAAGCGATTCTGTGCCGCGGTTCACAACATATTCAGTGTAGCAAAAAGACACAGACATGTTTGCCAAAAATGTTATTATAATCAGCACAGTAATGTAGGATCTGGTAATGATCGAAACACATTTTCATTATCGCACATACAAACGCAGATTCGTGAGCACCCCCCACCCCACCCCACCCACCATACCCAACACACACACACACACATGGCGCGCGCACACACACAAACACAACACGCATGCACGCGCGCACACGCACACGCACACGCACGCATACGCACACACACATACACACACACACACACCGTACATTTGTAGCGGCTTAAAGTTCAATGGAAACGAGTATTTTTTACTTGTAGACAGTTAACAGTTTAATTTCTTTGAAAGGAGTAAGTGTGATGTATTAGGGCCTAGTGGAGATAGAAATGTTTGCATGTAGCTCTGAGAGCCGCAATATTAATTTATATCTTAACAAAATGTGATTGTTTATGTGGGTAAAAATGATAACCATGATTTTGATTTCAACTAGTAGAGATCGCAATTTTAATTTCTGCTAGCGGAGTTTAAAATCTTATAGTAGAAATTACAATTGCGACCTCAGCTCTATCTACTAGTACACGACATTCTTCTTTCCAGACTTCAAAACTATGTTTGTATTCAGGGCACCGTTCGCAGCTGGATAAAATCCTATTTGAGCGCTCGTTCTCAGACAGTCTGTGTAAATGGCCTTTCCTCTCCAACCACTCCTCTCACCTGCGGTGTGCCACAAGGCTCTGTCTTTGGGCCCGTTCTTTTTGCCTTGTACGTCAGACCTGTGTCTGATATGACAGCTGCAGGAGTCAGCCTCTTTGTTTGAAGTTGCTAATATGGTCAGTAACATCCAGAACTGTATTCATGACTTAAAGCACTGGATGACTTCAAATAAGTTGCAATTGAATGACGATAAGACAGAACTGATCCTCATTGCCCCTCCCAAGTTTCAAAATCACCCCGCCCTCCCTTCGTCCACCATCACTGGCACTTCTGATATAGTCTTCTCTTCTCAGGCTCGAAACCTTGGAGTCACTTTTGATTCAACACTCTCTTTCAAGCAGCACGTTTCAAACGTCTGCAAAGCTGCCTACATTGAAATTCGCAAAATTAGCTCCATCCGGAATTTTCTTTCAGTTGAAGCCACAAAGACACTGGTCTGTGCGCTAGTCATGTCCAGGTTGGATTATTGTAATAGTCTCTTGGCTGGCTCTCCAAAATATCTTATTGATAAGTTACAGAGGGCCCAAAACAGTGCTGCCAGACTTGTGTTGAAGTCGTCTAGACGGGAACATGTCTCCCCACTTCTAAGGTCTCTTCATTGGTTACCTATTCAATCCAGGATTGACTACAAACTAGGGTCCCTCTGTATATGTGCGTGTGTGTGCATGCATGTGTGCTGGGAGCTAAAAAAAGTAGGCCAACTTGAGGTCTATGAAGGGGGATGGTGAATGCGGGGGCGGGCGGAGGGGGGGGGGGGTAGTGTGAGAAAATGCCTTTTGCGTGGAAAACGCTATTTGTAATGGTTTGAATTCTAGGGGAGTGTGAAAAAGGGGGGGTGGGGGGGTGACGTAAATGTAGTTATCGTGATTTCGTTTCGGGTTGTTCCTTCAAAGTTTCTCTACGAGCCTTATGATAAGTGGGTTGTTTTGTTGTTTTTGTGCATCATATTTTTAACTTCTTTGTGAAGCGCTTAGAGCCCCGTAAGGAGAATAAGCGCTATATACATTTATATTGTTATTATTATTAGTTGATTTTAAAACTCTACCAGATTTTAATCTCTACGCTAATATAGGCCTACATTCATTTACAAGGCCATCATTCCAGCTTGTGAGATGCGCGAAATGCATGCAGAATTTGGGACTTCATTGTCTCTTCTAAATGACTTGGTGTGGTCAGACCATGAGTTCAGTGCAGGGTGAGCAGAACATTCTGATGCCGGGTATCCTCTACCATGCCCATGCACTTTTACTCACGAGTTGAACAAATTCATATTAAGAGACCGGGTGTGATAAATTAATGGTGGTCTCAGTTCGTGGTGATGGTATCTGTGAGGCATTTCATAAGTCCACTCACTGTAGTCAAACCGCAAATTGTATCATCCATTGCTTCCACCAACCACAGAAACAACGCACGTAAGTCCATTGGGGAAGGAAACGAATGGTTTGTTTTACAACTTGTGGTGGCGGACTTGCACTTACACATTAGTAAATTGTTTCGATGGTTATTTGCAAGAAGGTACTATCAGTTTAGTTGTGTGGTGGTGGGTTGTGGGGGTTGTGGTTTGTTTTTTTTTTTTTTTTGGTTTTTTGGGGACAGATGATACTGTTGCTAAACGAATTAAAAAGGCTATCAGAGAAGAAGGGTAGTACCATTTAGCATATTTTTGGGTATTTGGTCTATTCTTGTGAAATTCTCTGTGAAATTCGGACACCGCTCTCCCCCGGAGAGCGCGTCGCGGTAAGTGCAGCGCCTACCCATTTTTTTTTTTTTTTTTTTTTAATTTTGGGGGGCACAGGGTGAGGAGAGTGTGTGGACACACTTGGAAAACCTAGCTTATCAATTTGGCCATACCAGGCACTTCGATTTTTTTCCGCCTAGCTTCTTCTGTTACCGACTTTCAACTGTCTTGGGATTTTTACGTGCGTAAAGCGTATGGGTCAGACTAGTTTTAAGTCCCCAATCCGGAGGACGGGACGTTCAGCAGTTCGATTTTCCTGTCCCAAAATAGAACGAAAAGGGGCGAGGCCGGTATTCGAACCCGGGTCACTCACAGTGTGTGCAGTCACGTATTACATTGACAGGGCGCACGTCTTAAAACTAACCCAATCACAAAAATCTGCCACCATTTCCTCCCTATTGGAGTCTGCAAACGAACACCTTTTGCAAGAGTGGGAATGCCCTGGTGGAGGGTGGGGGGGATGATGGTTCGTACATACCGAACAGGGAGATACCTTATCGCCAATAACCTATTTGATGCCACTGAAAAGGCTGGGCCTTTCGCAAGAGTGATGCCCTTGTCAGTACTGACCACAAGGGCAGCCACTCTCACTGTCCAAGGGAGTTAATAACCCTAGTTTGTTTAATAAGATTGTTGTGACGCCGGTTTAAAAAACCACGAGTATGTCCATATTTTACCTCAAAACAGTGCTGTTGGCAACTAAAAACTAAAACAACGTCATTGATGTACAGAAATCCTTCATTTGAATCCACGTTTGACAACAACAGATGCGCATGTCTCTGGCAAAGGGCCAACGCGTACGTGAACCTGGCAAAGTATAAGACGTCTGCTAGGCAGGATCGTATCACAATTCCACATATAGCTACACCACATGTTAGAACTTTTCCAAGTGTGGTCCTTTAATTTGCCTCAGGGGCGCTCGCTGGCTGCCTTTCAAAAGAAAGACCTTGTTTTGTTGATGTGTGATGCATGATGTTATGGACAAAGTCAGTGGTCATGTTGCCAATAGGTTGAGAAGCAGAGCGGAGGACCCATCTAGAAAGCAGATTTTTTTTTTGCTACTTTTAAACTTTAAAAAACCCTTTCACGCCAACGTCGCATTTTTTTTCACCACTCGACAATGATTTTACACCCATGTCACTAAAGTGATATCAAATCAGGGTCTGTTATCCCAAAGAGCCTATTCTCCTTCATTTTGTTGGGAGTTACGGATTAAGGCCTTAGCTTTCAATATGTCACGAGGAATGCCCCAGTATTTCAGACAGATTTTTTTTCTTCTAACCAGGTATGGGCCCTAAGTTTGATGGAATTCTGGGTTTGCAGAAAAAGGCTAAGCGGTGAAAGGGTTAATGCTAGTCTGGTCGGGAAAACCATTGATGCATAGTTTATGATTGTAGGATATTGTGACAGATGACAAACAAATTTAAAAACCATAGTTTTAACTTTAAACTTTCTGAAGCCTTCCTTTTGGCATCCGTTTGTAATCGAAAGTCCAGTGCAACAAAAGTTTTTTAAATTTGAACACTGTTATATACATATTAAAGACACAAAAGATACAATTTAATCAAAATTATAAACCCAAAAATCATATTTCCGGTTAAATGCACATTCCTAACAAAACGTATGAAAGGAATTGAAATGGTTTCAAAGATGTTTGAACACTACTGCTTATAAACCTATTAAGAAGATACAATTATAATCGAATTATAACCTAAAAATCATATTTCCTTCCTTCCGGTTACTGCGTCCTAACAACGCATGAAGGAATTTTGAATTGTTCAAAGATTAGGGTTTGTTTTTGTTTCACATGGTAAGACCATGCCTCTAATTTGACATATGACCGAAATGGTAACAACGATTAAAAAAGCTTGCCAGTTCAAGTCAAGTCAATTAAAATTAAACTTGTCGGAATATATTTAGATTTGAGAAATTACAGGTTTACCAGATTACCACAAAATACAGAAATTTACTTTTCTTCTCGGGTATGAACTTAATAAGTAATCCGGTTTACAACGAAAATCAGAAGCATGGTTTTAAAAAAATCTTTACTGAGTTAAAACAAAACAACTTTACTTGTTTTCATGTGCTAAGTCACCTTTCTTCAGCTCCCCGTCCAACCTGATGGATTCTCACTCTGATCATGGACAAAAAAAACAACATCACATTCAGGACACTTGGAAAAATGATGAACTTGACCAACCACTCTACTGGTTCGGGGGCACATTAGCTGTTCCTGAAGGATGTTGGAGATCTTCCCCATTTTATTTTTTCCATATTTTTGACATTGAGACTTATTTCTCATCCCGAAGACCCCTGTCGACTTTATGCATGCTGAAGGAATTTGCCCTCCATTACTTTTTACGGTCGTTGTCGTCTGGGTGCCGTTCTTTTTCATTTTCTAGAATCTATAGCTCTTTCCGCTTAAACATCATCAATTACGGTCGTCTTCTACAGACACAAAAAGGGCTCAAGAAAGAATTAAAACCTCTAGTGCTGTTTGTTCTAGGCTTTGGAACCATATAATCGTGGTGGACCAGTATATTGAGTTGAAAAATGGACTGGTTTTTTTTAAGCTTGGATTGTTGATGATTCTCCCACGAAAAACGAGTGTGGCCTGATTCTAAAGTTTAATACGAGAACATAATATGATTCCATCGACCCTCCTCTGGCATTCGGCCAAATCTCCAGCTCATGTCTCTGCTCATCGCTTTGGAGGCGAAGGCCTGTGTGTAAGTCAGAAGTCCTTTAAAGCTCGTCGCAAACATAAGTTTAACACTAGAACCTCAGCTGTGATTATCAGCGCGGGTCTGTGATGCTTTATGGTTGCTATTTTTGTCTATATATGGCGGTTGAAAGACAAAGTAGCGTGTGTTTTTCGACCTTTCATCGGCCAAAAAAGGGCTGAGATTATTCTTGTCCGAAATTTTACCTGGAACCACAAACGTTTTTTTTTTGATAATTAACGACACTTATTTCTTTGGAATGTTAATTAGATTGTCGGAGGATTTGATATCGGTGTCATTGTATGGCACTGTGATATTTCTAACTCAAAATGAGTCAAATGGAAAAAAAAAAAAGCGAGAACGTTGTCGACCAACGTTGCCTCCCCCCACAAGCACTTCCAGCCAAATTTAAACCTGACCTCCATTATGTTGGCTGCCACTAATTGTGCTGTTTTTGTGTGGTGTAACCCACCCCTCTTTCTGAATCTAACCGGCACATCACATTACTGATAGTTCCCGAACTAAAATTGGCCATTGACGGAGCATTGACGGGGGCAGATATCTGAACGCAACAGCTTGTTTCATACATCGTGTACGGACATCTCCATTGTCCATCAAATCTGGGGGGACTTATCTAGGGGTAACAGCACCCACCTTTTTTATCTACTTCATCTTTGGGAACCAAGTTTTCGCAACAGCGGTCTGCTGGGTATGTATTGTGGTCCCGGGTCAGTCAAAAAACACAAAAAACCACGAAAATTATGTGACATGATAGGTTTACACCAACCACCTCGTAGCTCTCCTTAAAAACGAACAAAAAGAAAACAACATATAGTGCTTAAAGCGAAATGATGGTCCCTGTTGCCCCGGACAGATAAATTTGATTTTTCTTTTTCTATTAAGACAAAACGAAATGCTGTACAAGATTTTCCATCAGTCACCCCCCCTCAGCTAAATCAGTTTTGACTGTATTAATTAATAAATAAAGCTAAAAAATTAAAAAAAAAGCAACTCTTTTATATGAATAAAATCCATCCTCAGAGTCAGAGGTAGCCTTTAACAAATTTTTGAGAGAAATATTTTCACACAGGACACGAAAAGAAAAATATTAAGAAAGCATAAAAATAATATTTAACGAACGCAATTTTAAAGTTTTAAAATGTTTAAACCGTGGCGGACAACCGGGTGGGGGTCTTTTGTATAAGAGTTCCGCCCACCTTCTGGAGTTGCTGTGCTTGTAACTTCCTCCTAATTTGTCCACATCTCTTTGGACCTCCGGTCCGTCCCCTTTTTCCCCTTTGCTTACTGATCCATCTACTAATCATTCTTCCTTATATTACCCGTACCATTCTTCCTGTGCCTTTTTTAAAAAGAAACACTTTCAAAAGACAATTTCCTCCCAAGCCGAAGTCGGGGACGTTTGCTGGCCTTAACTATTTGCTTCCGTTAGGCGCATAACGGCAAGCATGCCGCATTTGCCTCATAATTGACAGGAAACTGTCTAGCTGATCGAAGAAAGAAGAAAGTAAAAACAAAACAAAAATAGTCCCCCGGGGCCCTCCCTTACCCCCTTCGCAACTCCCTTAGTCACCCATTTTGTTTATGAGTTTTGTCAACTGACTCGTACTTATATCTTAACGGACTATAAGGCATAACGTTTTTCCTAGAACTGAGACGCCTGCACCACCTTATAAATGTTCCAATTATAAGAGTAAGAAACTATAATAACGCAAATTTGAATTTTTGTTAAAAGAAGAAATAAATTGTTTTATACCGCCCCTCTTTGCCTTTTCGGCCATGTGGGCAAATTTTGGTGTAAAATTTCGGTCCCGTTCGGGGGGGGTGCCTTATATCAGTTCGCCTTGTATCCGTAAAATACGGTACATCATTCTTTAAAAAACAAAAGTGTGTTCGATGATGACGTAATTGTCAATAAATATAAGCAATTTTACATGTCCATTAAAAAAACAATAATGCAATCTTTCATCCCTCAATTTTATTTTGATGACAAAAAACACTCATATAATATACATGATAGAGCAACCAATCTGAGTGAAATAAAATTCACTTACCAAAATTAAAAACGGAAAACTATTTGAAGGGACGCTGATGTTGGATTCGGAAGTTTTTGGTCCTTCTTTGTTTCATTTCCAAGGCAACAATGGATTCTATCAGAAAGAGTCTCACTCCTCGAACCCAAACCCAATACATCAGGTCATGTGGTTGTTTTGAACATTAATTCTAGAGGTGGTGGGGAAAAAAACCTGTGCTAACTTTTGCGGTTTGAAAAACCCGGTTTGATTTTTCTGTGAACCGTTGTTTTGTTAAAAACTGCAAATGAAAGTAAGTTTTTCTTAGAATAAAATAACGCAAGTTCTTTATTCTAAAAACACACAACCTGTTCTCCGCAGATTGGGATGTGTTGTAACCAAAGAGTAAGCTGTTTTCTCTTCTTTCCTAGTTTGTGGTGGTGTATGTGGCTTTGGGAACTTTTGAACGGAGTGTTGAGTAATAGAGGTTGTATGAGTGTCATAAAAGTTTCTTCTTTAATTGTGTGTGTTGTGTGCGCATGCGTGCATGGTGTGTGAAATATCTGACAAAGATAATATGTGGTTGCATAAGTGAACTAGTGATGCTAGTAACTTTGGTTAAAAAAAAAAAAAAACGGTTTGGTAAAACCCGTTCTAATATTAGGGTTCGGATTTTTTACCGGTTCTCAACTCTAGCTAATTCTGCTAGCATGTGGGTACACCAGGATTGAAACAAGCAAGGATCCTACCAGTGTGAACTACTGTTACTGGTGATACTTCTTAATGTTTCTACATATAATCACAACCTTAGTGATCAACAAACCTACAGAGGGTTATTGGGTCAAATTTTGTCATGTGTTTCTTCAAATAATCAAAAACCCAATAACACCTAGTGTTGCTGGTGATATTTCCTCATACATTTTTTCAAATAATCGGGACGGTATTCTGTCGAGATAGCATGAGACTAAATCTGATGCTAACTTAGAAGCTCTTCCAATGTCCTATAGGATTTAATAGACTTTTGGAAGAGCTTTTCTTACGTTAGCATCATGCTGCATAAGTCGCTGCTATCTCGGAACATGAATACCCGTCCCGGTTCTGCTAAAAGCACAAAGGCATTGGACAGCTGTGAGGCTTTGCACCCTTGTGGGTCAGATGATGTTCTCTTTAGATCAATCGATTGGGCAAAACCATTCCCATACGTGCAGTCTGAACACACTTGTGACCGAACGAATGGACCTTTAGATAACAGGTAGCAGTAAAAGCCTTCCCACAGTCTGAATACAGTAAGGTTTCTTTCCTGTGTTGACTCTTTTTTTCAATACTGTTATGTATAAAGTTTCCTAAAACCATGCAAAAGGCATCACATAAAAAATGGTCTATCCCTTGCATGCACTGATCTAGAATATGTCCCTGTAAATGAACCTTGATTCCTTAAATCAGCTTTCTCATTGGGTGCTTGTAAGGCCCTCACCCTTGTTGTGGTGGATTATTTGTGGTGCACGGACTTGAGTAGCCCTGGGTACGAAGCTTACAGCGCCATCCCCCGCGAACTACTGTTTTTCTGGCCAGTAATTAAGCAATTTTAGACTTCAAGTTGATGAGGCCTGGTCAGCTCCTGCAAACATCACAACAACAAAATAGGGTTTTTATTACTACCTACTGTGGGTCAGTTTGTGCTGTTTCAGGTAATATTTGGTCGAAAGCCTGTTACTAAACCCACTCACACACAAATGATTTCTTACCATTGCGATGATGGCCGTTTGTTGTTAGTTCGGTGAGAGTGCCTTACTGCAAAATCTCACACACAAATGGTTTCTTCAGCTTGTGGTAAGTTTCTTATCATGCCTGGTATGAAAGGCCTTACTGCACACATCACCACAAATTGTTTCTTACCGCTGTGGTCAGTTTGTTCAGCCTTGTGTGATGGATTTTTTTGTGCATCCTTTAATTGAGTAGTCTGCTGTGTACAAGCTTTACAGCACACATCGGCACAATTAATGATTTTACGGCGGGGACAGATGAACAATCTGTGTGGACGACTTCAAGCGACCAGACTGGTAAACCCCCTTACTGCACACTCACAGACACACAAATGTTTTCTTGACCGCTGTGGGTCAGTTTTGTGGATGTGACGAGGCCGAAAGACATCGTCAAATCTTTACAGACACATCCCACACATATGGGGCTTTACCGTTGTGGCTTGATTTGTTTGGTTTTTAGGTTATCATCCTGGCTTGATAGCCTACTGCACTGCACACATCACAACACAACTGGTTTTTTTACCGCTGTGGGTCATTTGTGTACTTTCAAGCTGTACAAAGCCTTTCAAGAAAGAGGCCTTACGCCCGTATCTACAAACAAATGGTTCCTTACCACTGTGTGTCAGTTTTTGTGTCCGTACAGCCAGAATCCTTTGTGAGAATCCTTACTGCAACCACATCACACACAAACAGTTTTCTCACCAGTGTGAAGACGGTTTGTTGTATTTCAGGGAACGAATCTGGTCTTAACCTTACTGCACACAATCAACACACAATTGGTTTATCACACCACGGTGAAGCCGTTTTGTGTCCGGTTTCATGCTGATAAGCATGCGTAAAACCTTACTGCACAACCACATCACATAAGGCAGTTTCTCACTCACCGAGTGTCGAAGTCGTTTGTGCTCGTGCAGGGAATAAGCCTTCTGTAATCTTTACTGCCACATCACACACGAATATGGTTTCTTCCTCCTTCCCCACTGTGGGATCAGTTTGTGTTCTTTCAGGGGCATTAAGGCCTCATGAACGCCTACTGCAACACCATCACATACATGCCTTCTGTCCCTCTTTTTTTTTTTTTCATCCTTCCGTAGAACTGCATCCACATTTTCAGAACATGAATGTTTCTTTCTTTCTCCCACCTTTTGCCTGACTGGCCTTCAAGCCCCCCCTTCCCCTCCCCCCTATTCCCTCTCTCACTGCAGGGCTTGAACCTTGAAACTGCCATGTATGGTGAAAGCAGGTGGTTCAGCCTGCATTTTCCCCTCCTTGTGAACAAACTGTGCATGAAATTTCAAAACTGCTGAAAACAGCAACGAAAGGCACCGGAGCATCGGTTTGGCCTTGTTGAACTTAATGTTTTGAGGAACACCAGTGACCCTGAAGTGTTTGGTGTGGTTGGAGGGGGGGACAGAGGGACCCAGTGACCCTGAAGTGTTGGTGGGGGTTGGAGGGGGGGACAGAGGACACCATTGACCTGAACGTGTTTTGGTGTGGGTGTAGGGGGGACAGAGGAAACTAGTGACCCTGAAGTGCTGCCAGCAACTTTTGTCCACACTATACTACTG
This sequence comes from Phymorhynchus buccinoides, assembly GCA_017654935.2. Lineage (NCBI taxonomy): Eukaryota > Metazoa > Mollusca > Gastropoda > Neogastropoda > Raphitomidae > Phymorhynchus > Phymorhynchus buccinoides. The sequence goes on from JAGGCT020004190.1 coordinate 59,507, forward strand.
GGTGAGGTGGAGTTGGTGGAAGAGGTGGGCTTGCAAAACGGCTGCCTCTCTGAAATAAAGAAAAATGTGGCCTGTTCACTGTAGCATAATAAAGGTGAATATTGAATGACATTCAGGCCGAAACCAGATGGGATACGAGGGCCACTCCATATATTTTTACAATGTGAAGATTATGTGTCAACATCACAGAAAGAAAATGAATTGTGTCATAGATTAGACCATTATCATTATACGTTAACTTCACAAATTCCTTTTTCTTTCCCACCGAGTCCATAAACGGTGCTGAGGATTTTTCCTACCTATAAACTCCTACGTTAATACTCAAGAAAAAGACATTCAAACAAGAGCATCAGACGTCGATAAATTGTTTTTTTTTTAAGACTTTGGCCCCCGGCCGAGCAAAAGTTCACAAATGCTCGAAGGTAATTTTCAGTGTGGCAGAAGAGAACATTAAAAGAAAATGAACCGTAACAGTTGTCAATGCCATTTGTGACTGTTAGAAAACGTAGCCAGCGTAAGCCTCTTATCGTGGCAATGATCTCCTGGATCAATTGCTGATGATGAAAAAAAACATACTAACGCATATCAGGAGGCCTGGATAAAATCTAATATGAACAGAATATGTATGGGTATTCAGGAGAAGCGTTATAAAAGAACCATTATTTGCCCCACTATTTACTGAGATTGATTCAGAAAGGGGTAGGGTTGCAATGGTGGCAGGCAATCCCAATCATCAAACACTTAAAATGGTGAGAAAAACGACTTTGCAAAATTTTAGGCCCGGTGTGTCCATCCATTAATTTTTTTTTACTTAGTCCCTTTGTTATTTTTTCCTTACTGTATCTATGTGAACATTGGTGAAGGGGTAAAGAAATTATAGAAGATTGAAGATGCTTGATCGTTCATCAATGGCACTATTTTTTTGACATACTTTTCAGTTGAGGCTTGACCTGGTGCCTAGACTGGTTTTGGGCTTGAAAGAATATCCACATACATGTGTTCTAGTAGGGACCTTCTCTAAAAGTTTGGACTAGCCAGAAGGAGGTGATGCATACTGCCAGTATCTATGTTGTCAAAATATATGGATTTTGTGTGTGCACCCTCGTATTAAAACTATAAAGGCAGTTCATGGCGTATGTTAAACTTGTTCATTTACAAATTTTGAACAAAGTTATGTAAGTGACGTACCATCTCCACTACTACTCCACCACAACAAGTACCAAATACCCAAGTACCCAGCACCACACAAAATTGACATTGAGAGTGTCAAGCTGACCATTCTGAGAAAAATGATAAGGTTGAAAACTTAAGAGCCATTTCTCTTTCTTCTAATGATACAAGAACCATTCTGTATCTTTTTGTTAAGATTCGAGCCGAGTTTATGAGCATTTTTACAATCATTTATATGGTGAGTATATCATTTTTGAGAAAACACCATATTAAAGATCACCCTTTATAGATATGATACGATAAAGATTATCAGAGAAATCCCACCAAAAATACCCATAACTCAAAATCGATATAAAAGAAATGAGAATTGTTTCTTTTCAGCTATTGTGCGAAACTGCTGAGCGCGCTTACGTCCCTTTCAATGTGCTGGGTCACAGTTATATTTCCTCTCATTTCTATGTTCCTATGCGCTTTCTTTCTCTTTTCTTTTTCCTCAGACCACTACACATCGAGACCATTTACACTTCTCTTCTCCCTTTCCATATGCTGCTATACTTGTTTTCATCTTTCCTCACTCTTTTATCCTGGAAGTTTGCCTAGGGATTCAGGCAGCGTCATACCAATTGACAAAGGCCTAGAAGCACCAAGGCTACATCAAAATGTTGTATATGCTATGCATAGTTCTTCAGGATTTTATTTAGCCATGACAAAGCTCCTGCATAAAAACCCATCATCATCTCCAAAGTCGTGTGTTTGCCATCCGACGTGCGGGGTTTTCAAAAAATGGTCAATTGCACAATTAATGTTCTCATCCCTAGCTGGTGCATTTGAACGGATAGGTGGTTCAAGTGCGCCGGCGTGTTGAAATGATCCCTGGTGTTTTTTTTTGGCCAAGGTACAACAACTCCTCTAAATCATTCTGTTTACAAGTGACGAACAGTTGCCATGGGCGAAAATATTTTGCCCAATGACAACGATTCACTCCTAAACTAAACGCTCCTCATATGAAAGCATTGACTGCATTCATTTGTCTTGTTTTTTAGAGCTTTTGTTCACCGTTTCTTCGTTTAAAAGCCAGGCACGTGCCACCCAAAAAAGAAACTAGTTTACAAAGCGAACCCTCCATTAAAATACCCTCCTTTTACAGACTCCCTCCCACTTACAGACCCATTGACGACGCGACAACGGTAGTCCCTTGTTTTTTTTCTGGGTTGCTGTGACCCACATATATAGATTGTCCTTCCCTGTTCCCAAGTTCAAATTGAGGCTTTGCTTTTTTAACTTATGGTTGTTGGTTTCAATTTGGGGTCATTTATATGGGAGGTCAGACTTGGTCAAAAAACAAGATTTGTTTCCTAGTTATATAAGGAAACCATGGAAACCTAAGATTTTTTTGAACACGTGATCGACGGTTGGATCTTTAAGATCTACTTTCTCTGATACATTGCCCTTCGTTGAAGTATCAAAATTAGTCCTTTATTATACAACTCCTCCCCATTTAAGAGACCTCCATTTTTGGATTATTTTTGCAAGGTCCTTATAAGAGAAGTTCCAATTTAATTTTACTTTTCCCATCTTGTTTGGTTTAAAAAAAACTACATGCGCTATAAAGAAGAGGTTTTACATGCATAATGAAAAAGAGCAGAAAAAAACCCTTCAGAGATTCAGACACTAGACCTGTCCTGTCACTACACTGCTACTACTCAGTCCACTCAGGGAAAGGGGGGCAGAAGGCTCTCCATGAACATGCTGACGCCAGGTGGAGTTCCAAACTGCTGACCACACCAGGCAGCAGAAAACAACAGTGAACACATTCGACCTCTTTTCATCAGAGACCAGGAGCAGTGACCAAGAAGTGTTTTGTTTCCTGACATGGGGATGGCTGTGATGGTAGAAACAGCTGAGGGCTGATCTGGGTGAGGACCCTTCCTCCAGACCATAAGCTGACTTTCTGTTTTCTGTTTAACAAAGGAAATATAATAACTGGTTATGATGTTATTTTAAAAAACCTGGAAAATCTTCACACAAAACATCTATTAAAATCTTAGGCAATGAGGGTCACGTTCTGTACTCGCTGTTCGCGCGACGCACCACTACAGGCACACACCCACACACACCCATGCCCGACAGAATGTAAAAGGTTGTAATCAAGCCTATTCTTTTATCGTCCAATCAAGATCATTTTGAACTTGACTTGTCCTTTCTCTCACACATTCAACACACACACACACACACACACACACACACATGACACCACACCGAACACACACACACACATCTTTAAAGCTGTTTTTTTAATAATATTGTAATATTTTTTCAATCACTAAGACTTGGACTATGTCTTCACAATTAATTTTTATTTCATTTTTAATATTAACTCATGAAAATTTAATGTGTGACAAAACAAGCCCTGTCATGTGGACTTTGTTGTCAACCTGGGCTATAATTCCTAATCTTAATCCTTGTGGCTTAAAGAACAAATTTATATGGCGAGTTTGTTTCTAGGAGAAGGGTGCTTTGAATGTTTTTTAAAAGAAAGAATGTTTAGCCTGTTGGGCTGGGGGGCGATTTGCGGACGCGCTCCGATCCAGGTGAGAGCAACCGAATTTCACCAGAGACGTCTCCCTGTGACTATACGTACTTATTATCTGAATGTAAAAAGCATTCCCGCACAGTAATCAGGGATATTATATGGTCCAACCATCAAGGAGAAACTAGTCTTAAAAAGAACAAACCACAGTTCTTTCTTTCCCTGTTGCTCCAAGAATTCTACACTTGCATTTCAAGTTTTCTCTTCTCCCGTCTTTCCATTTCCCTCCAAGTCTGCTTAAATACGATATGAAAAAGAGCAGGAAATGTTGCAAGGACATTCACACTGAGACACCGGTCACTGTTTCTAATCTCATTCCACTCAGGAAGGGCGAGAGGCTCTCCATGAACTCTTGACGCCAGGTGGAGTTCCAAAACGCTGACCAGCACAAAAGGCAGCAGAACAAACAGGGACACACACAACACCCGAACCCCTCCTTTTCAGGAGACATCAATGACACCAGAATAAGTGTTGTCAAAGGCCATGGGCTGTACTGTGCTGTAGACAGTGAGGGCTTGATCCCTGGTGAGTCTTCCTCCCTGGACCCATAAGGGCTGACTTCCCCTGTTTCTGTTTTAACAAAAAGGAAATACGAAAGGTTATGAATATTAATTTTTAAAAACATTAAAAATCTTCATGGCAAACATTTAGAGTTCCATGTATTGCCATTGGTGTACTGTCTCCTCTGTCCATACGCACACACAACAACACACCACACACACACACACACACAACACACCCCACCAAACACCACACACACCACATACCAGAGAGAGAGAAATAGAGAGAGAGAGAGGAGAGAGAGAGAGGGAGAGAGAGAGAAGTGAGAGAGAGAGAAGAGAGATGAAAGAGAGAGAGAGAGAGAGAGAGGAGGGAGAGAGAGCAAAATCTGGTAAAATCAAACATAAATTATCAAATTTGTCACATGTCCCCCCCAAACTGAATACATTTTAAATAAGTTGTTTTTTTTCCTTCTCAGGCATTTTTGTGGCTGCAGTGGAGCCATTCCCCCTCCCTTATAATATACTTCCCTTATAGAAACCTTTCTTCTTTATCCCTCCCAGTATAAGTAAGACCTACTTCTCTGAGACATTGCCCTTCTTTGTAAGTAATTAAAATTACCTCACCTTAACAAAACACCCCCCCTTGGTCTTATTAAGGGAGGGTTCCCTTGGTATTATCATTATTATTAGATGTGGACCTTGCTGGACTACTGGTGACGCAACTTCTTTCATTCTATATTTGGGTCAAAATAAAGAAATGGTTTTCTTTCTTTTCTTTCTACTCCTGATTTAACCGAGTTGAAAAACCAGTGACCAAGTAAATAAACCTTCCGATGCTTGTTCCATGGTAGCTGACAGAGTCAATGTGATGGATGGATGAGAAAGTGGTACAATTTTTTTGCGGTAATATGTAATGTAGTTGGGTGGTGTGGGGTGGGGTGGGGGTGGTTGGGGGGGGGGGGTGTGGGGTGGGGGGGGTGGGGGGAGGGTGGGGGGGGTGGGGGGGGGGTGGGGGGGGGGGGGGGGGGGGGGGGGGGGGGGGGGTGGGGGGGGTGGGGGGGGGGGGGGGGGGGGGGGGGGGGGGGGGGTGGGGGGGGGGGGGGGGGTAAGAAACAAACCAATATCATCGCTCTTGAAGAAATAAAGTAAATTCAGAGTGAAGGGAAAATTGCAAACAAGGGGGCCCCAGGTGCCCCCCGCAAACACAAGGGTTTCCCAGGGACTCCTTTCACTGACAGTATAGAGTTCCCTAGAGGCAGGATAGAGGGGGGGTCCCATTGCTTGCTAATGCTAAAACTGATTTTTTTTTTGAGTGCATCCCTGGGGAACCCCTTCTAAACCTTCTTATTGGAGGGTCCTCCCTTTATTTAACTTTAGCATTTTTAAGTGCTTCAAGACCCCCAAATTGGGGTCCCGTGAGCCCTGAGGGCTATTTTTTGTCGCGACATTAGTCTAACATCGATTGTTACTAAAAACCAGAAATGGTCGTGGGCACGAATGAAGGATACTGTCCACCAACAGATCCTCCCAAGAGTCCCGGAATTAGGGGAAGAACAGATAGTATTCTTTGCAGTTTTCATTGGGGAAGGGGGGAGGGGTTGGGGTGTGAGATGGGTTAACGGAAAGTTTTGGTGGTTTTCCTAGTATTCTGTTCTTAAAGCTGTTTTGACAGGGGTCCTCTCCAAAATAGAACGTTTCTTTTAGCATTGGATCTACTAAACAAAACCCTCCCCACACCCCCCCCCCCCCCGCCCCCCCCCCCCTCCCTCACCCCCCCCTAGATTACCATCTATACCCCGAAACACGCCAATTTTGCTGACCAAGATATTTGGCCCTTGGAAGTTCCTCAATCTATCTTACATATTATGATACCTCCTTTAAAAAATATATTAATAAAATACCCCCCCCCCCCCCACCCCCCACATACCCCCACACATCCTCCCCCCCCTCCCTATCACTAGCGTAAACACATTCTGAATCTGAAAATCTAATCTATGCATGTTGTTTTAAAAAACAAAAAAACCATACAGATAAAACGTGTCATAAAAAGAATCTGAGTATTTTACTGACCACCACAAGACCCCGTGTCCACCCCAAGTGTAAACAAAGTCCTTCATCCTATGAAATTCTTCTTTAAACAAACTTCCGTGCCGATTGTTTCTGCGGTTTCATGTTTGCTTGAACTGTCCTGTAGGGAAGTAAAAAAAGACCTGTTAATGATTCACGACACGTGACACACACACAGCACACCACACACATCACAACCCACACACACATATTAAACTCTCTAGAAACGCCATGCATTTTTCCCGTTCATGGTTGGTCCGTCACATCTCAATCAACAAGGAGGGTGGTAGCTTTTTTTTTTTTTTTTAAAAGGGCCGTGCGTTGCGTTAACAAAAAACTCTCTGCATAAGCTCTAAAAATAGAAAAAAAAAACACAAGGCAAGGTATTTTTGTCATATGAATATCTTTGCATTTGGTGGGATTGCCATGGTGCTATAAACTAGAATGAGTTTCATGTTTTCAGTTTTATCCCGATGTAGGAGAGGAAAAAGGAAAACAAGCAAACGTGAACCCTTGTAATTTCAAGTTTGGTGGATGGGTGTAAGGGCTGTGTAACCTTAAAGTGGTTACCCGATTGAGATGTTCCCTCCCCGTGGTGGAAATTTGTAGAAAGGCCGGTAAATAACCTGGAAGCAATGTCTTTCTGTCGTGCTAGTAGTGTAGTCCATTTGTCGGCTGGGTGTAAACTTTTTTGTTTTTTTTCCACGCAGGTGTTGGCATGCCTGTTTTAAACGCACCGCAACCCCACCCAGCGTGGCAGCCCTTCACTTTACCTCTCCACTCTACTGACATTTGTTTTTCGTTGTATAGGGTCCCATACTGGATAGGCATCTCAAGGATGGGCCCTCTCCTTGATGTTTGAACCGATCCCACTTTTTTAAGTTCTCCCGCAGGAAGCCAATGGTCCGTTGCTGGCTTTTGCTAGTCATGGTTGAAGATGAGGGAGTCGTCCCACCTGCGGCCACTTTGTAAGATGGCGACTCCCAGGGAGTATACTTTTTTCCGTCTCTCCTCCACCCGTTTTGCATCAGGTCTTGGGGATGTATGCATGCCTCTTGTCTTTCCGGTCATGTGGAGATTCCTGGCATTTGTCCTGATAGACGGAAAACAAATAAAACTCTCCTGGACAGAAACGAGGTAAGGAGGTGGGTCTTAGGATTTCACCTACCTGCAGTAACAATCAGCACACATGTTACATGGAACAAAGAACTCAATACTGTTGTCACAGGCAAAGCAACAGCAGCCTTTCAATCAGCGTCAAGATCTGGGGAAGCTAGAAACTCTTACTGAGTTACTCCAGCTGAAGCTGGCGCTGTTCTACAAATACACTATATATAATACGACCCTAACATCCATCCTTTCTACAGCAATATGGGAGAAGGGAAAACAGACGTGATGGTCTGGATAATGGACTTTGAAAAAAAGCGTTTTTGAACAAAGGTCTCCCATACTCTCCACTACATCCACAAGCTTTGGCCCCTACGGGATTCCAAGGCTCCATCAACCAAATGGATTGAAAAACTTCTTTGGTTTGGCAGAGGCAGCAAAGAGTGGTGGTAGAAGGTGCAACATCTGATGCTATCCCTGTGGAGGTCAGGTGTCCCCCAAGGTTCTACTATCTATGCTTGGCCAAAGCCCTTTTTGTTTCATTTCTGTTTTATATAACGGAACCTTCCCAGGGATCTTTCCCTCGACCTGCTGCTTGCCGTCTTCGCTGATGACACCTCTGTCATAAGGCCTGGGTGGATTCTCCCAAAGATCACGAGAACTCCAACAATCTGGAGAAAGCTTGTCATCCTGGGACAGAAGTGGATGATGTCCATTCCATCCATACACGTGGTCACCCCTCCACGTTCAGGTAAGAGAAGTCCCCCTGAAGGGAACTACTACTATACCCTCCAACGGTCAAACCTGAAGTCAAGTAAAGTAGGCAAAGTACCTGGGTGGTCACCATCTCCCCGACCTCAGATGGGAACACTCATATTGCTCGCGACGACGACCTAGCAAAGCCAGCAAGACACTTGGCTTCCTCCTCCGAAGAAATCTTGAAAGTTGACAGTACACCATAAAGGAGAATGGGCCGTAAAAAACTCTGGTCAGGAGAGGGGAGACATATAGGGGTGGTCCGCGATAGACGAGAGAGGGCCCAACACTTGAGTAAGCCTCACCCTTAATGGGACCCCTACAAAACCGCTAAGAGGTCGGGGGCCCCTATGGAAAAGGTTCCAGCGACGTGCTTTGCGCGCTGGGTGGTAAACAGGCAACCGCCAAACTCCAGTGTAGAGGAGATGTAACTAAAAAACAACAGAAAGAAGAAAGCTGAAATAAGTGAGACCCAACTCTCGCCAACAAGCCCATCCCTCCACGCTCACCAACAAGAAGTAAAAACAATATAAGTCCTACCAAGCAGCATACCTCCTCCCCTCTTGCAAAACCAGCTACAGAAGTTTTCCTTTTTTTTCTTTTTCCACGGAACCATCCTCTGAGTGGAACTCCTCCCTCCCACCTGAGTCAGTACCTGAGGATCTTACAAAGTCCTGGATCTAAATATCGCCCCTCTCCCATCCCTTAAACATCTAGCCGACAGAAGAAACCTTAACCTCATTTGACCATCAAAAAGTGCCTCTCAGTGAAAATCTTTTGCATCACAACCAAGATCAAGCGAAATTTATTTAATCATACAACGAAGAAGGTGCGAGATGCACAAAGCCAATTACTGAAGTAGTCCCAGTGCCTGAAGTAAAACCACATCAGCCAACAAAGTTCCCCGATCTTTGTGTTTTTTGGTTTTATTTTTTACAAATGATCAAGGTATATTGTAACTCACTTCCGGTTTTTTTGCGATGATTAATCGTCACAAGGTCAAGATGGTGCCACAACCCACCCTATACCTATTCGATTCATTCTATTTTTGTTTTTTCCGTATTGCCTTTCTTACCATACATAAAGGTGTTTTTAGGACATTTTTAGCTAATAAACCTTTTGGAATACTAACCCATCCCTAACCCCTAGCTAGCCCTTAAACCTAACCCTACCCCCCACCCTATAAAGACGGAAAAAATGCAACGAACCCACAACTGTGACAAATCGCGGTGTACTGCAGTACATAAGTGGGGGGTAGGGTGTATGTTTTTAGGGCTAAGGGTTAGGATAGGGTTAGTATTCCCAAAATGGTTTAGCTGAATAATGTTTTCCTAAAATACCCTTTATATATATCAGTTTTATTGTAATGGTAAGAAAGGCAAAAACGGATAAAAATAGAATTAAACGACGACATGCAGGGGTTGGGGCACATCTTTTACCTTTACCAATTTAATCATTGTATTCGAACATTTATGTCATTATAAAATCGGCCACCACAATAAGAATAAAAGAAAGGCTATTGGTTGATCATGTAAATTCAGGCCTTGAAGAGGGTGGGCGTATTATCAAAAAGAACAAAATATAGGTGGATAAGAGTAGAATACTGACGCATTGATCCTTGATCCTGATTCCACATTCTTTAGAGTTTTTAAATATCAGAGTCGAAGATGCCTATCTTAATCCTCGTTATTTTATAAATATAATTCATTTTCGGATAGATTTGCTAGTACTGTATGAATCAATAATTTAATTTCGCATTTTAAAAAGCCGCTTATATTCTAATCGCATTTCCATTTCTATATCCACCTTTTTTTCTCTTTTCTTTCTTTCTTTGTCTTTCTGGCTAGGCAAACATCATGAGTAATCTCCCTTGGGACTGCTGTTGCAAGAACTGCAAAGCACTTGACGACGAAACAATGTTTGACGATGACGAACGAATTTAAAAAAACGAAGCTGACCCTTAAAGAGGTAACTGTGATGCATCTATTAAAGGCTAAAGGAGATTTAATAAGTTGTTTTTAAGGCGTCGTTTTTCCTGGAGGATTTCAAACCTAATCAGACAACACGTCCAGAATCTATTTAAAAAATATATTTTGAGCGTGCTCTTTTTGCAATAATTATTATAGTTGTTGTAAGAATATGATAGACGTTGACAAACCCATTCTGATGCAGGTTGTGGATTCAGTCATTCATCCTCCTTTCATAGTGTATATGTCATGTCGAGTGTTATGCACGGCGTGTGCGCAATCTTCTCTTCTTCTTCTTCTTCTTGACTGTACTTGGCCTCACAATCAACACTTTGATTATTATAGTCACTGAACCGGGGAGGTTTTCGAGTCCACTGTTTGCCGGAAGTTAAAGGCTCAAGGCCTGAGAAGAAATAAAACAGACAGAGAGAGCACAGACTCAGTACAAAAACTATGAAAACTGTTTTGATCCCTT
>JAGGCT020004190.1:70641-95641 GCA_017654935.2 Phymorhynchus buccinoides
GAGATATGGGCGCTCAAAAGGTTGAGACTACTATTATTAATTGCAACTTTGGCGAAAACGCTGAAATCAGCCATTTGCGAAAAGCTTATAATCATTGCGCGCTGATAATACTCATTTCCACAGAACACAGCTTCCACAATCATAACAAAAACTGATACATGTAATAACAAAGCATAGATTCAATATTTCTTGCAAAATATATATTTAAAAAAATGCTTATGATAAAAGAGCACGTCAATGGCGGCAAAAACATGGCAACTTCGGGTTATCATAAAACATGATGTAATATTACTAAAAAAGCAATGACAGTAACAGTGTACACCCAGCCAGATTTAAGTTTAACCCTTTCACCGCCAGCCATATTTCAGCCACAAAATAATGTCCATTAAATTTACCTGGGTAGAGAACAAAATCCACCTGCAGTATTTGAGGATTCTTCTGTGACATATATAAAATAAGGTCTAACCTTGCTTCCTAAAACTAAGACAGTAGGATCTTTGGATAATAGACGATGCCTTTTATTGACCTAAGTGTTAAATCACCGTGGTGCTAAAATGTGACTTTGGCGGTGAAAGGGTTAAGTATGTTGAAAGCCAATTTACCAATCAAAAAGCTGTATACAATCCGCTCGCATAGCCTTACATGCTTGCATGATGCATGCACATCCATAATCAGTTATAATTATGTATAATTTTATGCATGTCAGTTTTGTCTTGCCTTCCTTATGGAGGTGGGATGCGGGTTACAGACGCACAAACTTAGGCTACGAGGGCTTTATTATACTATAATTCATAGCCAACTCAAAATAGCTTAGCTTTTATTAAAGACATTTTGAATCCCTTGACAGTGTGCTGCCACAATGATCAATTTGCAGAATAAATTAATATAAGTTTGATGATAAAGCTTTTCACAACATATTTTAGCCATTTTGGGGGCTCTGCCTATTAAACTGACGTTTGGTGAGGTTTGCACACCACTGCGTTCAAGACTGCACTTGGTCATCTCCAAACATGGAACACTCAATTTTGTTTTAGTAAAGTTTTATCTTTTGTGTATTTGACGGTTTAAGGTTTTGGTTAGGGTTAGGGCTAGGGTTAGAGTTAGGGCTAGAGTCAGTTTAATTTCAGATTGAATGATGAAATTTAAAGATACACATTCTAAAGTTTCGCTAAAAACCGAGGGAGCCAGAATGGTCGACATACTGACCGTGGGCCCTGAAGAGAAGAAAAAGAAAACCAACATTGTCACGCGTCACTTTCCGTATTTGGAGATGACCAAGTGCAGCATTGAACGTCTTGTGGTTTGCACTGGGCGTCAGTGCATTTATAACTATTGCCTCTGGTGAAACATTATTATGACGTCTTGCTTATATTTATAATACTACAGCCACATTGATTTGTGAAGGATAGTGGTGGTGGTGTGTTTGTGTCTGTCTGCGTGTGGCATTGTTTGGGTCGTGTATTTTTCTTCTGCTTTCAACTATCTCCCTTCCCTCCCCCATCACCCTATCTCCCAACTTTACACAATCTTACAATAATGGCATGTGACTTTTGTGATTGAAAGAGTTCTGACACACACACACACACACACACACACAAACACACACACGCGCGCGCGCGCATGCACACGCACGCACGCACGCGCACGCGCACGCACATGCGCACACGCACGCACGCACACACACACACACACACACACACACACACACACACACACACACACACCTATCAAAGAAATGGAAAGGTATGTGTTGCCATTTGTTTGCAGCGATCGGGACAGAAGAGAGGAAACTCTGGTTTGTAGTTGTAGTAACCGTTTAGCTGGCTTATTTCCCTTAGATTGAGAGAGAGAGAGAGAGAGAGAGAGAGATTGATTGATTGATTGATTGACTTTTATTTATAGAGGGTAATAGAGTAAGCAATAACATGCTTTTTTACATCCAGCCCTCTGGACAAAATACATATTTAAAAGTAGAAAATGAAAAACGAAAATAAACACATACAAAGTAATATAAAGCATGCAAAAAAACATCCCTATATTGTAACACATCAATAACAAAATCAAACCTATTATTATTAACTATACTAATTATTAACATTCAAAATGTGTGAAGTAAGCGCATACACACGGGAAAATAAAACCCAATCCTACTTTTCACACTCATCTTTAAACATTCAAAATAGAGAAGTGCACAAACATAAAAAATACCTCAATCATACTTCATCATTAAAATGTACTTATTTGAAGAAACCCATGAGAGAGAGAGAGAGAGAGAGAGAGAGAGAGAGAGAGAGAGAGAGAGAGAGAGAGAGAGAGAGAGAGAGAGAGAGAGAGAGATTGATTGATTGATTGAATTTTATTTATAGAGGGTAATAGAGTAAGCAATAACATTTTTTTTTTTACATCCAGCCCTCTGGACAAAATACATATATAAAAGTAGAAAATGGAAAACGAAAATAAACACATACAAAGTAATATAAAGCATGCAAAAAAACATCCCTATATTGTAACACATCAATAACAAAATCAAACCTATTATTATTAACTATACTAATTATTAACATACAAAATGTGTGAAGTAAGCGCATACACACGGGAAAATAAAACCCAATCCTACTTTTCACACTCATCTTTAAACATTCAAAATAGAGAAATGCACAAACATAAAAAATACCTCAATCATACTTCATCATTAAAATGTACTTATTTGAAGAAACCCATGCATAATAAGTCAAACATAGTATTACTTTACCTACTCATCTTAGCATGCACAATTTAAAATGTAAATTCATGTACCCATGGCAACATGAAGCCTATTCCTACATTCCATTATTCATTTTTAGCATGAACATATTAAAAAGTAAACACACACTCGTAACAAAAGCAAACCTAGTCATATTATTTGCAAGCGAATACACATATTAAAAGGTAAATACTGTTCATACCGAAATCAAGCCTGAACCTACTTTCTAGTCCTCATCTTTAACACGCACATAAGTCAAACTTAACTCATCACAAAATTAAACTAATCCTTATTTTACATACTCGTAACATGTACACATTTTAAATTTAAAGCCGATACACATAATAAAATCAAGCCTAAGCCCATTTTACATACTAATCTTAAAAATACATCAAGCTTAAATGTAAGCACATACACATGACGGAATAAAACCAAATCCTATTCTACATACTCATCTTTAACATGCACGCAGAGAGAGAGAGAGAGAGAGAGAGAGAGAGAGAGAGAGAGAGAGAGAGAGAGAGAGAGAGAGAGAGAGAGAGAGAGAGAGAGAGAGAGAGAGAGAGAGAGAGAGAGAGAGAGAGAGAGAGACGTTGGAAAATAATGGCATGTTCCCTTATTTCCCTTAGATTGAGAGAGAGAGAGAGAGCGAGAGAGAGAGAGAGAGAGAGAGAGAGAGAGTTGGAAAACTTTATTTGACAAGGATAAAGCGAGAGAGAGAGAGAGAGAGAGAGAGAGAGAGAGAGAGAGAGAGAGAGAGAGAGAGAGAGAGAGAGAGAGAGTATAATTTAAGGATTATTATTGATTTTTGTGAGGTAATCAGCATTCATGGAGGTGGTTAATAAGTGTTAGGGTTGGGTAAATATTCTAAGGGGGTCATGATATTTTTTTATAATTTTTTTTTAGGAATCACGATATTTATGGGCTTAGAGTTTGTGACAGTTAACACATTTATGCATGCACACACATCACTCTCACACAGCAAGCTTGCAGTACACACACTTAAGACACACGATTGTTTCACCATCATCTTTAATATTTGGTTATATTGTGACATTAAAGATTAAGGATTGTGTTGGGTTTGTGCAGAGGGTAAAACCGGTGCTAAACATTCGCGGTTCTAAAAACCGGTTCGAGTTGCTGTGAACCGGGTTTTTTAACTGCAAATTGAAAGTAAGTTTTTCTTAGAATAACGCATTCTTTTCGAAAAACAACACTGATTCTCAGCGCAGATTGGATTGGGTGTTTGTAAACCAAGAGTAGCTGTTTCTAGTTTATGGTGGTGTATGGCTTTGACTTTGACTGAGTGTTGAGTTGAGTGTGTGTGTGTGTCATAAGTCATAAGTTTCTTTATTGTGTGTGTGTGTGTGCGTGTGTGTATGTGTGTGTGTGCGTGCGTGCGCGTGCGTGCGCGTGTGTGTGAATATTCTGACAAATATATATGTGTTTGCACAGGTAAAACTAGTGATGCGAGTACTGGTTAAAAAACCGGTTCGGTAAAACCGGTTCGAAGAACGGAAACCGGTTTAAAACCGGTTCGGATTTTTTTAACCGGTTCTCAGCTCTAGTTTTGTGTGTTGCAGGGCTTCTACTTTTCCTTTTCCTTCTACTTCTGTTTCTACTTCTGTTCCTGCTCCTACTTCCTTCTTATTCTTTAACCCTCATCGATCTTCATTTCTTTAGCTCCATCACCTTGATACATGAGTTGTTCATTTAAAATAAACTCTGGAGAACCAGAACCCAGGAGTCTTCCTTAAAAAGCCATTTTCAACAACATCGGTTAGTAGGCCAAATCTTTCACAAATTGCAGTGTCATAAAAATTTGAACTCTTTGGAAATACGTTCGAGTGGCTTGTCATTTTAGTCGAGGTAACATTTCAGGCATTATCATTGGGATATATAAGACAATCCTGCCACTGAGTTCAATCACTGACTGGAGGTATGTTTACATGGCTTGGCATTTCGTTGAACTGACATCAATTTACCCAAAAGGCCAAATCGGCAGGAGATCGGGTATAGGCCCTACGATTCAGTCAAAACTCATGATCCGTTCGATAAATGTCAGCAAATAAGCATTGTCATCAAGAATCGAAGTCACCGGGACTGCTTGTATGTGGCTTGCCATTTTGGCGAAATAAAATTAGGTGTACATGGAAATGTAATGTATTGCAATGACATGGAGGTGGGTGGGGGTGGGGTTACAAGTCTGCCAATTTTCATTGTAACCAGTAATAATTTGTGTACACTGCAATAATAACAACTCTTTTGTGTTGTGAGTCTAAAAGATTTGTATTCATGTTGATCTAGACTATAGCATTTTTGTTAGGTTTTTTTTCTCCCATCAGAAGAAGCTAACAAAAAAAAACCTACGGTAAAGGTAATTCCATTTTTGCCTTTCTTACCAAACATAAAGCTGTATTTTAGGAACATTTTCAGCTTTGGAAGAAATCAATTGGAACAAAGTTTTTGAAAAAATCCATAAAATAAAAGAAATGAAATTTAAGTGGTTCCAGATAAGGTTATTGCATAGGATTATTGCAACCAATGTCATTTTACAAAAAATGCCAATTGTTGAATCTGATACATGTACTTTCTGTGGGACGGTCAAAGAAACAATTGAACACTTATTTTGGGATTGTGCAGAAGCTCACTATTTGGATTGATTTTGCAAGATTCTTTAATTGCAAGAATGCAGCTAGGCTACGACTAACTAAAGAACTTGTATTGTTTGGATGAGACATTGGGTTATATCCCATGTGACAATGCGCTTTTTACCCCGTCTTCCCCTACTAACCAAACAGATGAGACATTTGGTTATATCCCATGTGCAAAATTCTTTATATACAAAAGTAAGTGCGAGAATAGTAATTTTTAAAAAATTGAAGAGCTCGTGCAAAACTCGTCTTCTTTGCTTGTTTGCTTCGTATTTGCTTTTATGAGTTTTGATCAGAATTTTGTTTATTGTGTACCACTATTTTAAAGGCTGTTTTAGTTGCCCTGGTGCTTTGCCCGTCGAAGGTTGAAAAATAAACCGAAATATCGCTAGCCAATTTTATCAGTGTTTTTTTATATTGAGAATAGTATGCTTACTCAATAAGTTTTATGCCAAAAACATTTATCCACTCAAAGAAGATTATCATGGATATTGCTAGCTAATTTTCCGTAGGCCTTAAAACAAAGTATAAAGTATAAAGTATAAAATTGAGTTATTTTTTGCCGGCCACGTAGTAAAGGCGGTTCAAAACCAAGCGAGCTTCATTGGAAAAAGGACGGGAATTTTGAAAGAACCCTTAACCACGCTTTGTTAGTCCTTCCAGTATTATACATCGGCACTCCTCCCACCAACTTCAACTTCTTCTCTTGAGGGCCCACGGTCAATGAGCTGACCAGTCTAGGCCCCAATTGTCTACTCCTGAATTCAACTTACCGTTCTATCTCTTGTCTCCCACTGCTTCCTGTCCAACTTGCAGCTGGGATGTGAGCAGACTGATTCGTTGGCAGCTATTTCGCAGCCTATCCTGTCGTCTGTTGCGATGTTTGAGTGAGTAGCCTAGTTTTTGAGAGGCTAAGTGAGACAATTTCGTGTTGCACGCATTGCACAAGAATTTGTCGTGTCACACGTAGCAGACGCGTTCTCTTCGTTTCAATGAATCAGGGTTGGGTTTCTCTAGACTAGACGACGGTCGCCGCGCGCATAACTGTTACGCCAAAAGGAGTCTAAGAAACACCACTAACCGCGAATAACGCTAGCTAAGTAAAGATAACAATGATAACTCTAATAGCTTACTCTTCACTTTCAGAGAGACAAAAGAGTTGCTATCAAAAGGGAGATAAATCATACCTCACTGACAGGTTGTACACATATTACAATTTCATTGTCAATCTATTTGTGTGCGGAAAATTAAGTTTGCACTACATCATATGCCATCTAACATGATGAAAAATTAAGAAAGAGCTCTAAAAAAATACTTGTATTTGTTTACTTTGCTAAAATCATCCCATATATTTTCGCTGTAGAGTGAAGAATATTTGTATCCACTTTTACGTCTTTCATTTGTGAACAAAAAGCTACGTTCTCGCGAGAACTAATTTTAGCCGGAAGTAGAAACAAAGTTGCACATTTCCCATGATACAACTAACAGTTTGCGGCGTGCTAGGGCACGAGAGAGAACAAAACGTTACGCGAACTATCGGCAAACGAAGGATGTGTCTTATACCGTTTTTGTCGATTGTAGCGATTGCGCCACGCTACGTAACGTTAGCCCTTGTGAAATGGCCACAGGCTCGGTAGTTATGAGGAGACTCGTTAACATGGGTAGTAACATGTAAATTTGCAATCGTATTGGCAGCTTCTTCTAGTTTACATGTTACTACCCGTGTTTACTTTTTAAGACGTACCAAAGATGAGAGAAGATAGGGTGCGTAGCGCTTTCACTACGTATCGAAAAAACTACCCCTTGTTACCGCTAAGTCATAAGTCATCAGTTTCTTTATTGTCAATTGGCATTGTACAACGCACATGGAAAATTGTCTTCCACCGTGTGAAAATAAAAATATTAAATAAAAGTATGAAACATCAATTTACATTAACAAAATATGTAGGGGAAGACGGGGTAAAAAGCGCATGGGCGGGTAAGAAGCCCACCCCAATTATCTCATGAAATAAAGAAAATTTCAGTCAAATTTGCCCCTGAGACGAATGCTAGACATTAACACTCGTCTCATGGGCAAAATGAGACTGAAATTTGCTTCATTTCATGAGATAATTGGGGTGGGCTTCTTACCCGCCCATGCGCTTTTTACCCCGTCTTCCCCTATGTGTGGGAGAGATAGAGTGTGTGTGTGTGCGTGTGTGTACGTGCATGTGCATGTATATATGCGTGTGTGCGCATGCGCATGCATATGTGTGTATGTGTGTCACTGTGTGCAAGTGGATAAACGTGTGCATTAAAAGAGTTTAGTGGACAATCACTACAACAACAACAACAGTGATAATGATGAAGATGATGATAATAATGAATAAGTAAAATGAGAACCACCACCAGTACCAATACGACCCATAGAGAAAAATTGATGATGACTGTGTCAATCTGTCAGTTCGAATTCCGACAGACTAACCCTAACCCTAACCCGAACCCATTTCCTAGCCTAACCCTAGTCCTTACCTAAGTTTAACCCTATTTCAACCCTAACCCTTAGTTGCCGAAGTGATTTAGCCCAGTAGTGTTATCGATACGTAGTGAAAGCCGTACTGATTTATCTTGGTAGTGTTATCGATACGTAGCGATAGCGGGATGTCCCCGAGAAGATGGACTACTGACACCAGGGGTGTTCAACAAAATTAAGACACCCCCCCACACACACACACTCTCTCTCTCTCCTCTCTCTCTCTCTCTCTCTCTCTCTCTCTCTCTCTCTCTCTCTCTCTCTCTCTCTCTCTCTCTCTCTCTCTCTCTCTCTCTCTCTCTGTTGAGGGGCAAAGGCCTAAATGAATAAATCATTGTCATTGTCATTGTCTCTCTCTGTGTTTACCAATACAACGTCGACGATGTTAGGTGGGTTTTGTTGTGGTTGCCTTTTTGGCTCACTCGTGTCAACGACACGAAGTGAGTCTATGTTCTCATGTTTCTTCGGTTTTCCGGGTGTCTGGATGTCTGAGTGTGTGTGTGTGTGTCTGTCTGTCTGTCTGTCTGCGGTAACTTTAACGCTGACGTTTTCTCGGAAACTACAAGGCGTACATTGTTCAAACTTTGCACACACATAGATGTTTATGCAAGCTTTCAAGAAAGATGATTTCCATATTGAATTTAACCAATGACCTTGACCTTTAACGCTTAATTTTTGTCTTGGCCATATCTTTCAGTTTTGCAGTTAAGTCCACAAATTTGGCATGGTGGTGCATTAGCCTAAGGTAATATGGCATCTACAGTGACTTTTACTCTCTTGACCTTACCTTTGACCTTGAACATCGTCAATTATTTGCTTTGGCGATCTTTTATATCCTGGCAGATACAGTCCCAAAATTTAGCAACCAGGTAGACTAGCTTAACCCTTTCGCCGCCAGACATTTTTCAGCCCAAAACTACCATTAAGCTTAACTGGGTAGAGAAAATTTGTATCTGCAATATTGGGAATTCCTTTGTGACATGCATAACAATAGGCCTATCCTTACATCACAAAGTTAAGAAAACAGGGTCGTCAGATTACAGACCCTGATTTGATGCCTTTTAGTGACATGGGTGTTAAACCATTGTGGTGCTAAAATGCGACATTGGCGGTGAAAGGGTTAAAGGGGCACCCTGACGGATGAGTTTTTGCAAGAAGCACGTCCAGATCAGAAGGAAAACACCCTTTACAGAGATCGCAACACTCATTTTGCTCTGGTTTCCCAGAAATCAAGCCGTCAAAAAGGCGATTCCTCCTTGGTGGAGGTGCTGGAAGTCAAATTCTTTCACCCAAAGAGAAGGCGTTTACCGTCTCTTTTTGAATGTCCGCCTGTGTTTAGACCAAATCGTTTGCACGAACTTTTCGCAATACAAGCCTCTTTTTTCCCCTTTAATTTTATACAGTTTATCTAAAGGAGTTTCGCTCACAACAAAGGAAATAGCTCCTTTTTTTTAAACTGCACTACAAAAAAAGAAAACGCTTCAACCACAATGAGTGACCTCCACCCACCCCATCCAAAATGGCTACTCTCTCCGGCAACCCCGCCAAGGAAGAATCGCCGTTTTGACGGTTTAATTTCTAAGAAACCAGAGCAAAATGAGTGTTCCGATCCTTGAAAAGGCTGTCTTTCTGGTGATCTCGACGTGTTTCTTGCAAAAACTCATCTGTCCGAGTCCACCTTTAAGATCAAATGGAATGCGAAGCGTTGTCGACGTCAGTGACCATGGTCACCTTGACCTTTGTCCTTGAATTTGTGTCTATCACAGTATTACATGAACCGCTGCACAAATTCGCTTAAAATTTTGTAGGGTGATATATCACATCAAGCGGATGAGTGCAGCAACATTTGGGTATGGAGGTTTTTTTTTAATAAAAAAGTAAACAATTTGGCATTTAGATCTATCTCTGGCATTTAGATCTATCTATATAAAAAAAACCCAGCGAGTGAGCCTTGAAGGCTTTGGCTCTTGTTTATATTTATTTCTGCTGGTAGCAAACGTGTGACATAAGACGCGACAACCAGAGTTATTGTTCTGTACGTTTCCTTTGAGTTTCTGCAGAGTTCTTTGAAGTAGCACGGTCACCAATGGGACAACTCAATAATAGGGAGACACAAAGGGCCATAATACAAGCGTAACTGACATGTGACGGCATGTCGTCAGATTCCATTCAAAACATTTTCTAGAAGGAAACTCTGTTGAAGCAGGTTATCGTATCACAAAGCAAAATTTATTGGAACGGCGTGTCGCATGAAAAAAGACAGCTCGTAAAAATAAGTAGCTCGCTACCTATGACAGTGTGTATTTGCGACATTGAGCATGAACCACAAATTTCACTTTTTTCTAGGGTTAGGGATAGGGTTAGGGATAGGGTTAGGGATAGGGTTAGGGATAGGGTTAGGGATAGGGTTTAGGGATAGGGACTCTATAGTAGGGTTAGGGATAGGGTTAGGGATAGGGTTAGGGTTAGGGTTAGGGATAGGGTTAGGGTTAGTGTTAGGTAAATGGTTAAAGTACAGACAAAGTGAAATTTGTGGTTGTCGCAAATACAGACTCTCATAGTAGCGAGCTACCTTTTGTCATGCGACACGGCGGAGGTTAGGTTGGGGTTTAAAACCCTTTCGTCGCCAATGTCGCCTCTTGGCACCACAATGGTTTAACACCCATGTCACTAAAAGGCATCAGATGAGTGTCTGTTACCCAATTACTCTATGTTGTTAATGTTGGGAGGTAAGGGGATAGGCCCTATTTTATGCATGACACAGAGGGATCCTCAGTATTGCAGACTAAATCGTTTATCTACCTAGGTAAGTTTTATGGAAAGATTTGACTGAAAAATGACTGGCGTTGAAAGGGATCTATAAAAAGATACATTCACTCTGAGCTTATGCTTACATGTTTTAATCCCCCCCCCCCCCCCCCCCCCCCTCCCCCCCCCGACAGGTTTCCTCGAATGAATGTTGATTCATCGATATAATGAAAACCTGGTGTATCAAAATATAAATCACTATTTACATTTGAAGATAGAAAGCACTGACAAGTGCAAACCACCAACAAGAGGGACTATTCCGTTTCAGTTTGCGATAAGCTAGATTTTAGAAGGAAAACAAATCTCTGAGAGAAATTCTGCATTAACTTAGAAATACGGTAAGCCTAAGAAACACAGATAGACAGACAAAACGAAATACAACGCAGTTTTCTTGGTGACGTTTACAAACGAAAAACGATGACCTGGTACCTGTCACGGTAGAGACTCCGATTTAGTACAATTGGCGATTTTACTGGTAGAAATCCCGATTGCGTCCAGGTTTTTTTTTAACATAATACACTGCCATTCAAACACACACGCACACAGAGAGAGAGACACACACACACATACGCAAACACGCCCACGCGCACGTGCACACATGAACGCGCGCGCGCAAGTACCCCTGCACGCACGCACGCACGTTCACAGATTATCAGAGAGAGAGAGAACAATTGAACACAATTTTAATGTTTCAGGCCTCCGGCCTATATATTTAGAGAGAGAGAGAGAGAGAGAGAGAGAGAGAGAGAGAGAGAGAGAGAGAGAGGTTAACTAACGCCTAAGTGGCAAGTAAAACAAGTGTTAGTGAATAAGTAAGTATGAATTTTATTCATAAACAAAGATTGTGAGAGTACAGGCACAGGTATTTTCACCAAAGCACGATTGATACAGGATGTTGATAAACAAGGTAAAGAAATAAAACTGGTTAAGCTTACTATAAAAATGTTACTGTATTAAGAAAAATATATCTTCTGTCCAAAGATAAAACAATGATAACAGATAAAAACAATGAGATAGACTCTCGAAATCATTCACATTCTTTTAGGTATGGAATTGCAATGTTTCAGTTTCTTTTATTTTTGGAAGAAGCGAAACAAATAATATGAAAATTACATTAATAGCATATTAATCAACTTTGCGCTTAAAACCAGACAGTACTGACTTATATCGTTTAAAATAATCATATAACTTATTACCTTTGATGTGAATCCGGCTCATGCTTTTTAAAAATTTACGACGAGGTAAAACAAAATATACATGAAAGTTAAACTCAACACAGACATGTGTAAAGTACAAAAATATTGCTACCATACAATACGAACAGTAATATAGTTTAAAATACTACTACCGTAAAGCACACAAAAAAAGGAGAGGGTAACTAGTTATTCCAAGTGCATAGCTAAAAAACAACAACCAACAAACGGAGCTAACTAAATTTTGATCACTTTTCATGGTAAATTCAGGCGAAATGAGTATGAACTTTTGTCATTGAACACTATCTTCCTCATCTACCTCTATGATATCATGTTCATTCAGTTCTTTACTCCCACCCATCCCCACCCCAGAAAAAGCGTGCATGTATGTGTATATATGTGCTTGAGATTGGAGATTCCTCTGCTCTCCAAAATGAACAAAAAAGAAAATTATACACAAACGTCTGTATTGCCTTATGTTTTATATCTGATAAGAGTCTGCATGGTTAAGACTAGTCATTGATGATACTGGACTGCCCTAATTCCCTCCTCCTCAAGAACAGAAAAGTCCACAAACATGTTAAGTTAAATGTAGCTTTCTAGAATAGGAAATCTATGCACAGAGTTCCCGCACAGTGATACACACTGCTGGGGAAATAAGACATTAACATGCTTTTCAATAATGGTGAAAATCCTAAAACTCTACCTCAGTTAGTATTGGATGGAAACATTCTTTCTTATAAGCATTCAGTTAAGTTCTTAGGTGTATATTTGACATCAAAATTAAATTGGACAGTTCATATTGAGTATTTGATTTCAAAAGCGAGAAAAAGACTTAATTTTCTGAAAATTATAAACAAACAATCATGGAGTCAAAATACCAAAACATTACTACATCTTGCAAATTCTTTAGTTCGATCAGTACTATCCTATGGGCAAGAGGTTTATTTCAGTGCATCAAACACTCTTCTAAATAAGTTACAAAGCATAGACAGTAAAGCTATTAAACTAGCACTTGGTATTCCTATGCACTCTAACACTCTTAGAACATATAAAGAGAGCAATATAATGTCATTAGCTGAATATAGAAAGTTATCTGCCTCAAAATATATAGTAAGAGGTCTCTCTATTGACAACAATATAAAGGAGGAAATATTCACAGACTCGGAGACAGATTATCCAAAGCGAGCAAAGAATATAACGTTTCTTCAGCCAATCAAGAATTTCACTGAAGACGTTATAAGTAGAAGTAAGGTAGATATCCACAATATCTCAGCCATGCCTATTATACCACTAATGCCACCATGGGAACAAAGAAAGGCAAAATTTGATATAGAATATACCAGTTACAAAAAAGATGAAGAAGTTAATCAATTAGTTTCTGACGTCCGACTTCATTTAGATTCAAAATATTCAAATCATCTAAAAATTTACACTGATGGTTCAGTCTTAGAAACGTCAGACAGTGGAGCAGGTTTTGTTATTCCATCACTTAGAATAGAAAAGTCATACTATTTAGGCAAAGGCATTTCAATATTTACTTCTGAATTATATGCAATAATGCGAGCTTTAGAATTTGTTTATGATCTACCATATTCAATTTATAACTTTTTAGTTTGTGTGGATTCAAAATCAGTTTTACAAACTCTAAACCAAAGTAACAGTAAAACTCGTAACGACATTGTCTTTGAAATTAAACAGTTGATTCATTGTATTGTTGCAAAAGGTATTGGTATTGATTTTTGCTGGGTGCCATCTCATTGTGGACTCTTTTGGAATGAAGTTGCTGATAGAGCTGCCAAAAGAGGGGCTTTTAATAACTCTAACTTGGTTTCTAATGAGAACCTGCCATTATCAACACATGAAATCTACTGTTTATTGGAAAAATCTACTTACATCAACTCATTTGACTTTAGATCTAACATTTTTATGCACAGTAGATCGATAGTTAGTTTAGTGTACAAGATACGACTCAATTCATGGAAAACTAAATACTTGGAAACTAAACTGTCTTTGTAGTGATACATTATCAATTCATCACTTACTATTAGAATGCCCAGTATTGCTCTCTAAATATCGAATGATCAATATGGACTTTTTTTTCGTAAGTATGATAATACCAAGGATATTTTAAATGACGCAGAAATTGACATTACTGTAATTGCAAAAGCAATGCTGTCCTCAACTATTGGAAGACTACTGTAGAGGTTTTCTTTACTTTTTTTTTTTAATATGTCGTTCTTATGCATGTTATTTTACCTTCTTTTTAAAAATTTTTATTTGAATGTTTGCACGCTGTCTAAAATCACGATCTATGTGAAAAGACATTAAATTAAAGATTCATTCATTCATTCAAGACATTAATTTTCTACGAGCATGTTCCCTTAACCTTGTGAAAGTGTCAACAAAAAAATGTGTCCTCGTATCAGACAGTGCAAACTATTAAATGTTTTGTTACGGGAAGGTTGCATTGTCAACATTTTCTTTACAGTTTCTGATTAAGCATATCGATCTTAAAGTTTATATTCAGAAGTAGGGACACAACCATCAAAGAAATCAGCATTCAGTGTCCTACACCAGGCATGGGAGGGTTGACTGGGTGGCAGTTTCACTCATATTTCCATTTCTGGCTCACTGTTCTGAGTTGAGTGCAGAAATGCACCCCCTGAAACACACAACAAACATGATACTACATTGTCCTTGAAGGAGTCGGGGACTTGCGAAATCTTATAGATGTGGTTCAAAGTCAGTCAAAATTACTACAGAAATTACATTGTAGTCTGATGGTACAACAAGGGTAACAAAACACAAAAATATGCACGCATTTGAACAAAAAACAAAAGGAATAGAATGAGTAACAGCTATTTGTAAAAAAACAAAATCAAGGTACACAAGGATTATAATAAAAGCAAAATTCATCTTTCCTGTAACCAAAAGCGTTCTTAATACTCGGAGAACACCCCCCCCTCCTGTCTGGTTGTAGATAACATTTCGCATCAGTATTAGTTTCTTTTGTGCGATAAGTTCCTCCTTTTGTTTTGATACGCTCATTTATTTATTTATTTTATGTGTGTGTGTGTGTGTGTGTGTGTGTGTGTGTGTGTGTGTGTGTGTGTGTGTGTGTGTGTGTGTGTGTGTGTGTGTGTGTGTGTGTGTGTGTGTTTTACATACAAATGCAGTTTACTTCAACAGTTTAGTTCAAAATGTAAAACAAACACAACATTACTTTCTATCTTATATAAAACACACGCTTTATTAGGAAACACATTGAGGGCTACAATGTACGCCTTGAATTAGACAGTATAAATAACTGAACACATACCTCCCCCCCCCCCTCCTACACATACGACCAAGGTCAGGCGAACAGCCGTTGATTTTAAGAACTAATCCCACAGACGGTTTCCTAAACCGTCTCTGCTAATACTACAGGACATTTGTATTCCCCATTTGGCTCCAATGAAAGTAACCAAGCTAATAACGACAGGTACTAATGCGGAATGAGAAGTGGTGAATGAGGAAAAGGATGATCAAGGAAAAGGCAACTCGGGATGTTATTAATCATCTAACCTGCATGCCCCTGTAGTAAGTACTCCCCAGGAAGGATCCCCGTGACCCAGCGAAGGCGAAGGCCGGCACGGTCATGGGGATGGGAACATTGACCCCCACATTGCCCACGTCACACTCCATAGTGTACTTGCGGGCCGTGGCTCCGCTGCTGGTGAAGATGGCCGTGCTGTTCCCGTAGGGGTTGGCCCTGACCATCTGGATGGCCTCCTCCAGGGTGTCCACCTCCATCACCAGCAGAACAGGCCCGAAGATCTCCTCCGTGTAGCACGGCATGCTGACCTGAAAATGATAAGAATTGGTTTCATGCAAACTGTTTCTATTGTAAGCATAATGCAAGACCATGACAACTGGGAAATGGTGTCCCTAAAGCGCTTGGGTGATGGCAACTCTTGCAGCTACACTGATACTAATACGTAGTAGCTTGCTTCTGTTTTAGAACGTACCAGCAACATGGGGAGATAAACCTTGATGCTCTGGCAGCTCAGCACCCCTATACCTTTCCCAGCAGCTTGTAGTGCTTTGCAGAGGGAGTTCATCGATACCACAAGATTTAAGCTACATTGTTCATCATAAAACTACAACATTTTCTAGAAGCGTAGATTTGACGAACAGAAGACTTACGTCGACCCGATGCAGAATTGTGGGCCCCACAAAGTTTCCTTTCTCATAGCCGGGCACCTTGATGCCCCGGCCGTCCAGCAACAGCTGAGCCCCAGCGTCCACCCCGGTCTGCACCAGGTCACAGACCCTCTGCTTGGACTCTGGGGAGATCAGGGGGCCCAGGTCAGCACCCTTCTCTGTTCCTGCAGCATGCATCACACAGAACAGTGGATTAGGCCTCAGGGTGGACATGGTCAGTGTTCATCACACAGCCAGGCCTGCACCAGGTCACAGACCCTCTTCTTGGAATCTGGGGAGATCAGGGGGCCCAGGTCAGCACCCTTCTCTGTTCCTGGAGCATGCATCACATAGAACAGTGGATTAGGCCTCAGAGTGGACATGGTCAGTGTTCATCACACAGCCAGGCCTGCACCAGGTCACAGACCCTCTTCTTGGACTCTGGGGAGATCAGGGGGCCCAGGTCAGCACCCTTCTCTGTTCCTGGAGCATGCATCACATAGAACAGTGGATTAGGCCTCAGAGTGGACATGGTCAGTGTTCATCACACAGCCAGGCCTGCACCAGGTCACAGACCCTCTTCTTGGACTCTGGGGAGATCAGGGGGCCCAGGTCAGCACCCTTCTCTGTTCCTGCAGCATGCATCACACAGAACAGTGGATTAGGCCTCAGGGTGGACATGGTCAGTGTTCATCACACAGCCAGGCCTGCACCAGGTCACAGACCCTCTGCTTGGACTCTGGGGAGATCAGGGGGCCCAGGTCAGCGTCCTTCTCCCTGCTGGAGCACAAGAACAGCCAAGACAATAACAATGCTTTAAAAAGAAATCCGTTTACAGATTTACAGTGTTGTTTTTATGAAAGGCCAGTTGTGTAAAAAGTATCTACTTTAGTGTAGCTTATTCAATAGGGGTTAAATACACAAACAACGTATTTAATAACGTCATCATCAATATCAAATAGGAAAAGTAAAGAATCCAAAGTAAAAAAAGAATATTTTCATGACTATCGTTGTTTTTGTATTATTTACTACACTTTTCTATTCAATAGAACAAAAACAGTATTGAATAGATGCAAACTGAGTACAGTAGAAAATAAAACGCTAAAGTAAAGAATAGATTCCAAGCATGCACAAGCCTTTTCTTTAATTGAATACGAACAAAATGTATTAAATAGTTTCAATATCTATTCAATACTTCTTGTGAACATAGAGTAGATAATGTTCTTTTCACACAACCGTTTCCTTTCGTTTGGAAATCCATTCTTGACGGTTTCGACTATTTAATAATAAACTTTACGGATATTATTAGATAGAAGGAAACGGTTGTATGAAAAGAACATTATCTACTCTATGTTCACAAGAAGTATTGAATAGATATTGGAACTATTTTAAAAAACAATACGTACAGTAATCAATAAAGAATGGCTTAATCATGCTCGGAATCTATTCTTTACTTTAGCGTTTTATTTTCTACTCTACTGGGTTTGTATCTATTCAATACTGTGGGTTTTTTTTATTGAATAGAAAAGTGCAGCAAAGAATTAAAAAACAAAACGATAGTCATGAAAAATAAAACATATTTTTACTTTGGAGTCTTTACTTTTCCTATTTAATATTGATAATGACATTATTAAATACGTTTTGTTGTGTATTTAATAGCTATTTTTCCTATTAAATAAGCTACACTAAAGTAGATCATTTTTACACATCCGGCCTTTCAGTTTTACCAGTCAAATTGTGCCGTGTTTGCTTGACTGTAGATTGAAAACAAGAGAGAATGAGGAATGGACTTTGCCGGCTACATTACTGCAGGCCTGGGCCTGTATTCACGTTGAGATAGCATGAGACTTAGCATGATGCTAACTTAGAAGCTCTTCCAATGTCCTATAGGATTTAATAGGACTTTTGGAAGAGCTTCTAAGTTAGCATGATGCTAAGTCTCATGCTATCTCAACGTGAATACAGGCCCTGGCTAATAACACTTCTGTCATCCAGCATGAGGTGGGCTGGTTGATGAGATCAGCACCTAGGCTGGCAACATTGGTCTATTCTGACTGTCACACAAACAGGTGTCACCGAGGGGCAGACGTGTCTGCTGAGGCGTTTTCCCTCCCGCAGATCTAGGCCTACTCTCAACTCAGCACTCTTCCCCGCCCTTTCCCCCAGAAACTGTGACTGCTAAGACAAGACATCAATCTGTGCAATGCACGAACCTAAACGTAAAACAACAACAACCATAACATGTGCACACAATAATGATAAACAAGGCGAAGAGGAAAGAACATTCTGAAGTTCAGAAGTAAACGTCGAGGTGACTGACAAGGATACAGTTACTCTTCATGTTTTCAAAACGTGTCAGACATTATACCACCCTACATTTCAAGTGAGGGTGTGAAGTGGTTTACAAGAAAGACAACATAAAAAGCAAGGTCCAAGATCAAAATCAGAGTAATCAACGTCATCGATATTAAACCTTCGTGCAGAGAAAGGTATGTATAAGCCTTTAATCAAGGATATCCCTCTTCCTTGCTTACTAAACATATTAATCAGACTTTCAGTAATATTCATTCTGAGAAAAGTATGAAAACAATAGTGACATTGTACTTCATAAAGAAAAACAAACAAACAACCAAACTCTTTATTCATTCGCAAACGTAAAGTCCACAACAGATTGCACACGATTTCTTTTTGGGGAAAAGAGCAAGTTATAGAACTTTTGAAGTACTCTAAGCGAGCAGGCAGCAAAGTTCAGGATTGCTAAGAATTACCAAGCCAGTGGTCCTACCATCACTCTCTCTCTCACTACGCACAAGCGTAAGCCATGGCGCTATGCTTAAGCATCCTTAACCAACCAACCAACTTACGCGATTGTGAATCAAGTCAAGTTGAACAAAATTTCAACGCATTAACGTTAATCTGAAATATTTTAAAAGTTGTATTCTGCTGTTAAGTGCATGTCTATAACTAAAATCAACATGATAACGTTTTGAGCACCAACCTGCAGTGACGTGGAGAGCCTTGGCCTGCTCCACCAGGTCAGGGATCCAGTGTCTGGCCTCTCCCACAAACAGCAGCGTGGACAGAGACATGCACCTCTGACCCGCGTCGCCAAACGCCGCTTCCAGCAGCTGGTGCACACGACAAGAAACACACACATAAACAAAATGTAATAGAAAATAATGACACAGGGCGAACCTCCACCATAGTAAAACATAATAAGCCACTAACTAAAATTGCTAAGAAGTTGTATGATTTGTTTCTTTTCTCTCACTAACACTTGTAACAGAAACGGCACCCCTCGACCTTCTACTTTCCCCAAAGACACAGAGCAAGAGGAAGAATAAAGAAAAATAAAGTCTGTATCCAGAAGGAATACATTAATTACCACTTACATTCGAGATATTGCTTTTCTAAAATATAGTAACTGTTCATAAAGGTTGATAAACTGTATCCACACCTATCAAAAACCTGTCAACACTTACGAGAGAGACTTTCCAATTCCCTGACAACGTTTGAGAAGATTTGTTTTAAAAAAAACCACAAGTACATAATAGCCCCTTACATATGACATGACATTGGTGCCCTTACTCGTGAAGCCATGCTGCAAGGCCATCGATATGTCTGCTCAATGACCGATCTCTATTAAATGACTGTGACCCAAAACGACAAACACATAAGGACATGGGATTGGAATAGAAATTATATTCATTAAATTAGCAAGGCGTTACAGGTCACTCATCAGAACCCTTACCATGGTTTATCGAAAGGGGAAAACACAATGAAAAGGAATCTTACCAAAAAGCCTAATTGTCACATTCAGGCTTTTTGATCTTACCAACAAAGTTCTACACTGCCAAATGATATCCCAGGTTTGTATTAAACAGTTCCATTATTAAGTTGTCGAGTCGTCGTCCAAATTTACGATGTACCGTACAGTGTAATGATGAAAATGTGAAATAAACGAAATGTGCTTCTGATCAGAATCAAACTGCAGAAAATAACGGAAAGTCCTAAAATCGCCCATTTTAATTTGCACAATTTTCGGCATTGTTTTTTGTTTACTGTTTTTAATTGTGACTGTGATGTAAAAAATAAACATTATTATTATTATTATTATTTTGAACATATAGCACGCCCAATCAATGTAATGCCCTAGGCCGTTTACAATATAACAATATAATAAACATATATAACACAACATAATTATATTTTAACATAAAGAATGAAGAAAAAAAAGCAAAATTGCACAAACACCCAAAGACAGTCAGACAGACAGAGTGACACACAACTACACACACACACACATGCGCGCGCGCGCGTGAGTGCACGCACGCACACTCACAAACACGCGCGCACACACTCACACAGATATGCGTGCGCACCAAGCGCAGACATTCACACTCAGACGTGACACACCAGGTCATGAAGGGAGTGATAAGTAGTTACTTAGGAAACAGATCAGTTTTGAGATAAAATGGAAACATAATGGAATTTTTGCATTAATTGAGATTTTATTTTTTCATGATCGAACAAAGATTCCTTGTTAATATACAGAAAACCAAATTGAGTTATCTTGTCTACTTTTTTTAAAATTTTATAATTATTTGAAGTTTGGCATTTGAGATAGATCATTTGCAGAAATCGGACATAGAGGACAGAATTTTGCCTCTTTATTTCTGTTGACGTCATTTAAAAAGCAATCAAACAAACAAAGAAATCATTCAAAATTGTCTTTCATGTTGTGGATACTGATAGAATACATAAAAAATAGACATAAATATGCCCTAAGGAGAAAATTGATATTTTGGGTGTTGTTGACTATTTTTGGCTTTTTCTCAAAAACATTCTCAGCGACTTAGGCCTATGTTGGTGGGTGGGTTTTTTCCAAGCACCATCACAATTTTTATCAGCTTGAAATTGTTGGTTTTTTTCTGAAGGAAATACTTTTAGCTCATTGTGGCTGGAACAGCAAACCCGGCTGTTTAAACAACAACAACAACAACAAACTGTGTCCCATACCGGTTTGGCGTAGGCCTTAAAGTTGGCGTCTGGCATAATGACACCATGGTTCTTGGCTGCCTGTGACATACAGGTAAATCAAGGTGAACGAAAACAGGCGGTAGACAACACTCACTTTTCATTAGAATGGAAGAGGCTGTGACCAGTGGATTCGATCTACGTTCATATCGTAACTAAGACTAAACAAAAAAAAAGAAACGCACATCATTTGTGGCAAATTGTCAAGCGAATTGCTCACTTTTCATCAGGCCATATTGTTGTGACACAAACATCAATACAAAATCAATATTGTAGCTAATGATGATGATAAATAATACCCACCCCCTCCCCCTAAAAAACAAACAAAAAAAACACAAAAAGAAAAACATCATCGGATGCTAAAGGGAACTGCAAGTCAATGATTAGATGTACTCCAGTTTCTGGGAAACATAAGTAAACTTCTTTCAGCTGCTGACCCGGAGTTGGTTCAGACTCCACAATGAGTTTAAAGGTATTCTTCTTCTTCTTCTTCTGCGTTTCCAGGCCATATGGCCATAATGAGTAAGGTACGTGTCTGTCCGGTTTTCAATGTTCACTGATTTTCAATTTTCACCGCTGCGTACATCCAACACATTCCGATTTCGGAGGAGCTCAAAGAAGAAAAAATATTTGGAAGATTTTTTGTTTCAAAAAGGCAGGAGAATGGGCCAATAAGTCAGAAAGATAGTAGATGATAGAAAGCAAAGGGAAAAGGCAGAGTCAAAGAGAGTGGCAGATCAGAGGAAGTTACAAGCACAGAATTTCCAGAATGTGGGGGAACTATTTTTACGAAAGACACCCCCCCCTCCCCGGTAACCCACGGGGAGAGAGAGGGTGGGGTCGTCTTCCACCCACTGCCCTTATTTAAAGGTATAAAAAGTAGCCTTTATTACCACAACATTGACGTAAAACATAAACTTTCCACAACATTGACATGTATTTTAGCTAAGCGTGACTAAAATCACACGAGAATCAGATGCATTGAAAGAAACATAATTTAACGAGAAAGTAAGCGTACATTGGTCCTTTCTGTCAACGACTAAACAGCAGTTTCTGTACTCATCTTAGAAACTAGAGCAGTATTTTATGTCATACGCAAAGTTATATCAAAAACACTTTTAACCTTTGTAGATGTAGGATGTAGGATTTTGAAATGTCTGCAACTGGCAGGGTGATAGTCTTTTACTAGCTAGGCTCCTACCCCCAAGCCAAACGCCCAAAATACCATAACACATCATGAATGATATGCGTTGAAATTCAGAAACAGGTGATTTGTTTATCGACGATTACTTACCAAGCCTGCCTGAACTCTTTTCCCAGTTTTAGATGCCTTCTCGTAGATGTATTTACCCTGGGGGAAAAAAATGACACATGTTGTATAAAAAAAGTGTTGAAAAATAAATGCAGATTAAAAAAAAATCCAAATCATAACCCTTTTGAGTGTAATTCATATTGTCATGTATGTCACAGTAGAAATCAGAATCCAGTACGATTCGGAATTCTACTAGTACAAATCGGAATTCCGATTTCTACTAGTACAAATCGGAATTCTAATTTCTACTGGCTTTTTTCTAGTACAAATCGGAATTCCGATTTCTACTAGTACAAATCGGAATTCTGATTTCTACTAGTACAAATCGGAATTCCGATTTCTACTAACAGCCAGTAGAAATCGGAATCCAGTACGATTCGGAATCCTACTAGTACAAATCAGAATTCCGATTTCTACTGGCTTTTTTCCAGCACAAATCGGAATTCCGATTTATAATAACAGCTAGTAGGAAATGGAATTCAGTACAAATTAGAATCTACATATTTTAGCAATTGTAAAAGAAGGAAAAAAAAAGACAGGACATAATATTGATAAGAGCAGTGATCACTGAGTACTAAGAAGGAAGAAATTGTTGATCATTGTTTAAGATTTTCCATTCTGTGAATTGTAATGAAGTTTGCAGCTCCGCTGCGACAAATCAGTTGTTCAGTCAATTGGTGTTTCAATTTTGTCAGAGAGTATTGATAAGAGCAGTGATCACTGAGTACTAAGAAGGAAGAAATTGTTGATCATTGTTTAAGATTTTCCATTCTGTGAATTGTAATCAAGTTTGCAGCTCCGCTGCGACAAATCAGTTGTTCAGTCAATTGGTGTTTCAATTTTGTCAGAGAGAGTACACCAGTGGCAGTATTTACAACTAAATTCAACGAAGCAAAGGTGGAGTATCAGAAAAATAAATTGTATTCCCTTTTGGACGAAATGCTTGTCAGTAGTGAGTGCTCCCCGTGGGGATACCAGGGGGTCTTTTGCATAAATAGTTCCCCACCTTCTGGAAGTTCTGTGCATGCAACTTCCTCTAATCTGTCACTCTCTTTGACTTTGCCTTTTCCCTTTGCTTACTGTCATCCACTTATCTTTCTGCCTTACCGGTCCATTCTCTTGCCTTTTTTTTTTTCACGAAACACTTTCAAAAACATTTCCTCCAGCCGAAGTCGGACTTGCTGGGCTATAGTCTACTTGCCAGCCTTAAGGTCCCCATTGTGAACCCGGAAGTGTAGAGTACTGTAAGGTTTTTTTTGCGGAAATGTACTGTATGGGTCTCCAGCAGTCAGAAAATGCTAGCTTGCATATTGTGTTGAGCAATTTGCATAATTAGCTCAAATTAGCATAATTACCTCTATCGGTAATATCTCGGCAACCCCTTGGCCGATTTGGACGATCTTAGAGTGGTTTTCGGGGTTATTGGTGACTCTGAATCCATTTATGACATTTCTGAAATTCAAGATGGCCGCCACTTCCGGTTTAAACCGGAAGTGGCCATATTTCAGCCCCCGGTGGGCAATAATTCAAATGACGTCAACTCGGTTATAAATTGCAGGATGTTTATACAACAAAATATGCAGTTTCGTCATTAAACATTATGGTGGTCCCAAGCAGATGCCTCCGCCAGATCTACCTGCAGCACCAAGAACAGATGCCATCCAAGATGCTATCAATCAGAGTGTTTCAAGGGCACAGAAGAAGGACGCTGCTTGGCTCTCTCAGCTCCACTCTTCCACTCTTCCCCTGGACTGGTCGGCCTACAATGCTGTTCAAGATCGCAATGGTGATGACAGTGTGTTCCTAAGCCAAAGACGATAAGTGTTTCTGGACCTCTGCTTGACTCGCCCCCTGCCCAACCTGATACAGTGTTGAGTACCATCGCCTACTTCGACACATCACTCATGCGGCTCGGCATGAGCCACAGTCATATCACATTTGACATGCAGCTATACCAGATCGCTTGCTTGATCAAGTGGAGTGATCCGCAGCAATGGTCATCTGTGGTGTTAAGACCTGGGATGATGCACACTCTCATGTCATTCATCGGCTCAATTGGAGTGCTCATGAAGTCAACCGGTCTGGAGGAGCTAGTAGGTGCGTCGTTTGGAGGCCTGACGTTCATCTTCAACGAGAAAGCCTGGCCCAAGGCTATGCGTGCCTTCCGTATGGTTGTGTCTGCTCTGCTCCATGACTTCTTAGAGGAGGGAGAGAAGACCCATGAGCAGATAACAGCATACTTGGAGAAAGCAAGAGAGCACCCCACAGGCCAGCTCTGGGTGGATTGCTTCATCACCCCAACCCTGATAGCGCACACATTCTGGCGAGCAGAACGAGAGGGTGACTGGCTGCTGCAACAACACTGCCTTGAAGAGATGCTGCCCTGTTTCTTTGCCGCTGGTCATCACCACTACGCGAGATGGATCACATGGCATCTGCGCGACATGCAGCATCTTCCTGATACCTCCAAGGATGACCTCCTCGCCGGAAGCCATGTGTGTCGCCACTCAGATGGTGCAGCTGCTGTGAGTGCAGATATGTTCGGGGAGCAGACAT
>JAGGCT020004190.1:103141-130641 GCA_017654935.2 Phymorhynchus buccinoides
CCCCCCCCCCCCCCCCCCCCCCCCCCCCCCCCCCCCCCCCCCCCACCCCCCCCCCCCCCCCCCCCCCCCCCCCCCCCCCCCACCCCCCCCCCCCCACCCCCACCCCCCCCCCCCCCCCCCCCCCCCCCCCCCCCCCCCCCCCCCCCCCCCCCCCCCCCCCCCCCCCCCCCCCCCCCCCCCCCCCCCCCCCCCCCCCCCCCCCCCCCCCCCCCCCCCCCCCCCCCCCCCCCCCCCCCCACCCCCCCCCCCCCCCCCCCCCCCCCCCCCCCCCCCCCCCCCCCCCCCCCCCCCCCCCCCCCCCCCCCCCCCCCCCCCCCCCCCCCCCCCCCCCCCCCCCCCCCCCCCCCCCCCCCCCCCCCCCCCCCCCCCCCCCCCCCCCCCCCCCCCCCCCCCCCCCCCCCCCCCCCCCCCCCCCCCCCCCCCCCCCCCCCCCCCCCCCCCCCCCCCCCCCCCCCCCCCCCCCCCCCCCCCCCCCCCCCCCCCCCCCCCCCCCCCCCCCCCCCCCCCCCCCCCCCCCCCCCCCCCCCCCCCCCCCCCCCCCCCCCCCCCCCCCCCCCCCCCCCCCCCCCCCCCCCCCCCCCCCCCCCCCCCCCCCCCCCCCCCCCCCCCCCCCCCCCCCCCCCCCCCCCCCCCCCCCCCCCCCCCCCCCCCCCCCCCCCCCCCCCCCCCCCCCCCCCCCCCCCCCCCCCCCCCCCCCCCCCCCCCCCCCCCCCCCCCCCCCCCCCCCCCCCCCCCCCCCCCCCCCCCCCCCCCCCCCCCCCCCCCCCCCCCCCCCCCCCCCCCCCCCCCCCCCCCCCCCCCCCCCCCCCCCCCCCCCCCCCCCCCCCCCCCCCCCCCCCCCCCCCCCCCCCCCCCCCCCCCCCCCCCCCCCCCCCCCCCCCCCCCCCCCCCCCCCCCCCCCCCCCCCCCCCCCCCCCCCCCCCACCCCCCCCCCCCCACCCCCCACCCCCCCCCCCCCCCCCCCCCCCCCCCCCCCCCCCCCCCCCCCCCCCCCCCCCCCCCCCCCCCCCCCCCCCCCCCCCCCCCCCCCCCCCCCCCCCCCCCCCCCCCCCCCCCCCCCCCCCCCCCCCCCCCCCCCCCCCCCCCCCCCCCCCCCCCCCCCCCCCCCCCCCCCCCCCCCCCCCCCCCCCCCCCCCCCCCCCCCCCCCCCCCCCCCCCCCCCCCCCCCCCCCCCCCCCCCCCCCCCCCCCCCCCCCCCCCCCCCCCCCCCCCCCCCCCCCCCCCCCCCCCCCCCCCCCCCCCCCCACCCCCCCCCCCCCCCCCCCCCCCCCCCCCCCCCCCCCCCCCCCCCCCCCCCCCCCCCCCCCCCCCCCCCCCCCCCCCCCCCCCCCCCCCCCCCCCCCCCCCCCCCACCCCCCCCCCCCCCCCCCCCCCCCCCCCCCCCCCCCCCCCCCCCCCCCCCCCCCCCCCCCCCCCCCCCCCCCCCCCCCCCCCCCCCCCCCCCCCCCCCCCCCCCCCCCCCCCCCCCCCCCCCCCCCCCCCCCCCCCCCCCCCCCCCCCCCCCCCCCCCCCCCCCCCCACCCCCCCCCCCCCCCCCCCCCCCCCCCCCCCCCCCCCCCCCCCCCCCCCCCCCCCCCCCCCCCCCCCCCCCCCCCCCCCCCCCCCCCCCCCCCCCCCCCCCCCCCCCCCACCCCCCCCCCCCCCCCCCCCCCCCCCCCCCCCCCCCCGCCCCCCCCCCCCCCCCCCCCCCCCCCCCCCCCCCCCCCCCCCCCCCCCCCCCCCCCCCCCCCCCCCCACCCCCCCCCCCCCCCCCCCCCCCCCCCCCCCCCCCCCCCCCCCCCCCCCCCCCCCCCCCCCCCCACACCCCCCCCCCCCCCCCCCCCCCCCCCCCCCCCCCCCCCCCCACCCCCCCCCCCCCCCCCCCCGTGCCCCCCCCCGCCCCCCCCCCCCCCCCCCCCCCCCCCCCCCCCCCCCCCCCCCCCCCCCCCCCCCCCCCCGCCCCCCCCCCAACCCCCCCCCCCCCCCCCCCCCCCCGCCCCCCCCCACTCTCCCCGCACACGTCCCCCCCGCCCCCCAGATGCCGCCGACACCCCCCCATCGCTCCCCCCCCCCCCCCTCCCCCACACCCCCCCCCCACCGCCCCCACCCCCCCCCCCACCCCCCCCCCCCCCCCCCCCCCCCCCCCCCCCCCCCCCGCCCCCCCCCCCTTATGTTTTTTTTAGAACATAGATCAAGAATACCAAGTTATTATAGAACTGGTTTTCATTTCAATGTTCGTTTCAAAGACATAGGGACAAAAAAGTTTTTAACATTTTTTCTATTATTGCATTTCAAATGCTCTAACTTTTAAGTCATGTAGGCTGGGGGAACGGTGCCAGCAGTGTACTGAAATTTTTCATACCTATTTATGTCCCTTTGGATACTATTTCAGTTGCCTGCAATCCTCGTAAGAGCGCCCCTCTCTGGTCGTGTCGCTTATTTTTTCATATTTTTTTAAAATTTTTGAACATTGTTATGTTCATACTTTTACTTAAGATTTTTGTATCATTTCTAATTTTAGTTGAGTGCTGGGTTTTTTTAGGCTTTTGGAGCCTTTTACCAATATACAGGAAGAGACTTTCCATTTGTGGAACAATCTTCTTGTTGAGAGGGAGAGTAGTTCCACCTTGGTAGGTTAGGATCCCATCCAGTGCCGAGCTGATGAGACTCCCTCGAGTCGAAACCGCTGTCCTCGGCTGGTTTCTGCCAATGCCTCCCTAATAAGGAGGAGAAATTAAGCTAGCACTCTTTATGTTTTTTAGAACATAGATCAAGATACCAAGTTAGTATATAACTGGTTTTGGTTTTGGTTTTAATGTTCGTTTCAAAGACATAGGGACAAAAAAGTTTTAAACAATTTTCCTATTATTGCATTTCCAATGAAAAAGTTCAGTTTACTGCTGGCACCGTTCCTCCAGCCTAGAGGACTCAAAAGTTTGAGCATTTGAAATGCAATAATAGTAAAATTGAGCAATGGGTGACTTTGAACGTGATGTTATTGTGTGAATTGGTCATCAACCTGACGACCTTTTCCCACAGTACTTCACGTTCATTCATTCCTGAAGCTTACACCAACGAAGCCGACAAGGCGAAACGTTTGTTAGTAAATTTAGTGTTGTTTGTTTTCTTTGTTTATTTTAATGTATATATAGTATGTATAATAAAGACATTGGACACAGAAAAGCTTTTTCAAAGCAAACTATTCTGCATTTCAAATGCACTAACTTTTCAGTCCTTCAGAGTAGGCGTACGGAGCTGGCTATTCACTGAGATTTTTCTTTCATGCTGATTTTATTAATATATAGTATATACTGAAAGGAGAATCTCAGTAAATCAGCACATTTTCTTTTCTTTATTTCTTTTCAGAAGGACAGAACAAATCGCAAAGATAAAATTAAATTTATTGAGTTTCTCTCTTAGGTTCACAAACACTTTTTTTGGACACAAAAAAAGTCTTTATTAAATCAAACTCATATATACAAAGGAAAGTTTAATGGTGTAACTTTTTTTCTTCTTCAATTCTTGTACGTTATATATATACATATATTATAAAAATTGTAAAAAAAATTAAAAAATTAAAGTTATATAAATTGTGCTGATTTGCTTTTTCTCGCCAATAGGGGGAGGGGACAGTGCCTTATGGGTTAATATTGGTCTTATGCAAAGACAGCTGTTTCGACCTAAGAGAAGGTCTCATCAGTTTGCATGATCGGCCTACAATTTGACTGTTCAGTGGATGCCAACCTGAGCAAAAAAGACAAAAAAAAAGACATAAGATTTCTACAAGAGAATGGATGGTGTCCTCTCTGCATCAAATCGAAAATCCACTATAAAAGCAAACCATTCTCATTTAAAATGCACTACTTTTCAGTTCCTTCAGGTAGGGGTACTGTTTTTTGTGTTTTTTTGAACACGGAACATTACTAAAAGTTAACGTTAACTCGTTTTGTTTCTGAGGTTCACAAATAAAAACATTGGACACAGAAAAGCTTTCTCAAAGCAAACTATATATATATATATATATATCCAAGCACACCTCTCTACACTCCTCCTCACCGGGTGTCTGTTGGTGTTAACTATGATTTCTGTGACCTCCCTTTTTGAATCCTTCATTGGATCCACTAACATGGCATTCCATCTCTTCTAGTCTTTTCGAGGGATTGTAATTTTAGAACATTGTTATTATTTTTTGTTATTTTACACAATATTTTTACAATATTTTCTTTTGAATTAAGTGCTGGTTTGATTTTATTGTGTCGATCTTTCAATCTTTTGCTAAGAGGATAATACTTTTCTCCTGTGAAAGTCTTCTGCTCATCCTTGAACGACTATTCACTGTGGACCCCTTTTGCAGGCCGACATGACAGACACTGAAGAGGCTTTCACGAAGCCGAAGTCAGAATCACTAAAGGAGCCAAAGTTTCCACGACCCATATAATTTATCAGAATCACTGAAGGAGCCAAAGCTTCCAAGACATATCATTTATCAGAATCACCGAAGGAGCGAACGTTTCCAAGACCCATATAATTTATCAGAATCACCGAAGGAGCCAAAGTTTCCAAGGCCCATATAATTTATCAGAATCACTGAAGGAGCCAAAGTTTCCAAGAC
The DNA here is from genome assembly GCA_017654935.2 of Phymorhynchus buccinoides. Classification (NCBI taxonomy): domain Eukaryota; kingdom Metazoa; phylum Mollusca; class Gastropoda; order Neogastropoda; family Raphitomidae; genus Phymorhynchus; species Phymorhynchus buccinoides. The sequence continues at coordinate 107,733 of JAGGCT020004190.1, forward strand.
CCATATAATTTATCAGAATCACTGAAGGAGCCAAAGTTTCCAAGACCCATATAATTTATCAGAATCACTGAAGGAGCCAAAGTTTCCAAGACCCATATAATTTATCAGAATCACCGAAGGAGCCAAAGTTTCCAAGACCAATATAATGTATCAGAATCACTGAAGGAGCCAAAGTTTCCAAGACCAATATAATGTATCAGAATCACTGTAGGAGCCAAAGTTTCCAAGACCAATATAATGTATCAGAATCACTGAAGGAGCCAACGTTACCAAGACCCATATACTTTATCAGAATCACTGAAGGAGCCAAAGTTTCCAAGACCCATATAATTTATCAGAATCACTGAAGGAGCCAAAGTTTCCAAGACCCATATAATTTATTAGAATAACTGAAGGAGCCAAAGTTTCCAAGACCCATATAATTTATTAGAATAACTGAAGGAGAGCAGTCAGCATAAGTTATAAAAACAAATAACTCCACCTAGGAACCATGAGGCAATCAACGAGCAAAGAGAGTGAAAGTAAGTCATGGGAAGAAGACAAATCAAGCGAAGCAAACCAGGGTACATAGAATAAATAAATAAGCCATGAACCCTGCGTTCCTAATCTTAGCCAAGTATACCTAGGTCTATCTATAGACTACTAAGTCTGTAGTACCTTCCAGAATTCCGTTTTAATCAGACAAACCCAAGTTCGGTCTTAATAGAAACATTTTCACAACGTTACTTCTACTGCATATAAATCACGCATTTTGGGGGAAAAGTCAGCTTAATTGGTTCAACAAAATAAAAGTAAAAGGTGATCCAATTCTTTTATTCTTATTCGGTATCCTAAATTGGTTAGTTCTCATCTGGTATGATGCTTGCGTGGTGTTTTCATCTGAGGAACTTCCTGTCTGCAAGCCTACTTCCTTTTCAATTCTGCTGCAGCCAAGAGTGGTTTGTATCAAAATAGTTCCTTACAAAATCTGTTTTTCAGCCTTTGATTTGGTAAGCATCCACCTTCCAAACTTAATTAGATATATTTAGTATTGATGTTATTATCCAGTGTAAGCATTAGAATGTTAAGATTAGGTCCCTATGTTAATAACATTGTGATAAGTTGAAAGAGAGGAATGGCTGATGAGAGGTTCACACACATTACATACCACACAAAGCATTTCAGGCTTGTGGAAACATTTGGTGCTGCTTGAACTACGCTAGTTACTGAGTCCTTGACAAACAAGGGAATATTATTCCCTGGGGGTAATCATGGAATGATTCCACACTCCTAAGCAAACATGGGGCAATTCTACCCCAGAGTAAAGATGGCAGGATTCCTAGTTTGAGGAAGTTGTTCATGCCACTTTGATTTCGCTTGTGTACTTGGTTGTTGTTGGGTTATTGTTTTTTTAGAGTTAATTCACAGCTAGTAGGAACATCACAGAAGCAACACACTGGGGATTTAAAAAAAAAAAAAAAAAAAAAAAAGATTGACTGAGCAGTTACAGTTCCTTTGTATGCATCAATGTTGCACCATTGTGCGACCGTGTCTTAATGAATTGATGTTTATATTAGAACACTATTGCACTTTGCTCCATTTACACAACTTTGTCATGTAGATAGAGTAATGTCAGCAAGGGGCCGACCAAAGCGGGTCGCAAAGCGGCCAGCACGCCTGCAAAGCGCATCACCTCCACCACAGAGGGGTCGTGTGGATGCTGCCACCACAGAACAACAAGTGGAGGTAGTTGCAGGACCATCCAGCACCGCCAATCCATGGTGGGCCATGATCCCACAGCCACCCGCGGCACCACCCACAGGTAGGCAGGTTGACGCCCTCACAGTGCCCATAGATATCATAAATGACAACCTGTTATCTCGAATTAATGTCTTAGAACAGGCCTTACTGGCACAACAGTCGGCCAGCAAAGGCCAGGTGCTCGATGACCTGGCAATAACAGTACCAGCAGACCTTCATGCTAGGATAGTGGAGGGGAAGTGCATCGACCTTTCTTTGCTTCTCTCAAAGTCATTTTTGGACCGCCAAGAGGACCAGCAGCTATGCTTCGTGCAGGATGAGCAAGGCAGACTGGTGGCCAAGCACCAGAGGAAGAGCAAACCTTCGCTATCCATTGATCAATGGACTTCGGCTTTCCACGTTTATATGAGCGTGTACTTAAAACAGCACCCAGAGGATCTGCAGCACATGCTGGCATACACGGAGCTGGTGAGAGGGGCAGCAAAAGATAACCCCGGGAATGCTTGGGCCCTGTATGACCTGCAATTCCGGACCCGCAAGGAGGCAGATCCAGCACGTCCGTGGGGAATGATAGACTCGCAGCTATGGCTGCAGCTTTTTTGCCACCCGCCTGTCGCTACTCAAACGATGGCGGGACAACAGCGTCGGAGTGAGTCCCAAGCGCCACTTGTGCAGCAACCCGCTGTGTGCTTCTACTATAATAAGTGGAAAGGCTGCAGCCATGCCAATTGCCCCTATCCACATAAGTGTGCACAATGCCTCCAACCTGGTCACGCAGTAAACATTTGCCCTAACAAAAACAAGGCAATCCCAGAGGAGACATCTGTGAGGCAAAATGATGGTAGAACACCCGAACCCCCCTTTCGCATGGGGGGGAGCCAGCGAGCCCCAGATGGTCAACTACCTCTGAGGACAAGGCTCCTTTCTGCCCTGCACATACTCTAGCTCTTACACCAGTACGTTTAGGCCCCCTTAGTAACTGGTTGGCAAAATACCCCGATAGACAGTCAGCACATATCCTGGGTCAGGGTTTTAGAGAGGGCTTTAGAGTCAATTATGAAGGCCCTCGAGTAGGCCAGTAGGCCAAAAATCATGGTTCTGCCCAAAAGCAGCCCCATATAGTTAGGAAAAAACTCATGTCAGAAGTATAGTTAGGTAGGGTAGCCGGCCCATTTCAGGTCAAACCACTCCCAAATCTAACTGTGTCACCAATTGGCCTAGTGGAAAAAAAGTACCCCAGGTGAGTTCAGACTCATATTTGACTTATCTTTCCCCCTCGCTGAGTCCGTCAACACTGGTATTCCCGCAGAGCTGACAACTGTGACATATACAAACTTTGATGCCGCAACAGATATGGTTTGCCGTCTGGGCCAGGGGTCATTCCTGGTGAAAGTAGATATCCAGTCAGCCTTCCGTCTTCTCCCACTGCACCCTGATGACTTCTCCTTGATGGGAATGGCCCATGACGGTTATTACTTCGTTGACAAAGCACTCCCCTTTGGCTGCTCTATTTCCTGCGCCTTATTCGAAAAATTTAGCACCTTCCTGGAGTGGTGCGCCAGAACCGCCTCTACATCCGACAACCTGATCCATTATCTAGATGACTTTTGTGGCGGGGATCGTTCTTACGAGGGCGCAAGGAGTCTTGTGGTCTCAATTCTAAGTCTTTTCTCATTACTGGGTGTGCCTACAGCACAGGATAAAGTGGAGGGTCCAACTACTTGCTTAAAGTTCCTAGGTTTGGAAATTGACACAGTTTCTATGGAGGTTAGGTTGCCTGAAAACAAAACAACAGACCTTCTCAGAATATTGGCAGCTTTAGAAGACACAAAGAAAACTACGCTTCGAGAACTCCAGTCTCTCATAGGGAAACTCAACTTTGCATGCAGAGCCATCAGGCCAGGTAGGGCCTTCTTGCGCCGGCTCATAGATGCGACATGTCGAGCCAAAAAAACATTCCACAGGATCAGAATAACAGCATCAATGAGAGAGGATCTAGACGTGTGGCAGAGTTTTTTGAAAGGTTACAATGGGCGGACCATCATGTTGAAAGACCCCTGGACCAATTGCGACGCCCTCCAGTTGTACACGGACGCAGCAGGCAGCATTGGCTTTGGGGCATTTTTCCAAGGTCATTGGTCACATGGTTCATGGCCAGCAAACTGGCAGCAACAGGGCCCAGACATAACTTTTAAGGAGTTATTCCCCATTGTTCTGGCCATACAGCTATGGTCTAAGTTGTTGCAGAACCAAAAAGTGATCTTTCACTGCGACAACCAGGCCGTGGTCCATATAATTAACAGTCAGTCATCCCGTTCTCCTCACTCTATGAAACTTCTCAGATTACTTGTTTTGTCTTGTTTAGAATCCAACATTCTTTTCAGGGCACAACACATTCCAGGTAAATATAACAACATTGCCGACGCCCTGTCTCGTGCGCAGCTCACCCGCTTCCAGAGTCTGGCCCCCAATGCAGACACGTCACCAACAGCAATTCCCGCTTCTCTGCAGCAACTCTTTCAGCAGAAGTGAACCGGCTGCACGGCCGTTCAATTTGGATCGTTTAGTTCCCACATATACGCTATCGTGAAACCCACTCACCTCCTCCTCTTTTGCATCTTCTTCCTTCCCCATCCATCCCTCCCTCCCATTCCTTGACCGTAGCAAGACTTCACGCGGCAGCAAAGGTAGCACGCAGGCAGGATTTCACAAGTGGGCTGCTACAGCCAAAGTTCTATTTGGTCACTGGCAGCTTGCTTACTACACACGCGCGCAGCAGTGCAGCAAGGCTTGGTGGCTTGAAGAGTATAGCCTAGTAAAGAGTGTTCCTCTTTGCTTTGTGCTGTGGAGAAACTACACACTGACACTAGTTGTCTTTCAATTTAAATTGCTCAGCTACCGTTCGACTGAGCACCTAACTAACTACACACTTTAAACACAAGATGACTCTAGAACTTATATGTAAAAGCACACTTATCAACACTGGCTACTTTAGACAGAACACGCCGAGGAAAATGCCACATAAATCTGTGGTACTGAGGGGAAAACCTAGGCCTTTAAAATAGCGCGCACTGCTGTTCTATTCCAACCCTGACTGCTATAATGTACACAAAGCGTGGTTTATTAATTAACACTAATTACACCACAACTAGCTTTTGGTTCGAATCACTGTTCACACAATGCTGTTCACCACACACCTATGTATGCTCACACCAAAATGTTTGGCAAATCGAAAGTCTGTTTAGAAGCAGTGGACGAAAACATACGGAGCACAAATTCCACTCTGTTTTCCCACTTGTTTCTGGCGCTTCCAAGAGGTTGAGTCATTCGCATTTCCCGCCTCTGGAAGCCTAGCCGGCAGGAACGAAAAAGTCTGCAAATGCCAGTTTTGTAAAGCCGTGGCTGGCATCTGCAGCCTTCGCCCCGACAACCCAGGCAGCTTATCAGACAGGCTGCAGACTATTTGACAACTTCAGGACAGAGCAAAACATGCCGATTGCTTGGCCTGCATCCACGCACAGCGTCACCAGGTTCGCAGCTCACCTTTCCCTCCTAGGTAAGGCGCAAAGTACAGCTCGTACTTATATTACAGGTATCGGCACAGTGCACAAATTGAATGGCTGGCCGGATCCCACTTCCAGCTTCCTGTTGCAAAAGGTCATGCAGGGCTTTGCTAGATACAGCTGCAGAGATGATGGTCGTCTTCCCATTACACTGTCAAGATTGCATGAGTTGGTCAGCATGCTTCCAAACGTATGTGCAAACATGTATGAAACGGCGCTGTTTAGGGCGGCGTTCACACTGGCTTTCTTTGGATTCATGAGGATGAGTGAACTGCTAGGGCAGGGTATGGATACTCAAGGGGGAAGGCACGGTTTGGAGCGCAAAGACATCAAGCTGGGCCAAGAGCTAGCTATTACTATTAATGGCTCGAAGACGGACAGAGATAAGGGCACAAAGATCACTGTGGCTCCAGTTAGCAACCTGCCAGATGTTTTCCCGGTACAAGCAATGCGGCAGTATTTACATATTCGACCCTTGCAGAGCGGGAGGTTGTTCATACACTTCGGAGGCCAGCCAGTAACCCAGGGACAATTTCAAGCAACCATAAAGAAAGCAGCCAAGGCGCTAGGTTGGGACATGTCACGCTATTCTACGCACTCATTCCGCATCGGAGCGGCCACCACAGCAGCCAGTAACGGAGTGCCCGAGCATGTTATCATGGAGAAGGGAAGGTGGCGTTCCTTAGTGGTACGCAAGTACATTCGCCCCGACCAACAGTAACACCAGATCTAGCGGTTTAGCTGCGAGCGTTCTGTTTGTGGTAGGGCCATGCCCACCAAAGATAGTATGCTAACTGGGTTTTTATAGTTGGGCTGGGAGGCTGCCTATAGGTCGACACCATGGGTGGGCCGAGCTGCTCTTTGGGTGCCAGTTGCGGACAGGCAAAACAATATTCTAGTCACAATACAGGATATCTTAGTCCTGCCATGTCTTTCCTAACATGTGCCTTCCAATGTGTATAACTATGTGTGTAACTATATGTGTGCCTAGCATTAAGCACGGTAACATACACTCTTCAAACTCCTGGAGGTGGCAAGTTGTCCACTGGTGCACACCATGGATAAACTCACCACAGGGCGGTCTACCGCTATTATCTGTCCCTTATGTAATCCTTTTAGTCCACGTTACCGCATTTGTCATGTGTGTTTAGTTAAATTTGACAATAATATGCGAAGCTTAATTTTAATTTGCATGGTGGGGTTAGTATGGTTGACCTTTTGGCAGGAATTGTCATAGCCGGCTCCAGCATCGTTTCAAGGCTGTCATCATACCTTTCAAGAAAGAACAAGCTCCTGACCCTTCCCCTGCCAGTAACATGGTTGGCAAAGCCAGGACTGCGTATCGGCCAGCTCCGAGCACTGCTTGACAAGGCCCTGAATGGCAGTGGGCCGGCTTACCTGGTTCTGCATCTGGGAGCTAACGATGTAGCTCGTTTGTCTGAATGGGAGTGGTGTAGGGAGTTAGAAGCGGCTATTTACTATATCCATGCCAGGTTCCCCGGCACTCATATACTTTGGTCGAACATGTTGCCACGCTTATCGTGGCGTTTTGGTCAGTCCAGGGAGGGAGCTGAGAACGCCCGAAAACGTAATCAGAGGCGAGCCAGGGGCCTCATCCTTAGGGAGGGCGGGTCGGTCATACACCACCCGGGTATTAAGGCCAACACCGACCACCTCCTGGATGATGGTGTCCACCTGAACAACAGGGGCCAAGAGCAGCTACGTGTAGGCCTAGAGAACGGGCTGATGTCAATCCTGAAAGACGTATTTTAATGAGGTAATGCATAGGTGGGGGGGGGGGGGGGCAATAGTAAGTTTTGCAGTATGGCAGTGAGCAGGCTGACTTCTGGGAAACGGGCCGGTGTTCAGCTAACAACCAGTTTGTGGTATACAGCGCATGTGTGTGAGGATAATTTTGTTTCAGGGTTTTGCCTGTGTTATGTTAGTTTGTCCTGCCTTGTGTCCTTCGTTTGGTCTACATTACTTTCTAGTCAGTTCATTTCTAATTCTTTTTTTTTTAACTTAATGTATCCCAAAAATAATAAAAATAAATAAATAATAATAATTCTTCATACAGGTTTGGGGAAATCGGCTAACGCCTCTTTTGTGGCGGGAGGTAGACATGGCTACACGTCTATAAACATATCCAATTGGGACTATGTTATTATATGTGAGATAAGGCTACCCCCCAAAAGCCTAGAGAGCCCATACAACCATGGATTTGGTTCGGTTCGGGATTTGGGGGGCAACTGGCACTCAGGATGTTTGAGCTTCCCTCTGCGAGGGAGGCCGAGTTATACGTGTCATGGGCAGATGCATGAGGCCAAACATGGGGTGGATTCCCCGGAAAGCAAGGCCGTTGGAAGGTACACACCTCCACATGTGTTATGCTGGGTGTCACATAGGGAGGCGGTATGCTAGATCCTGGTAACTTTGGCTTACGCTCATGGCGGATTGAGGAGCCAAGGTCGCTTTAATTGGTAACTGTCATCAAAACTTCAAACCAGCCATGTCTGCCTCCCAAACCTGTGCCCATTCTCTCCCACTACCGTAAAGTACCTATTGTTGTGCATGATTTAATGATACCAATGTTTCTGGCTAAATAAACAAATGTTTTAACTGTCTCACCTCTTGTTCAGCTTTAATTTGACAGGTTGATTCCATGTTGTCATGTGTATTATGTGCTTTGTACTGTAGTCCACACATAAAGACAATGATATCGGGTCATCATGATTAACAATCCCATCAATATTTGTCTCTGCATTTCATTATTATTGATAAACCAATTAAGAGATGTGTTTCCTAGTGTTGTTAACATCATCGTCATCAATACTTGTTTGAAAACTTAATATTTTCAAGAACATCATTAGCAGAATAATAATATTATTAGTTATTCCGCTATAAATAAGTATCAACGCTTCATAAGCATTTCTATCTTCAATAAATTTTAAAGATGATAATAATAATCATAATCATAATCATAATAATAATAGTAATAATAAACAAATATTTCGCAAATTAAGTAGTATTCAATTTCTGAGCACGAGTCGTTACCAACCACAGAATTAAATTTCATTTTTCACTCTGCCGTTTTGCTTTCGGATAGTGAAACACAATTTTATGTGTTGTGCAAGTATGGGTTGGATATCGTCCATCATTAAGAGTTCGGATATTGGTGCCCTTTCTATATTTGGGGTATTACTCATTTCCGCTAATCGTTTCCGTAGTCCTGTGCGCTGCTGGTCGTATAGTGAACAGTCATTTAAAAAGTGTAACTCGTCTTCTACTGTGTTGCATGTGGGGCATAATCTATCCTCTCTCTTCGTGTTCGTATAGCGACCCCTCTCAATGGCTAAATCATGTGCGCTTATTCTCAATTTTGTTAAGGCAGTTCTACCATGTGTATCCATGCTTTTATCTAAATATGTTGCCTGTTTGTAAACAGTAGTAATTGTCTTGTAGAATTGAAGTTTAGACGTATTAGCATTCTTTTGTTTCCTCCAGAAGTTTTCATAGAGTGATCGGAGTTTGCTACCAATGACATGCTTGATTCGGGGTAAGCTAAATGTTCCCTGATTTTCCCATACATGATCTAATCCTATGATTGACAAGGTTTGTCGTATAAAGTTTATCCACCTGTCGCCTGAGTGGTCCGTCCTAATACTTGCTTGGTAGATTAACTGTTGATAAGAGTTTTCCGACTCTAAAATATGAAACCAAAAGGAGATTGTTTGTAGAATAACTTTAAGGGTTATTGGGAATCTACCCAGTTCGCCAAGTACAGGGAGTGTCATTGCTTTTTTATGAACTCCTAGAATTTGTCTGCATAATTTGATGTGCACTTTTTCCAGTGGGAAAGAATTTGTTAAGCTGGTCGTGAACAAATGTTGCAATTTGCCATCTCGGTTCTCTTCATTTGAGTATTGGAAGGACAAAGGGAACCATACCTCTGCACCGTATGTTATAATAGGGGAGACTAGTGCGTCATACAATGTAGTCACTGTTGACATGCTGATGTTCTGTCCATAAAAGTTTCGCCTAAGTGAATGAGCAGCTTTATTGCCTTGCTTAGCCAAGTGGTCTTGCGCCTCTTTGAATTGGCCCCTTTTAATATATGTTTGGCTGTTTCATGTCGCTGCTTGCACCCCTCTCCATAAAATAAGCTAGCCGTCTTGGGTCAAAGCATTGTTCTAGTGAAGCGAAAGTAATGAAGAAGAGAACGGGGTAACACCAATTCTGGCTCAGTATCGGTTTCGGTTTCGGTTTCACTCCTCCATTTATTAAAAAAACGGCTAAAATCACTCCTTTTTGTTATGCTTTTTAACACCCCCCAAAAAGGTGTGATTTAAACCGTTTTCTTGCATTTTTTATCCCAAAAAACAGTGTGATTCAATCGTTTTTATTCGCGAAAACAGCGTGATTTAACAGGATAAGGAGGATTCTGGCTCAAGAAAGAATCCCCTACTTTTAGATACAAAAACGCTACTTTAGGGGGTAAAAAAAGTAAAAATTCGTCTCCCCTTTATTCTGTCAATTCGGAAGAAAAAACACTACTTTTAGGGGGAATAAAATTAATTATTTTTAATTAAACAAAATAATTTGAGTTAGAAAAAGGAACTCAACATGACAATGGCACTTGATGAAATAATTGAGCACTTAGACAAAGTTTTTAAAGAAACGGATTTAGAAGTTATTGATCCAAAAAATGTACTTGAAAGTGTAAAACATGCTATTTCGCAAATACCTGAAAAACTAGCTATAGAACCACCAGTTAAAGTAATGTTAGCAGTGTACGTAGATTATGAAACAGTCCAAGGTGAGCAGCTTCAAGTATGGGTCTCTACTAAACAGCAAGTAGTTCTTTCATATCATGATTTTATAGAAACCTGGGCAGACAATTTAATCACCCAGTTCATTAACGCATCAGAAGAGGCAAAACTGAGAGGATCTGGTTGGTCAGAAGGCGGGGTATTAGAAATCAAATTAAAGGAGAGTAAATATGCCCCCATCGTAGGAAACTCATTTATTCCTTTACCTAAAGAACTTGTTTTAAAACGTGCAGTATTAAACATTAAGAATACAGATGACCGATGTTTTATGTGGTGCGTTCTAGCTAAACTCCATTATGTCAAAAAGAACGCAGAAAGAGTAACAAATTATCAAGCTTACATAAATGAATTAAACTTTAATGGAATTGACTTCCCTGTTAGTGTAGATAAAATTGATCAGTTTGAAGAACAAAACAAACCTATATCAGTTAACGTCTACACATGGTCATCAGAAGAAAACCTTAAACCAATCCGTGTTTCAAAGAACACTCCCCCATTTAGTAATGATCCCGATAAAAATCATGTTGATCTACTCTTACTAACAGATGAAACAAAAACACATTACCATTATACATTAATTCGTACAATGAGCAGACTTATTCAGTTTACTTCAAAAGATGGGCATAAACAAGAATTCTGTCGAAGATGTTTACAGAGAATGCCAAGTATTTATGCAGCAGTTGAACACAGAAAACATTGTAATTCATCCGTTGACTGTAATACTGAACTTATTACTCCGAAAGAAGGAAGTAAGGTGTTCTTTAAAAACTGGAAGAAACTGCAATTAAGTCCTTATGTTGTATATGCTGACTTCGAATCTATCATCGTTCCGTATCAAGGACCAGCTCCTAAAAATCTTCCTAAAACTGTTTTATTGAACAACCATCAAATCTGTTCATACGCATTTATTGTTGTTAGATCAGATGGGAAACATTCAACACCTGAACTTTATAGAGGACCTGATGCTGCAAAAATCTTTTTAAGTAGAATGATGAAACTACGAAATGTACTATCTAACCAACTAAATTTATTAGATTTAATCATGACACCTGAAGATTTAATTCAATTTGAATCAGCTACTGAATGTTGGATTTGCAAAAAAGGGTTTATGCAGGAGGACCCCGATTATTCAGACAACCATAAAGTACGAGACCATGATCACATTAGTGGAAAATTCAGAGGAGCAGCACACAACTCCTGTAATCTCCAGTTAAAGTTTGAACCAAAGTCTTGGAAACTGCCTATATTCTTTCACAATCTACGTGGATATGACTCCCATTTAATTCTACAAGCAGTTACTGATGAATTTAGAACCGTCACTTGTATAGCTCAGTCTTCAGAAAAGTACATGACATTTACATTAGGTCAATTATCTTTTTATGATTCACTACAACATATGATGGGTTCGTTAGAATCTTTAGGACAGTCACTATCCAAATGTACTATAACAGAAAAATACTTTGATCCGGCACTTGTTCGAAAAGGAGTTTACCCTTACGAGTACATGACTTGCTGGGAGCGGTTCGATGAAGTTGAATTACCTCCCAAAGGTGCATTCTACTCTAGTTTAAAAGGAAAAGATATAAGCGACTCTGACTACGCCCATGCTCAGTCAGCGTGGATTAAGTTAAAATGCCAGACCATGGGAGACTACCACGACGCCTATTTAATGGCTGACGTTTGTTTGCTTGCGGACGTATTTGAGAATTACAGAAAAACGTGCATAAAACATTACAGTCTAGACCCTGCTCATTATATTTCTGCTCCTGGAATGAGTTGGGATGCGTTCTTAAGATTTACCCGAATACAGATTGACTTGTTGTCCGACCTACCGACTCTCCAAATGATTGAAGACGGACTACGTGGAGGAATCTCTATGGCTTCACACGGTTACTGTAAAGCTAACAACAAGTACTTAGACGACTACGATCCAACTAAACCATCAAATTATATCATGTACTTGGACGCCAACAATCTCTATGGTTGGGCGATGATCCAGTCACTACCTTTACGTAACTTTAAAATGTATACAGCCCCATTTGACTTCAACATCAAGGAGTTTGTACAACAGGTGTTAAAATTACCAGATTCTTACGAAACAGGATTTATTTTAGAAGTCGACTTAGATTATCCGGATGAACTCCATGACCTGCATAACGACTACCCGTTAGCAGCAGAAAGACTTCAAGTGGGAAATGACCTCCCTAAACTTGTGCCTAATCTACACTCCAAAAAAAAATACGTCTGTCATTATAGACTCCTACAATTCTATTTACGGCATGGATTAAGACTAACAGCAGTTCATAGAATCATTTCGTTTAGTCAGGAGAAGTTCATGGAACCGTATATAATGAAGAACACTAATCTTAGAACACTAGCTACTGATGCCTCAGAAAAAGACTTCTTTAAGCTAATGAATAACAGTTGTTTTGGAAAGACTATGGAAAACCCGCACAAACGTAAAGACGTTAGATTAGTTACCCAAGAAAACAAAGCAATCAAACTAACTTCAAAACCCAATTATCAAGACTTCAAAAAGTTCCATGATAACCTTTACGGTATAATGATGAAGAAAATTAATGTGAAGCTAGATAAACCAGTCTTCATTGGGTTTGCTGTTCTTGAATTGTCTAAACTATTGATGCTAGAATTTATATACGACTACTTTAAACCACTCTACCCAGACTCTAAAGTACTCTACACAGACACGGACTCATTTATTCTAGACATTCCGACTGAAGACTTTTACAAAGATTTAGAGACAGATTCAGCAAAAGGTGTTGACTCCTGGTATGACACCTCTGACTACCCAAGTAAATCTCCTTTACACTCGAATGTAAATAAAAAGGTGATTGGCAAGATGAAGGATGAACTGAATGGAACTATAATCAAAGAGTACGTTGGCCTGAGAGCAAAGATGTATTCAATTGCCAGTCAAACTAGTGTTATTAAAAAAGCAAAAGGAATTTCTAGACCTGTTGTTCAAATGGTCATGACACACGACAACTATAAAGAAGCACTGTTTGACTCCAAGACGTTTTATCATGACAACATAAAAATACAATCTAAGTTACACGAGATAAACACAACAGTTGTAAATAAAAAATCACTCGACTCAAACAATACAAAGCGTGTGTTTAAATCACCTGAGTTTTCCTTTGCAGTTGGACACTGGAGGACTAACTGTCATAGTCAGTAGACTTTCGAAACTTGAAATCATATTGAATTGAATAAGCACCCTTTGGAGTTCTTATTGTTATTTCCCTAGAACAGATTTTAATGTGTCGTTTATTTTTTTTTCACATTCTTTTTTTATTGCTTCTATGTCTTGCGGTTGTGAAAAACTTGCTCTTGATTTTTTCTGAAGTTCAAACTTTTGCATTTTGTAGTCGTTGTAGTCTGCTTGCAATCTATTGAACTCCTCATCCGAAATTTGAGAGTCTTGCAAAGCTTTACTGATAATCAATCGAAATGAACTAAGTTTTGCCATTATTAATTGAACCATGGCTGTATGCTTTTGAAGTTTTATTTTTATTTTTTTGTTGAAAGCAGACGTACTGATTGAAAACAACCCCAGCGTCAGCGATACACAACCTAGAGGCAAAGCTACTACTGATCCGACCCCTGTCGCTAACAACCCTACAGAGCTTCCTGCTGTTAAAGTACCTAGAGTACCAAATCCAGTATTTAAGTATGTTATTGAATTAAGCAAACAAGAGTACCTTCGTTTGGTTCTGTTATAGTTAGTGAGGTCTTTTTCCAATTCTCTTTGTATTTCAGTAATCGAGGACAATCTGAACTTTCTGATTTCAGGATCATCACCACCATCAGTCTTTTCTTTGTCAGTATCTTCTTTAGGTATTTTTGGATATACTGTAACGGACATCTTTTTATATAAAAAAAAAATTTAACATTTAATTTGCACTTGCTATCATTTTAAGAAGATCATCAGACAAAATGCTTTCAGTGTAATAAAACCCAATGAGATCTAAATTAGTAACATTAATGTACGTCAATTCTTTAAGATTGTTTGGATCAACACTCAATATAACTTTATCGCTGGTCGACACTGCCTTAATTTCTTCACCGCGGTTTTGAATAACGATAGTACATCTCACTGATTCAACATCCAAGTTTTGCCAAGAAATAAGAATCCCTTTCATTAGGTTGTCGCTAACACCAACAGGTAGGGAATCAGGGTTGTCTGCTCTAACAGAAAGTTCAAATATCATAGTAAATTCGTCTGCTAAAGCCATTTTAGGAATGAACTCTAATTGCGTGGATGAATCTTTTGTCACTGTCTTTTTTCTATGCAGCATGTACTGTCTCTTTTTATAAGGTTTGATTGCTATTTCTCTTCTGCTGTTGTTTTGAGGAATCAGACTGACATGTAACGGTCCTGAGTTAAATGATTTGCGAAAGTGTTTGTCATTATCAAAGAATGTAAACGGGCTTAAAAATTCAAACTTAATTTCCCAATCAACGAATGGAATTAAATGCCATTTGTTATCCCTTTTCTTAACAACTTTATATTCAAACTGGCCAACATTGTCAGCTACTACATTACGCAGTTGCTCTAGTTTAGGTACTTTTTTATCACTTACTTCTGCACGTTTATAATAGCCGTTGTTTGTGTACTCAAAACCATACAGCGCTCCTATCTCTCCGTTTAAATCAAAGTCTTCTGTGTCCGCTAGGTCCTTCAATTCTAAAGTTGCGCATCTAACAGGGTCAAGCATAACCGGTTGATCTGGTCCGCGCGACATTGTTTTAAACTAAATTATTTTATTTCTAACAAAGCATTAAGGCTGTCGCACTGAACTTCTTTTCCTTTTTCGTCAGTTATTCTTATTTTTAGTGAATGGTGAACCCCACAAATTAATTCTTTAAACTGTAAGTTGGGAAACGTAATAATTTCGTAATCACAGTATGCCGCTTTTGCTGTTGGAAGAACTCTTAACACAGTAGACGGCTGGTTATCAAATAAGTTGTTATCCGTACTCAGGATATCTAAATGAAAATATAATAAAGAATGTATTCCGAGATTAAGTGATTTTTCAGCTGTAAATGAATTACTTTTCTGTGCATTATCAGTGTACATGGAACCTGTCTAATCTAAAACCTAATAGTTTAGCTAATTCATTAGCAAATTCAAATACTACTCCTTTTTGGCCTCTAAAGATCATCTTCACTTTCAAATTTCCCTCATTAAGTTTTAAAGTAATGTCGAAGTCGTTTAAAATCTCTTTTAATGAACAAAAACCGTAATAACCGTCTGGTATAGTTAGTTCAACCCTTTCTTCTATGGTAATTTTTCTTATCCAATTGTTCTTTAAGGATTCGCTTATGTTAATCCATTTAACTTTGTAATAAATTTCATGGAGCGCTACTTTTAGAGAACCATGATTTTCAATAGGGCGTTGTAAAAGTATTGGCTCGTCTTGATCAGTTATATAAATAAACATTTTTATTGCGAATATATAAATGAATGCTTTTAAATATAACAAAGACGTTAAATATGCAGTTGGATCATATAACCCTAAAACTATAGCTGTTGATTCAATAGTTGTTGCAGTGGGAGTTGATTCTTTTGAAGTTAAGGTCAGTAATCCATTAAACCATTATTTAAATCCTAGTGTCAAACATGATAACATCGCAAAGGCATGGTTTAGTCATCCAATGCAGTTTTATCAAAACCAGTTAAACTTTGCTGTGTTTTGCGCAACAACAGGGTGTGGTGTTTCTTTCGCTGATCACTTAAATCATCCTGGAGTCATGGTAAAAGCAGTTTATAGATTTCATTTCTATTATACATTCAAGCGTATTCTGTCTGAACTGCATGCTCCATTACCGAATGATTCTACTTTTAATCCGTTCAACAACAGAATTGACATGAAGGCCTTTGAACGGATTTGTAATGAGTTTAACATTAACTTGAATACAGACTTTAGACAAAAGTTAGATCGTAATCATGGTTTGGGTACACTTTATTATTGGGGTGTGCACAGAAAGTATAACTATGATTGGAATCCTCCTTACACGTCTTTTTCTTCAGGTACGACCGTTCATCTGGGGTCTATTCAACAAAAACATAAAAACGCTTGGTCTACATTTATTCTTGATACTTCTGAAGGACTGACAAAGGCGGGAATAGAACGAGTAAATGATTCTATTCGTACTTACGTGTGGTGTTTGCTGGGATCTCAAGCGCAAGTTAAATCTGAGATAATGGATCCTTCAACTGGGTTTGATGCACAAAAACAGTATTTAGCTAATTTAGAAGATGCAATCAATTCTACAGTTGACCTCCCAGCTAGCATTAAAAGGTATCAAGACGTTTTAAGATTCGCAAGATCGAAAGTAGACTTTGCTGTCGGTAGTGGATTGTACATGCTGCCCTCTGATCTCAGACTTCAAATAGGTGTAATTGAAAACTATAACAACGAAATCCTTATAGCTGGAGACGGCCAAGCAATCGGTAAAAACAATGATCTAAATTCTGAAGTTGCTGCTCCATCAAGTGCACAACAAACAATTCCAATAAAGAATATGGCTGATTCAAATTCAACGAACTTACCAACTTCAATTAAATCAACGAACTTACCAACTTCAACGAACTTAACTGCAACTGATAATCATGAAAATGAAAAGACAGCATTAGTTCTTTTTTTAACAGCGGCTGGTCTAGTTTATTTTTATTTTACTAAAAAGTAATCCTACAATCATAACTAGCAGCAACCATAAATGTTCCGCCATAAAACCAACTACTTTGCTTGCTGTAGAAAAAAGCCAACTAATTATTCCACCTAATATTCCTGGTATAGCGTCTAGAGCTTTTATTCCTAATTTTTTTAATAGATTCTTTAAATGATCCAGTTGTTTTTTAATCCAATTCTTATCGCTTGATGGTGGGCCAGGAGCTGGCGGTTGAGCAGCAGCTCCTGATCCTGACCCGGTTAAAGCAAACACTAAAGTAGAGATTGCAAAACCTAAAGCTGTTAAAACACTAGCAATCGTAACACCCTGCTCTCTAAACAATGTTTTTATTCGTTCAGCCAGCGTTGTATCTTCATGTAAAATTCTTTGGATTGTTTCTTTTATTCTACTAACTTGACTGCGGAGTTGTTCACGGTTTGTCGACAGTACTTCTAGTCTTGCTGCTCTCTCTAACTGAAGATCATCTAGTCTTTGTATGATTCTGTCTTTTACGTCTTGTCCAAGGTTACCGTCATCAGCTTCAACCAACTTTTCTTTTTCTTTCTCAATGTGAGCATCCAGTTCGCTTAACTTTGCTGTATTATTTGTTAACTCGCCCCTAATAGTTTGTAATGATTCATTAAGAGCTAATAGTTCCCTCATTGGTAAGGGGGGCTCATGTACTGTTTTTAAATGGGTTTCTTCATCCTTTGAAGTCATAAAACTAGTTTCTAATTCTATTATTTGGTCAGCAGTTATTGGTAAGCCGCTAAAAGGAATCGATTGAAGTTGGCTATCAGTTGGCAGCCTTTCTAGCGTTTTTTGAAGAGCAGAAACAGTCTGTGTGCTTATGTACGGGGCGATCCCCAGTTGCCTCAGCACGCCAACACCAAACCTGCTACGAAGACCCCTCATTGATAAAAACAATGAGGGGTTTTTATCGTGTGTAAATTTGTTTAATTCCCCTTTTTTATCCTTCACATATAAATGCCCCCCAGGAGCCAAAACATAGTCATTAGGGTCATAAAGATCGGATAAATTTTGACCAATAAATTTGCGAAAAGCCATCACTTTCATTTTTTTTAGTTCACGACGATTTTCGCTTTCTATATTATCCTTTATTCTTTCATCTATACTAACAGCAGGGGTTGGTTCTGCTTCATCTAGTTCATGTCTTAAAGATAGTAGGTTATGACGGCGAGATAATAAAGGAATATTTTCACTCATGTCATCTCCAGCTTCATCATCAAAATCATCATAATCGAGGTCTGGTTCTATTCCTGCCATGTTTTTATTTATAATTATGTTTTTATTTTATTTCTAAAAAAAAGAGATGTCACAATCATACGGAACAATTCTTGATCCATACAGACGGTTAAAAGAACCACTTGGTGTTAAAGGAACCAGGCAGAGTATCGTAATAAGTAATAATCCTTCAACTATCGACCAAAGACAAATATTATCAGTAAGATTTCCTAGTCTGGGGAGTAATGAAGTAATTGTGCCAGGTACCGCACGTCTTGCTTTTAAAATAGAACTGGAGTCAGCGACGGATCCGAACAGAACTTTAGTTGCTAATCTTGGTAGAGCGATCGTTAGTAAGATTACTATTAAACTTGAAGGGAGAGAAGTAATGTCATTAGATAACGCAGATGTCTTTTTGTGTTATTGTGACCTGTGGCTCACACAAAATGAAAGAAAAGATCGAACTTATCAAGGAATACAGGGAGATAATGGTATAAAACATAGAATTGATGCTGAAGACAAAAAAGATAGCAATCAAGATGCGTTGGTTGCACAAGTTTATGGTAATCGATTTTATATACCTCTTGACTTCGAGCTGCTAAACACGCACTCTCCGTATTATCAGGGGGCTTTACAAGATAGGCTTATGTATGAATTAACTTTTAATGATTACAGCCGTGTTATCAGATCAGCGACAGATCCTGATGCAAAATATAGTATTTCAGACATCACATTAGAGTTTGATGTTGTTCGTCATCAAGAATTAGCTCGGTTGATCTCCCAACAATACCAGACAAGATTAGCAATATACTACAACAGAATTTTAAATCATAGTAAAATACCTAAAAACAAATCAGACACAATTTGGAACATCGATTTGAATGTATCAGCAAGGTCATTGAAAGGGATTTTGTTGCTGTTTGAGGAGTCCAAAAAACCCTTTAAGCAGATTAAGCGAGAAGTTTCATAATCCTAAAATAACTAAACTAACATGTACGATTGAAGGACAACCGAATCAGTTGTTTGCAAGCGGTCTTCTACCTTATCAGCATTTTGATGAAATACGAAAGCTGTTGGGTGGAGGTGGTCGGCAAAGAGACCCGGCGGCTGATTTAATTTGCAAAGACCTCCATCTTCATGATGTCAGACTTGAAGATTATTTATATTCGAAGTATGCGTTGTGGCTAGATCTTAGAACAACAGAAGACAACAAACTACATGGCAGTGGAAGAACAGTTGGTGATGGGTCAGGAGGAATAAACATTCAAATCCATAAAGAAGCAGAAGAGAGTAAGCAAATATATATTTATGTATATTTACTATGCGATGCTCAGCTGAACATTGAAGACAACAGATTAAAAGATATTGTGTATTAAAATAATGGATTTGAACAGTTTAAATTTCCTTACAAAAGAACCTCATTGTGGTTTATTTTGTGGAATGACAGGCTGCGGAAAAAGTGTGTTCGCTTTAGATTTAATACAAACGGTTTATCGTAATCACTTTGAACACATAGTAATTTTTTGTACGACTTTAGAATTCAACAAGTCTTATAAAGAAAGAAAGTTTATTTGGACAGATGATGAAATCTATTTAGTCAATCCAAGTAATAAACTAAGCGAATGTTTAGAGTATTTTTATAAACTGTTTAAAGGAACATCAACTTTGTTTATCATTGATGACTGTTCAGCTGAAAGAGACATAGTCAAAAAAAGAAATAGTTTAGCAAAACTAGCATTCAGTGGTCGGCATGCAGGAATTAGCGTATGGATTTTAACGCAGAAGTATAACTCGGTTTTAAAAGACTTTAGAGAACAGTTAAAGACGGTTGTTTTGTTTTTTACTAAAGACAAAAACAGCTTTGAAGAATGTCTTGATGAAAATGATGTTGTCGAATCAAAAGAAGAAAAAAAGTCGATTAAACAAAAACTGAGGAAAGAGAAGTTTTGTAAGCTAGTGTTAAAAACAGATTTTCCTAGTCAGTACAAATGTTTGTGAAGGCAAAAAAAAAAAAAAAGGCCAAATTTTTTTGCTTTCTTTTTTATACTGGGTCAAATTCAAGGTTAAACTTGTTGTAAATTTCTGATAAAGTATTCATTATTTTGCTTTCAATTTCGAACAAGTATTTACTGACTATTTCATCGTCTTCCATTAATAGCTGAGATAGAACAATTTCTTTCTGCGCATTCCTTAATCTTTTCAATAAAATGACGTAATTCTTTGTCTTGAGTATCTCTTTATTCTGAGTCTCCATTTTAAAACTCTTTTTTTTTTTTTTGTCTAATCAAATCGGGGCTGTGTCTGGTGGAATTATCTGTAATTCTTCTTTAACAAAGGCTCTTTTTGGTGTTGGTCGTGTTGTTGTATCAGTTTCTCTTAAATAATACACCGGTGGATTCATTTCTATTATTCTTTTTATTTCGTACGGATCAATACTCCAAATCGGATCAGTTGCTCTTATGCGAGTGTCTCCTTCTGCTTCTCCTGGAGCATAAAGAAACCTAACTTTTACTCCAAATGGTATTAGCTGTTTTGTAGTTGAATGTTGAATTGGCAAGTCTATTGAAGAGTCAATTGTTTTCTTCTGTATTGCTTTTACTGGTTTAAATCCAATGACCTTAGATTCTTCGTTATTCATGACACGCAGAACGGAGGGTAGTCTTCTAACCCATTCAGTGTTTCTAGTTGAATCAAGGAGTTCTCTATGGTATTGATAAGAGAAAAGTCTTTCTGCCAATTGTTTGTTAAAGTTTTCAACTAAGGCCTGAGATCTATGGTTTCCAGGAATACCTCTTTTAATAGTGACTTTGTGTTTTAACATTAACTGATTGAATTGCCCTTTAAATTCTTTTCCTTCATCAACTTGAATTAAACGAGGATAGGTTAATGGACCGCGTCTATAGATTTCTTGTAAAGCGACAGAGACTGAAGTAGCACTTTTATCAGTCAATGGTTCAGCATCTTTATATCTTGAAGCTAAATCAACAACTGTCAACGCGTATTTAAATCTTTTTCTTCTGATTAAATCATGAGGGAGGTATAGAAGATCCATTTGATGAGTGTCATTTGGTGTTGAGTTAACAAAGTGTGGTCTTTTAATTCGTTTAGGCGCTGGTAAATAGATTTGCCATATAGCTTGTTTAGATAGCCATTCTTTTGCTGTTTGTTCAGTGACTCCTGCAGCTTGATTTAATTTTTGAATAGCAGTTAAACCTTTCCAATAACCTTTCGGTGAATAATAAATTTTAGATAGTTTATCATTCATTTTAATACTACACGTTTTTTGCTATGAAATAAACAGCAGTCATACCAACTACAATAAAAGCTATTTCCTGGAGTTTTTGTTTTTCGGATGGTTGGTAGAAGTCACTTAGTTTTGGTGGTGGGAGCTGTTGGAGGTCTTCTCCTGTCACTAAATAATACTCTTTAATAGCGTCGTCAACATTCTTAAAAGTGTATGCTGCATGGTTTTGTAGTTTTAATTTGTTGTTAATAAAATCTAACTGAGCGAGTCTTTGCTTTTCATAAGCGTCTTGTGCTGCTGCTAATTGCTCCATTGCTCGATTATGTCTTTGTCTTTCCTTGTTTGTTTCTAGCTTACTAAACATGTAATTACTACCTGAAAAAGCAAGTGCGTTTACTACAGCACCGCCAATCATCATTGCGAGTGAAGCCATTTTATTTTACATATTTATATTTTCTGGAATTATTCCTTGCTTAACTAGAAAGTCTTTTGTTGCGATTGAAGCAGTGATTATAGCGATTAGTTTACCGGAGTCCTCTAGGTCAAGTTTTCCAAGGTCAGCTGCTTTCATTTTCAATAGTTTCTTACCAACCATCGTGTACGCAACAGAAAGTCCACCAATCAGAGCAGATTGATATACAAGGTTAGCAACAGTTTTTTCAGCACTCATTTTTGTTTTTAAAATAAAAATAATAAATCAACTAAAAAATGAATTGTGACGAACTGTTGTTAAATGCGCAGGAAGCCGTAATGTCTGATGAAGTGTCGACAAGTGTTATGAATAAAAAGGAAAAGTTGTATTCTCTGGCTGCGTGTGGAAAAACAAAACAATACTTAGGAACAGAATTTAGTATAGAACAGATTCAACAAATGTCTTCTGCTGACATTGAAAAGTACTACAACAGATACGAAGCACAATTAGGATCTAAAATGGTTAAAAGTTTAGGTCAAACTGTAATAGGCTTGTACACTAAGTTAGTTAGTCAGTTTTTTCCCACTCGATTCAAGCCAAGATTTAATGTACGATTTAAGTCAAGATCCTGTTTTAACTAAATCGTTAGAGTCTCTTAGTTGTGATCTTTATTATAGGTTTGGCGGGCTTCTTTCGCCAGTTGTTATGGGGTTAATTACTTTTAATCATATAGATTTTATGGCTATTAAAAATGAACGCGACAGAGAATCAAACGAATCAGACAGAACAGCAAACAAGCCCCAGTCCGACAGTGATCAAGGTAACGAAGAGCCCAGGACGAGTTGAAGCAGGTAAAAGGTTATCAGAGTGGAATCGACAACAAAAAATGAATAAACAAACAAAACAAAAACTGTTGTCTCAGAATGAAGATGAATCAACCATAAGCGCAATACCAGTTAAAAAAGAAGAAGACAAACAAAACAGTACGAATTACGATGTTGTATTGCTTACTGTTGGTGTGGTTGCTGGTGTTGGTTATTTGTCTTATAAATTATATAAAACACACATGCAACCAAAGCTAGAAAAACGAGTAGAAGTACAAACAATACAAACAGAAAAAGTAGCAGACAAACAAGAAAAACAAAAGCCAAATAGCTTAAAACCTGAGAGCGATCCATTT
>JAGGCT020004190.1:135641-155641 GCA_017654935.2 Phymorhynchus buccinoides
TGCTCTACCGCCTCTGGAAATATAGTGGCTTTCATAAATAACGGGAAAGCACAGAACATTCAAAAGCTAGACTATGTACCTCGCAAAAAGTAATGGATCACCTGGCATTATGCGTCAATTAGCAAACTAATGAACTGTGAAATGAAGGATGATGAACACAACCTGACTAAACCGTGTCTCTTATTATTCCTTAAACCCTTTCAACGCTAGCCATTCCTCAGCCAAAATTTACCATTAAGCTTACCTGGGTAGAGAAAAGATTTTGTCTGAAATACTGGCGATTCCTCTGTGACATGCCTAAAATAGGGCCTGTCCTTACCTCCCAAAATTAAGAACATAAGGTCACTGGATACCAGACCCTCATTTGATGCCTTTTAGTGACATGTGTGTTAAATCAATGGTGCCAAGAGGCGACAGTAGCGATGAAAGGGTTAAAACATCAGTTTAAACCTTCGATATGGTATAACGACTTTTGCATTCCATGACAAGTGCTTACAAATGCTGTAAACATGCTGTGTATTTTTCCTCTCAAAAGCACCCATTCCATTTCAGTGTTGAGGGCCTTTGGAATTGATGATAAGTAACCATCCGCAAAGAAATGCTCGCTAAATATATACAAACTTGGGCATTGAGTTGAGAGTTTAAAATATAAATACAAGTGCATGGAAAAGCTTGTAAGTAAAACTAGCGCTCCATCTGCTTGCTTCGCTTCGTGTGCGTGAGCAAATTACATCACATGGCGTTTGTGTCTACTCCTCCCGCAGTCATTCCGTCCTCCACGGCCACCCTTTCACCTACTCTTTCGCGGGGCTCTATAGACATACAGAGAGAGAGAGAGACAAACTGAGGGTGATTTTTAATAAGAAAATAGATGTTGACCTGATTCCTGACGCGTTTGATTCATTTTCATCATTTACTTGACAATTGACGTTCAAAACGTGCCACCGGTAACCCAGGTAGCACCACAACCAGCTCCAGCAACAACTACTACATCAACAACAATCACAACAACAGACTAGTCAAGACATTAACATCTAAGCAATCATGAAAGCCACAATCCTACATTGTACTTACGCAGCCCAGTGAAAACATCCTTTTGGGCATCCTTCAGAGTCTTCCCACCCTCCTCGATGAGCTTGGCTACAAGGCGACTCTAAAAAACAAAATCACATGAGTATGATTTTCGTTATCCTTGGCAAGTGATTCGAATAGGCTACTAAGCTTTCTTACAAATCCTTTGACCACATCATGCACAGTTCTGTCTGCTCATGTCTACGACAAATACACTTCATGAACATTTTGCTGGGCCCTCCTTGGTCAGTTGGTAATAATAATAATAATAATAATAATAATACTGGTTATTTACAGAGCGCTTAACTCCCTTTGCAGGGAGCTCAAAGCACTGAACAAAGGCCTAAGCACTAACATACAGATAAACATACACATTAAAGACAAGCCAAGAATAATCAACATGAAGACAAGTATCAATGAATATAAACATTAAAAATAAGTGAGACTGTTAATACAAAATACATGTGTTAATCTCTCTCGCCCTCCCTCCCCCCCTCCCCCTTCCCACACGCACGCACGCGCGCACGCGCGCGCACGCACACACACACACACACACACACACACACACACACACACACACACACACACACAGTTGCTTATTCAATGTTCCATCTGAAAATAAAAAAATTGACTTTTTTTTTGTTGACTTTTTGACTGCAGGTTAATATCATCAAGGACTACGTGGATTAGAGGTGAGAGTATGAGGTTTCAAAAAGATGAGTTTTCAGAGAAGTTTTGAAAGACTGGACAGAGGAAGAATGGCGAACACTGTGTGGTAAGCTATTCCAGACCGAGGGAGCAGAGTACGAGAAAGAAGATTCACCGAAGGATTTAGTTTTAATACGGGGAGTGGAGAGCAGGCATGAGTCGGAGGAAGATCTGAGATGTCGGGTGGGAGTGTAGGTTTGTACAATGTCAGTGAGATACTGAGGGGCAGTTCCATTAATAGAGTTGAAGGTGAGGCATGCGACCTTGTACTGAATTCGAGCAGAAATTGGAAGCCAGTGAAGAGTGTGAAGTAGCGGGGTGATATGCTGTCTTTTTTGCTTTGAAAATCAATCTTGCAGCTGCGTTCTGAACTTTCTGAAGTTTCTGGATTGAGGACTGTGGGCAACCAAATAACAGAGAGTTACAATAGTCTAGCCTAGACAAGATGAGAGAACAGACGAGAGTTTGTGTTGCCTGAGTGGTAAGGAGGTGGCAAATGGAACTTATCTTACGAATCTGTAGATAGGTTATTTTGCAGACATTGTTCACATGTGTTTTCATTGTAAGGTTGGAATCGATAGTGACGCCCAGGTTTTTGACAGAAGGAACAAAATCAATATCTGAGTCACCTATCCTTATGGAAGATGGAAGAGACCTGTCAACAGAGAGTCTTTTATAAGTCATTATGATGGCTTCAGTTTTGCTGTCATTTAATTGGACTTTGTTTTCATTCATCCATGTTTTGACATTACTGACACATCCTTGAAGACCTTGAACAGTGGAGTCGAAGTCAGAAAGAGTTGTTTCAGTGTATAGCTGATTATGATCAGCGAAGGCATGATGACTTACAGAATGATTCTTAACAATGTTAAAAAGGGGTTGCGTATACAATACAAAAAGCACAGGTCCCAGGACAGAGCCCTGGGGAACGCCATACTTAACTTAACAGTCGATGGAGTGGATTTATGGCCTGCTACTGAGATTGCTTCAGTTCTGTTTGAGAGATAGGCTTTAAACCAGGAGAGAGTAGAGCCAGAAATGCTAAAGGAATAGGAAAGTCTGTTTAGTAGGATAGCATGCAGACATCGCGTCCATTATTTTGTGGTTGACTGCCAGAACACTGGATCGGGATGGGCGTTGGCTCACTCTCTTATTAGGAGAAGACATGAAACTGATGCTAATCTGCCAACAACTACTCTGACGATTACGATTCAAAAACATCCATATCACAAAAAAACAAAGCTTCTAATTCTATGCATAAACATTATTTCTTACTACATATAATTGGATTCTATCCTTTCCCCTTACTCTCCTATCTTGACCACTTTAATTTCTTTACTGGGTTTTTTGGCTCGTGTAAATGAAGCCAGTCAATGTTGTTGATTGTTCAGTTGTGTGTGTGCGTGCGTGCGTGTGTGTGTGTGTGTGTGTGTGTGTGTGTGTGTGTGTGTGTGTGTGTGTGTGTGTGTGTGTGTGTGTGTGTGTGCGTGCGTGCGTGTGTGCGTGTGCGTGCGTGCGTGCGTGCGTGTGTGTGTGTGTGTGTGTGTGTGTGTGTGTGTGTGTGTGTGTATGTGTGCGTACATGCGTGCGTGTGTGTGTGTGTGTGTGTGTGTGTGTGTTTTTGTCACTTTTTAGTAAGAAGTTCTCAGGAAATATACAGTCACATTGAGTTCATGTGTGTGATCAAGAACGTATTAATTTTTTTCTCCGTAGAAGCTACTACATGTTTAATAGGTAAATCTGAAGTTGCAGAAAAACAATTAGTATTTTCTTTAACTTCTGTAGTTTGTACTATTTTTACTAAACAAAATGCCAACATCACAAAACTGACAATTGCATTTGAAAGAGGTTTTTTTAAAACACATTCTTCTTCCTCTTCTTTTTTGTCCGATGTGGCTGGCATTTTCAGGAAAGTTGTGGGGCACTAAGGGATTGTCAAATTGTGCAATATTAAATGATTTCTAAAATATATCGGCGAAATATGACCGAAAACCGCAAAATCTCAATCTTCAATAACATAACAACTGCTGAACGGATTGTGTTCCGGTATAGAATTAAACTGGAAGTATCAACCAGAAGTGCCCTAACTATGGTCAGGCAGCTTTCATTTGGCTAACGGAATAGCCGAAACCGGAAGTGACGTCACAAAACTAACTGTCACGAGTTTGTGACATTTTCTCATCTGAACAGACAGAGAAAGGCACCATCTACCACTCGATCACAAAGGACCCCAAGGTCTTTCTCCTTCTTCTCACCTAAGGGAGACAACCTACTCATGAAATGCGTGCAACCCGTTATCACCACTGACCTCTCGCGAGACTCCACATTCAACTTGCGACTTCATGAGCTTTAAACCGGTCGAACGTCACTCCATATTTTTCCTTCAGTTAATCAACATCGCTTCATCGCTTCTCCTTTTCATCGTTTTGTCCACCTACGGCCGCCCAGTGCTGAGGTGTGGTGAGGGCCACGTCCCTGAAGGATCCTGTATTCAACTTTTTACCCTGCACGAGGCTTAGACGTGGGGGTAGCGAAGCTGCTGAGCTTCGGCTGAAATCGTCTCTTCTCTTCATCCTCATCGCCATCTTCACCCCTTTTTATTTGGTTCCTCATCGTCCTCCCTTCCCCGTCATCGTCCCTGGCGTTCACTGGAGTCCTGGAAGAAAGCTGTGGCCGGTCCGGAACCCCTTCCACCTGCTCGCGCTTACCTCGAGCCCTTGGCGAGACCAGAGCTGCGACTGTCTTGTGGGGAGGATTCTTCTTCATTCTGCCACTTGGAAGTTTGGTCAGTAGCTGCATAAAATTAGTATTAATCCCGTTAAAACTCGTACAACAACGCGCGCGTAACAATGTAGAATAGCTAGTTATAGGTTTGCTAACATGTATATTTGTGTGCGTTTTCTTGGGTTCATTTTCTTATTATTTTCTTGATTTTTGCATAAGGGGCTAAGGAACTGGCTGGCTGGGTCGTGACTTGTCAGTTGGATAGGTTTTTGACGGTTGTAGAATTTGGTACTTGAACTCTGCACTCATTTTTGAATCAATGTTTTTGCTCGCCATTGTGTGTTTAGGCCGTACAAATCGTTTTTCGGTGCAAAGTGTATTTGAGTTCACAGAGATTCAGAATCCTAAATGCGTGCACGCGCGCGCATTATTCCTTGTTGCGGGATATAACTCAAGCTGCAAGTGTTCTGTTCCGAGAGCTCAACTTGTGAGCTCCATTTTTCGGGCGCGGTTCGGTTTTGGAGATAGTGGGCCTCGCGGCCTATGTTTAGCCTCGCGACCTATGTTTAGCGTCGCGGCCTATGTTTAGCCTTGCGGTATATGTTTACCCTCGCAGCCTATGTTTAGTCATGCGGCGATCGTCCTAGCTGAATTAGGTATTAAGAGACTCTGCGGAGAGCTGGATAACAGAGGGTTATTCCAGTTGCGCTTCTAGCTATGCTGATAGGGGCTTTGTAAAGCGTTCATCCCCGTTTCTGTTTTTATTTTTGAGAGAAAGTGTCATTAATGTTTTCAAGGCTTTTTGACTTTTTGAAGTACACTGTGGATGTTATTTTGGGGAAATACATTGTTTTCCTGTAGTTCATCCACCTTCTGGAAGGAATGAGAATGGAAAAGACATTTTTGGTGGTGAAATTTTATGTCATATTTTCAGAAGAATTTAAGTGTCCATTCTTGTACCTGAAAAGCTGTAAAATTTTCAGAAGAATTTAATTAAGTTTTGTATTTGAAAAGCTAGAATTTTCTAAATGTATGAAGGCCTTGTTGTTCCAGAAATAGTGAAACCTTTTAGTTAATCCTTTTGATGAAATATTACCCCTAGACTGAGTCGTGTGAAAAGGATTGTAAAGAAGTTGTTCAGCGTTTTGGGGTTCTTGGAGAGAACCAAGTTTAAAGAGGGTGGGTTTTTACATCCCTGAAGAGGACTGCTGGGGAATTTGTTTTTTGGGAAACACAAAACTATTGTTACTCTGGGTGTTCAAAACCAGGTTTTTGTTTTGGTTTTTCCTACAGTCCTGAACCTGATCCTGTATCTGGGTTCCTGTGGCGCATTCGGTCGCGTTTTCCCTTCCTGACCTGTTGTTGTCTGGTTGACCGCCCGGTCAACCTCTTTTCTCCGTTTCCGGCTGTGAGAGGCCGCCCGCCTTTCCGTCTGGCCCCGTGTTAGGCCCGATCCGTGGGCCTGTCTGTGGGTTTGGGCCAGGCTTCGACCGTTCCTGTTGAGGAGTCTGGGGGCGACCTCTGCCGTTTCCCCTCTTCTGTTTCAGCTGCTGTAGTCTGCCCTAGGAGGGGCATCAGCTTTTCTTTTTTTGACTTTAGTTTTCCCCCTGTCTTCTTCTTCCTCTTCTTCGGATGCTCTGCTGTTTGTTTTGTTGGACATCTCTTCTTCGTCTGCCCTTTCGTCGTCTTCTCTTCAATTTGTGTTTCTGCATACAAACTTTCTTTTAGTTAATTAGTTACGTTGCCGGCTTTAGTTTATTCCTTGGACAAACTTTTGTATGCCATGTATAATATGTAGATAATTTGTTAAACGTTGAGTGTATTGAATTGTGTAAGTGTGTGTCTGCTTGGTTATAATAAATAGTCTTGTTTTGTATTGTATTTCTGGTGTGCCCGTGTGCCTTCTCCTGTGAGTTTGTTTGTTTGTTTGGGCGTGTGAGACTCCTCGGGGTTCGCGATTTCCCTCTCCCGATCTCTGATCAAGATTGAGCGGGGGATTTTGTGACACTAACTATATTGAATGTTGTAGCCCTTTCTCTGGCTCAGGTCTGAAAGGAGTTTGTTGACAATATGTTAAACAGTTTAGAAGTTATTTAAATTTATGTAAATTGGTTCACATAATGGCAAAAGCACCAATTTGACACTTCAAAGACCTCATCTTTGAGTCTGTGACATAGCCACAACTCTTGACCGTGACCTTTGCCATGAGGCTTCAAATATCTGCCACTGCTTTCTATTGGTCATACTAATGAAGAACATGTGAGCTTATGTGGGTGAATGCCCACTTGTGTTCGATCTCTCAATACTTTGCACCATACATGACCTACCTGCCAAATTGGAAGCCTGTAACTGCAAGAATATGAAATATGAAAGATATGGCTAAAATACGAATTTGATATATCCAAGATCTATAACCTTGACCTTGACGGCACCTAATATTCGGTCTCATCAACAGCCATTGCAATTACGAACCAAATTTCAACATTGTAAGTAAACAGATGCTGAAGATATGGCCACAAGAAGACATTTCTGTTTTCAAGGTCAAATGCCAAGGTCAAGGTCACCATGTTTATTTTTTTCCGATGAGAAACAAAGCACTATGACACACTACTACATAAAATGTGAAGATATTCTGTCAACTGGTTCACGAGATACAGCTAGGAAATTAAATATATAGCGCAAAGAAGGAAGGTCAAACTTCAAGGTCAAGGTCAGCACTCCAATAATTTATGATTGAATGTCTTCTACTCCAGGTAAAACACCACCACACAAAATGTGAAGATATTCTGTCTACTGGTTTACGAGATACAGCTCGGAAATTAAACTTATAGCGCAAAGAAGGAAATTTCGGCTTTCAAAGTCAAACTTCAAGGTCAAGGTCAGCATGCCAATAATTTATGATCAGATGTCTTCGACTCCAAGTGAAACACCACCACACAAAATCTGAAGTGATTCTGTCAAGCGGTTCACAAGATATCCTTGTCATAGACCAAAAAACATTATGATTGGATGTCTTCTACACCAAGTGAAACACCACAACACAAAATTTGAAGTGATTCTGTCAAGCGGTTGATAAGATATCCTTGTCATAGACAAAAAAACACCTCATACACCTTTACCGGTCATAGATCGGGCAAGGGACAAAAATATTTTGTATGGTCCACTAGGACTCCAAGGAGGCAGAGAATATACAATTAAAACCATTAAACGCGTTCAACAGAAGTTTGCACACCTATAATTGCAGCACCACAAGACAACTTTTCACATGCCACGTCAGTTATGCTCTTATAGTGCCACGTCATTTACGTTTTCTTTTTCATTTCCTGGAAAATAATTTAGACATGTACCAAATATGAATGTTCCTGCTTACAGGGTAGGATGTATGTTTTCTCACACCAAAGAAATAAACTGGAAAGTATTCACATTCCTTAGCAATGAAGCTCTAAACATTGTGTCCCAAAAATAGGTGAGCATTTGTGCCACGTCAGTTACGTTTTCTTCAACCACCACAAAATTGATTCGTTTTACTTTTCGCATTTTAAAACGGTGTGGACGTGTACCAGTCCTTGTTCTGCACACGAATCAAAAACTTTTCAGTGTTAAAGATACACTGACGCACCACGATTAAGTCCCTTGTTTTTTTCTGGGTAGCTGTAACCCACATACAGATGCCCTCAACTTCAAATTGAGGCTGCTCTTTGAAGAAACACTGACGCACCACGATTAAGTCCCTTGTTTTTTCATTGGTATCTGTGACCCACATACAAATGTCCCCAACTTCAAATTGAGCCTGCTCTTTAAAATGTTTCGTTTTCAATTTGGGGACATTTATATGGGAGTCAAACCTGGTCAAAACAAGATTTCTTACCAGCTATAAGAGGGAAAACACGTGAAACCCGTGATTTTGACACATGATCTGGTGGGTCTTTAAAATGATGTTTCGGTTTGAATTTGGGGGCATTTGTATGCGAGTGAGACCTGGGACGGTATTCATGTCGAGATAGCATGAGACTTAACATGATGCTAACTTAGAAGCT
Source organism: Phymorhynchus buccinoides (assembly GCA_017654935.2). NCBI lineage: Eukaryota > Metazoa > Mollusca > Gastropoda > Neogastropoda > Raphitomidae > Phymorhynchus > Phymorhynchus buccinoides. The sequence goes on from JAGGCT020004190.1 coordinate 144,182, forward strand.
CTTCCAATGTCCTATAGGATTTAATAGGACTTTTGGAAGAGCTTCTAAGTTAGCATCATGCTGTCTCATGCTATCTCAACATGAATACCGTCCCTGGTCAAAACAAGATTTAATTCCAGCTATAAGAGGGAAAACACGTGAAACCCGTGATTTTAACACGTGATCTGGTGGGTCTTTAAAACATTTCTCTTGTTCAGTCTGAACGTTTTTGGCTCACTCGTGTCAACGACACGAAGTGAGTCTATGTTCTTATGTTTCTTCGGTTTTCCGAGTGTGTGTGTGTGTGTGTGTGTGTGTGTGTGTGTGTGTTTGATTGAGGCTCCACTCTCTTTCTCTTCTGTCTCTCTTGCCTTTAGGTCTGTTTCTGCTGTTTATCGTTTATGTCAAACGTGTGTGCTCGCTTTGTATTGCATTTTTGTTTGAATGCGTTATGAATGCTAACGTGTGTGTGCGCTTTGATTTGAAATATATCAAGATTCAGCGCCATATAAATACCGTATGTTGTTGTTGTTCTTGTCTGTCTGTCTGTCTGTCTGTGCTAACTTTAACGTTGGCTTTTTCTCAGGAACTACAAGGCGTACATTGTTAAAACTTTTGCATACACATAAATGTTGATGCAAGCTTTCAAGAAAGATTATTTCCATATTGAAATTAACCAATGACTTGACCTTTGACCTTTAACGTTTAATTTTTGTCTTGGCCATATCTTTCATACATTCGCAGTTGAAGTCCCCACATTTGGCATGGTGGTGTATTATTCTAAGGTAATATGGTATCTATTGTGACTTTTACTCTCTTGACCTTAACTTTGACCTTCGAACATCGTCAATTATTTGTTTGGGCCATATCTTGTATATCCTGGCAGATACAGTCCCCAAATTTGGCAAGCAAATTTTGTAGGGTGATATGATACATCAAGCTGATGAGTCCAGCAAAATTTTGGTACATGTATGGAGTCTTTTTTTAAGTAAACAATTTGGCATTTAGATCTATCTCCAAAAAACAACAGCGAGTGAGGCTTGAAAGCTTTGCCTCTTGCAGGTATTAATAAATGGGTGCAACTACACAAAATGAAAAAACCCTGAAAGGCCGGGGTCTAGGGGTAATGTACACCTGCAGCTGAAAAAAAAGGATTTTTGAAGGTATTTTAGTTTGTTTTTTCCACAATTTATACAAATGCTTATTTTAAAGTGTTTGAAAAATACAGTTGACACACACAGATCTTGTTTGACAAATATGAAAAAAATAGGAAAGTCTTTTTCTGGTAAAATTCAAAAACAGGAAATCCTTGTATACGAGGAAAAGTTGCACCCATGTTAATATGCATAACATACATGCCCGTTTGTGATGCAGGTCCTGAGTTAGTTTCTACATCTCCAGACAGAATGAGTAAAGACTGATTGCTTACTGCTAGATTTCAAAGGTCAAGGTCAGAAAGGGTACAATATCTATAATGGACACAAAGAAAGTGGTTAGTATTGCTTGCCTTACGTTTTTGGAGATAGATCTAAATGGCAGATTGTTCACTTTCAAATACACTTCAAAGGTCAAGGTCATTCACCAAAACACAAAGCCTTGAAGGCTTTGCCTTTTGTTAATGGCTAAAATATATCTGAATGTCACGTTGTCGAGTCTATGTGAAAGTACACACTATGGCATTTAGATCTATCTTCAATAGCACAAAGCGAGTGAGCCTTGAAGGCTTTGCCTCTTGTTTTAATTTGGTATTACCCCCAAAGAGCAGAATAATCTTCAACGTGATGAAGGAGGCTGCCAAACGATATTGTCAAGGTCTAATTTGTGCCCGTTATTAGTCGAGTAATGTTAGATTGAACTCACCATGTTGTCTTTGATGAGCTGCTGGAAGCGGAACATGATCTGCTGCCTGGTGAGCACGGAGGTCTGTGCCCACTTGGGGAAGGCCTGTTTGGCGGCGTCCACAGCCCCCTGCATCTCTGACTGTGTGGCCTCTGGAACCCTGGTCACCACCTCATTGGTCGCCTGGATAATAAATGTACATCTCATGTATATATTAACATATATTATACATTCTTTACGTCCACAGCCCCCTGCATCTCTGACTGGTTGGCCTCCGGAAGCCTGGTCACCACCTCATTGGTCGCCTGGATAATAAATGTACATCTCATGTATATATTAACATATATTATACATTCTTTACGTTCACAGCCCTCTGCATCTCTGACTGGGTGGCCTACGGAACCCGGGTCACCACCTCATTGGTCGCTTTCATAATAAATGTACATCTCATGTATATATTAACATCTGCATCTCATGCTGGGTTTATGTGATATTATGTTATCATATACTGCTCAAAAGTTGGTAAGGATATGATCTTAAACATGCAAAATTATCAAAGATAAACACAAATCCATGAAATGTTTTTATTGTTTAGCTTAAGTAATATTTCATCTTCACATAATTATTAATAAAAACAACAACGAGGTCTCAGAACGATTTGATTGGCTTACCTCAAGGAAAGTTTGTGATACCCCATCAAAATGCATAAAACAAACGAATGGAGCGAAACTTTCATTTTTCAGATTTTTTGCTTTTTGCGGCAAGAAAAGTCATGGATAACCAGGTGCGAGAACCCCTCACTGCATGCAATTCCAGTCTGGAAACGCCATTGTGTGTTCTGGAGGAGATTTTGAATCTCCTGCTGATCTAGAGTGTTCCACTCCTCTAGCAGGCACTGTTCTGGGTAATATATAATTCTGAGCTGTTGTGAAATGCTGCTAACAGCTACCTGGAGTATGCTTCAACATTGTTATATCAGTCTGAGGATCGGGCAACCTACCTCATATGGACGAGAATCTTTTGCTGCATGTATGCGTAAACAACCCTTGCTCAAAAAGAAAAGGGGCATTATCATCCATGAAGATGACATCATTTTGGGTCGTACCAGCAGAAGTTTGACGCGGACATCGATGAACTCATGGCTGTAGTGAACAGCTATTACGGATTCTTTTTGAAGAATTTGTGACACTGTTTTCCTGACCATGCTGATACAGGCCCAAACCGTCAAAGACCCACTTCAAGATCTGTCATGCTCTTTGACTCACATTTCCTGGTAACATTCTTCTGAGAACCTCCACATATTGGCAAGAACATCAGTGAAATAAAGACAGACCCTGAACTCGTTGGTGAATACAATTCATGTCCAGTCTCATAATGTCCACATGACGTGGTTCTGGGCTCTCAAAAGACAGCACTGCTCATGAGCTGGAATGACCAGTATGCACAACCATGCCCAGGAGGAGTGAAGGCAGCATCATGGAGCTCATTCCGCACAATTTGGGTGGACATGTTCCGCAATGAGGCATTCAGCAAATCAAAATGCTGCCAGAGAGCTATTTTGGAAGACCTGAAAAAAAAGCGGAAAAGTTTTTTTTATAATTAACAGTCACTCAAGTTCTGCTACCTTCATGACGTGTATCAGCAGTACCAACCTCATGGCAGTGAATCCAAGCTTTGGAAGTGACGCATTGTGCTATTTCAAACATTAATGCCATAACGAGTCTGTGTAACGAGTCTGCTCGCAAAATCGTACATTTATAAATGCAAGACAAAAAAAGAATCACCGCTGTTCATGCCATTTACACATACTTTAAAATATAGGTTTTCAGTTGAAAAATACAATGCCAGAATCCAAATGAAAGTCGATCAGATTGAACAACTCTGGGACCCATACAAACCCTTGTTTTTCTGATATTGAAAGATTATGGTCTTGAGGAAGGGGAAGGGAAAGCGTATCGAACTTTTTCAACAATAATCTAATTATGTATTATACGTTTTCTTTTCTTTTTTCTTAGACCAGTGTAATTTAGATGGGGGTTGGTTTTTTTGTATGGCATTTGTGTCCGTTGTGGTTGACAAACTGTCTTGAGCTAATGCTTTGGTAAATATATGAGCACTCATTATTTAAAAAAAAAAAAAATGTATTAAATAAAGTACAAAAATTGTCATTTATATGTGATCCTCTCGCATATACATAACATATTCACGTCTTTCATAACGCTTATCCAATGCCTCTTCCTTTTTTTATTGTGTTTTTGTTTTGTTTTTTGGTTGTGTGTGTGTTTTTGCTTTGTTTGTTTTTGAGTTGTTGTTGTGTTTTTTTTATTTTTTTTATTTGTTTGTTTTTTGTGCGTGTGTGTTGTTGTTTTTTGGTTGTTTTTTCCCCTCTTATTATTCTATTTCTGTATCTGTATTGAATGAGTTATTCATTGGATAATCTATTTATTGCTCATCTGTCTGTCTTTAAAAAAAAAAAAATGAATGGATGTATGCTAAAATGTAAACTGCATGTATATGTTTGCTTGTGTTTGATTCACTCGTTCATTAAAAAACAAGTTTGAAAAAACACACCAAAAAACGAGTCTGTGTACAATTGTTCACCAGCATGCCAACACAGAAAGACAACTCTTTGCCTGTCAAATGACGTCATTATCTCACTTCGTCCATGAAACTTTGTATCCTGCACGACGTTGAAATGTCGTTGATTCTGACAATTTTACTCACTTTTATGTTTTCACTTCATTTCAGCGAAATGACATTTGTAGGGGCTGACACTCGAAATTCACGTAATGCAGGTGAACAAGAAGTTGGATAAAACCAGTTTGAGTGAGTTTGTGTTTACGGATGATTGCTCTTTCCGGTCATGTAATGTTTATTGCTTACACTTACAGCAACTATTAGCAATCAAGGTTATGATGGTCTATCCTTAGCACATTTCCAGCAGTGTATATATTATCCACATTCTGTCCACTATGTAAAAACGTGTACTCGGGCACTCTGGTCAACACTTCATTGTTCGCCTGAATGATGAATACCAATCTTCAAATTTTTTAAACATTTGTATGTATATTCCTAGCAAGCACTGATGTGCTTAAAATGCCTGAAAAGCGTACGTATATATCAAGATGTCAAAGCCATATAATGTATTCCCATTTCAACGCACAAACAGTCGAAGTAATGGGAAATACGTTGTAGCTATTAATAATGTCAGAACATTGGGACAGTTGTGTCAGTTTTCAGTAACTTTCAGTAACATTGACTGATTGGCTGGGTCATGGCACACATTTATCACGAAAAATCTGAAATGGCTTTCTATTTTTGAAACTAACGTGAATGGACTCATCCTCAGCAACAATTCTGCAAATTGTCATGATGGCCGGTTCTATTTCTATGACAAACGTTATCGTTATGAAACATCATGAGTACCTTTATGTAGCTAGCTGTTTGGTGACACTGTCACAATGGCCATACTGCCAGGAGTTGGAGCACCATTTTTAAAGTTTCATTAAGATTGCTTCAATAGTTTTGGCGTTTTAAATGAAATAGGATTATTTTTTTATTCACACACACACACACACACACACACACACACACACGCGCGCGCGCGCGCGCGCGCACCCCCCCCCCCCCCCCCCCCCCCCACACACACACACTCAAACTGAACTCAAACACAATGTTATTATCTCTAATAAAATAAATTGCAAGTGGCAACGACTGCAATGTTTACATTAAAACAAACAAAAGACATATAACAGTATAAAGCATGTAAACATGTTAAACTGTAGATACAAAGATATAGGCCTACCCGCCTGCACAAAACACCCAATAACGTAAAGTCAAAAACCATGGTAAAATCCTAAACATTGCGTAATATAATCACGTCAACACAAACTCACACACAATAATATAAACTCAAAAGCATGCTAAAAATGAAACAGTACACATCGCGCGCTCGCCCTATTCTTGCTCATACATACATGCGTTACATATACTCACACACATGCTCTTACTCAATATTTCTGCATCTACTCACAGGGTTATGGACGTCGACCCATCGGTTTGTCTTGGATTCCACGAACACGTTGTTGATGAAGTGTTTGGTGGTGGGCTGGAAACAAACACATCAATATGTCCTATAAGAACACCCTCTCACCTTTTTCCCGCACGCACGTGCAAGCACACGCGCGCACACATAAGCATACATGCACGCATACACAAACCCTTGTTACGATTTTGGTATGATAATCGTCTGTGATATTCGGGCTGCTCCCGCCTGGCGAGATCGTCGCTGCTTGTGCAGTGCCATTTTTTATTTTCATGCAGGTTCTTGTGTGCGTTTGTGTGCGCGTGTATGTGTGTCTGTGTTTGTGTTTGCGCGTGCGTGCGTGTGTGCGTGCGTGTGTGCGTGCGTGCGTGCGTGCGTGTGTGTGTGGGGTGGGCGAGTTAGATTTTGACCCAAACCAAAATTTCAGTAAAATCGGTTGGAAAAAAAAATCCATTTATGGAAAACGGTGGAAGTGACACAACCAAATTTACATAAATTTGAATAACTTCCAAACTATTTAAGATATCATCACCAAACTCCTTTCCGACCTGCGCCGACATAAGGGCTTCAATATCCAGTAGTTAGGTTTGTGACGCGTCTCTTCCGGTTTTGGCTATTCCGTGACCCAAATGAAAGCTGCACGTTCCTAGCTGATTTTGCTGATTTCGTGGTTTTTCGGCCATATTTCGCCGCAATTTCAGCCAATATAATTTAATATTTGAGATTTCGTATACCCACATGGTCCTGCAACTTTCCTGAAAATGTCAGCCAAATCGGACAAAAAACGGGGACATGTCTCCGAGTTAAAGATTGTTGGAGTGAAACAGGACGGTATGAATGTGTTGTATGAGCGGCGCGTGAGAGGAAAGGGTCGAATGATTGCGAGCGATTTTGTGAATTTTGATCATCTGGCAGGCGTTACCGAAAGCCAATGTTCAAAACTCTTAGAAGAAGCAGAAACAGTTTTATCCCCATGTCACATGCGCGCGTGTATACATGGGAGTATGGCTGTATGTATGCTCTTGCAAGTAGGTAGGTGCACGTGGGCGCACACATGCGTGTGTGGAAATGAGGGGTGGGTGCGTGGGCTATGGTGGTTGGAGTGTGTTTGTATACGTACAGGGTCTGTGAGTTGTTTCTTAAATTTATGAATGTACACAAATAATGGTGTTCGTCATATATGATTGATGTTTTAAACATAAATGTGTCTTTATATTGCATTTGTGTATTCTTATGCAGAGCTGTTTCTCATTTTGAGATAATGAAGATTTGTTGAAGTTGAAGCTGAATTTTAGAAAGGCACTATAGAAGTGCTATCAATTATTGGGTCACTCGTGTCAACGACATGAAGTGAGGCTATGTTCTCATGTTTCTTCGGTTTTCTCTCTCTCTCTCTCTCTCTCTCTCTCTCTCTCTCTCTCTCTCTCTCTCTCTCTCTCTCTCTGTGTGTGTGTGTGTGTGTGTGTGTTTGTTCGTTCTTTAGTTTAACGTCTGTTCATCCGCAAGTGATATTGGACAAAACAAATATTAAAAAAACATTAAAAAAAAGTATTGAAGTGAGTGTGTGTGAGTGCATGGATGGTAGTATTATTATGTTTTCCCTACACATCTATTCATACAAATCTAACTGAGTGCATATAAAAATTACATTAACAGATATATAAGATGGGAGGGAGTGGGGGACATACAGTAACATTTCAAACTGACTTATCATCATATAGTAATTTGGCAAGTGTCCCGTGTGTGTGTGTGTGTGTGTGTCTGAAACACGAAACGGGCCTTATAACTCCGCCGTTTTTCGACCGAATCGCTTCAAATTTGCTGTGAGCCCTCACGGGGCGATGGCAACGGCAACCGAGGCGGCCGTGTCATTTGCGCGGTTTCGCAAATGCGCGAAACGCGCATCCCCGGCCTCTCGGCGCCCGATTGCCTTCGAATTTGGCAGGAAGATGACCAGGGCCGGGGTCTATCCATGTGCCAAATCGGAAGCGAATCGATTGAGAAATGCCGGAGATACAGGCCGCTTCACGTTTTCACAAACCGCGGCGTAACCAGACCCGACATGGACTCGAGATTTGGAACATGCGTGACCAGGCAGTGACTATCGTCGTGCAAAATTTCAACACCATCCGTTCATAAACACGCGCTATCAATCGATTTATTTTGCAGGACGCTAATTTCAATCAACACTTCACACATAACCACAGACTCTAAAAGGGGAAGATGGACTACTTAAGAGCCTGGCTGATAGAGTTATCGTTAGTGGGGTAGTTCACAGTGGCGGCTATGCAAAGACTCAGATTGGAATTTGAACGGATAATTCAACTGGCCTATCGACGTGGTATGTCATAAAGATGTTTAAAAGGGACACAACCAGTGTTTCTGTCCTCACTACTCATATAGGGAAAAGGGACCAGATGTCAGTCTTTTCTTTTCAATGTCTTTGGCTCTTTGCTTGCGTCCCCAGCGCGAGGATGGATGGAAGTTCAGTTTAACGTCGCGTATCGGCTTTTGCCATGTACGACGGGCTGAACAAACCAACCAGGTTATAAAAAAAAATTTATGTTCCCGAATCACTGTCTTAGCCAAAAGGCCGAGAAGCGATCAGAATTAAACATTGTCCCCAGCGCGAGAGAAAATAAAGTTTTACGCCCTCTTGGGCCTTTCGGCCATGTGGGGCATGTCCCCAGCGCGAGAGAGAGAAAAATAGAGATTTTACGCCTTCTGAGTCAAAAGACTATTTGGGGCATTTTAATTTATAAAGATCCTAGAAAAAAGGTGGATTTTAAGTTTATAAAATATGATTTTTGAAAGAATAAGTTATTTTATTTTAACAGAGTTTGAAAGTTATTCTAATAGCGCAAGCCGAAGAATATAAAAATTATGTTTGTGATAAAATATTTTAGTTTTTAAAAGATATTTAGCTGTTTGCTTTAAATCTGGCAGATTGGAGGAGGTCTGATTAAAAAAACCCAGGGCCACAGTTAAAATTCATGCATTTTATGCTCAACTGAGCTATATGATAAAAAATCCGTGTTTGTGCTCGTGGAGAGCTTTATTATTAAAATTCTTGACAGGCATAAGCCTGTATGCAAGCTAATATACAGTTTTTTTAAAAATACCTATAAAAAGGTTATATAAAAGTAAGATGTTATTTTATTTCCGTATTCTATATGTACATCACTTTTGTATAAGACTAGCCTATTAGGTTTTTTTGTCCCTTAGGACTCAATACAACTATTAGTTATTTAGGAATTTTTAGTTGTGAGTTTATTTGGTCCAATGGCAACTGTTGTCTTTTGTTCCTTAGACCAAAAGTTATTAAAATTGATATGTACATTGTTATTATGTACACAACTTTTACAAACAAACTGTTTAGACCTTTTACTAGTAAAGTTATTTATTGTTTTTATGGAAAAACTTGTTTAAAATATACCTAAGTTGTGTTTAATCTATGTTAAAATTTGTTAAGTGTTTAACTTCTTTAATCTTGTCCATAGAACAAAGCAAAAATGTAATTTTCACATATGTGAGTATGTAAAATTGTTAAAAGTTATGTTTAAAAAGAAAACTTATTTTTTATTTTGATTAAGTTGTGGGACCTAACCCCTACTAACTGATCTTTTAGGTATATATATTCCGTTTTAATCTGGGTCCGTCTATAACGAGTTGGTTATAAGAGCCAGTCGTTTCATTTTCCTTTCCCAGGAACCCTTGTACACCATTACTTTGTGTGTATCCTTTGTTCATTAATTGTACCTGTCCTATTAGGACGTTTTATACATAGTTTAAGATTATTTTATTAAAATTTTTATCTTAAAAATTGTTTATAATGTTAAAAATAGGTTAAGATTTGGTAAAAAACTAGTTTATGAATATTGAAGTTTCATAGTTATATTAAAAGTTGCTATTAAAATCTGGTTTGTTTTATGTATATTTTGGTCTATTACTTGACCATGTGTAATTTATTATTTTAAATAGATAAGATCTAGTCCAGATCTGTTATATTACACGACGTTGCCCACGAGTGGGGGGACATACCATTGGTAATAGGTCTATTTAGATGAACAAGTTCAGTCTCAGTCCGAGTATTATCATATTACATTTTAAGTATTTTGTAAGTGGGGGAACATACCGCCAGAGGCCTCCAATACTGTAATGGGTTAAGTAATTTTGTTTTTACCAACTGATCCCAAGGGGGGGTAGCAACAAAAACTCTCCCGCCCTTGATAGCATGATGGAGTCCTAGAGGTCTCAACCTTTTAGTTAGTTGTGGTGATGGTAATAAGATGAGAATAGTGGGCACGGGGATGGCTAACGACTCCTGCATGTCCGGGGCGGAGGGAGGGAGGGAGAGGGACCCCTCCTCTCCGACCCGAGCAGTGGCAGGCCACCGCATGGGCAGTCCCAAAAAAGGGGGGGGAGCACGAGCGCAAAAGCGCAACGGTTACGAGAGAACCCCCCGCCGCGCGCGCCGGACACCCGCCCGTGGGGAGAAGGGACTTTAAAAACGGGTGGACTCAACAGAGCCACTTCAGCCCCAAGGGCGCATATTTTAATAAAAAGGGAAGAGGGGGAGGAAGGGAGCAGGAATACAGGCGGGTGCCCGGCGCGCCCCCCGGGGGGACTCCATCCCTATTAATAAGGAAAATTTTAGTTGGATTATACCAAGTGGTTAAGTGACGATTGGCCAATTGTTTCTGCCAGCCAGATTATTGGCAACCATCCCAATTTATCATGTTTGTTCATAATATGTTTTTCATTATATACCAAGTTATTTTGTTTAAATTTATCTATAGCAGGTTGAAGTTCATGCTTCAATTGATTACAAGGATTAAAAATATGTTCTAGACTCAGGATATCTCCGCATTTACATGCGGAGCTTCTGAATTTACAGTGAATAGAGTTTGTGAAAAATCTATTAATCCTACCTTGGATGTTATAAGGAATAGGTAGGAAGAGTCCATTTTTAATAAATTTAGTGCACCAGGAGTGGGCCCTAGAGTAGGCATCCAACTCCTCGGACCACCCCCGGAACGCACAACGTTTTAGGTGATTTTTAGCCTCAGAGAGGGATAATTTGATGTTGATAATCTGACCCTCAATATGTTCGGCTGCTTTTTTAGCAGCCATGTCTGCAATGTTATTACCATGCAAACCCAGATGGGAAGGAATCCACATAATAGTTATATCTGTGCCTTTAGTTCTTATTTGATGTATTAAATTTTGTATTTCCTGGATAATTTTTTTCCTGTTTTTAGTAAATCCTTGTAGTGCATTCACTGAGGACAAGGAATCTGTAAGAATAGTGACTTGAAAAGGCGGTTTTGGAAAGTTGTTAATGAAGAAACAGGCTTCGAGAATAGCCCAGAGTTCAGCACTAAATATTGAGATTTTAGAGTTTAAGCAGAAGGATTTGGTTATTTTAAGGGCTGGAATGGTGAAAGCGCAGCCTATTTGTGATTCGGAGATCTTTGAACCGTCTGTATATATCAGTAGTTGATGTTGTATTTCGGAAAATTTTTCTTTGGACGCTACCGAAAGTAGGTTTGGTTGGTTTAATTTAGAATACATCTGATGTAATGTAGTATCGAAAT
>JAGGCT020004190.1:158141-175641 GCA_017654935.2 Phymorhynchus buccinoides
ATTCGAAGGCAATCGGCCCAGAAACACCGGAGCTACGGGCGCCGAAAGGCCGTCGGATGCGCGAACCGCGCAAATGACACGGCCGCCTCGGTTGCCGTTGCCATCGCCCCGTTAGGGCTCACAGCAAATTTGAAGCGAATCGGTCGAAAAACGGCGGAGTTATAAGGCCCGTTTCGTGTTTCAGACAGACAGACACACAGACACACACACGGACAGTTGGCTTTTTACTATATGATTTTCACAAAATTATATTATATTTTCACAAAATTATATTATATTTTCACAAAATGGAAAGAAGCAGACTTTGAGATTCAGGGTCGTAAACATGACGAGGGTGTCTACAATGCAACTTTGCCAAGAGAAAAAAACACCTAACATTATTTTTGTTTACATTACCATACATTGTGAAGTATACAATTCTGTCATGACTTTATGTGACGAATTACTTTGATCGATTGTTACCACATTGTAAATGGGAGCTGTACAATTAAATGATTTTCAATAGTATTGGGACACTTGTGCTGTCCTCAAATCCCTTTCTCCGAGAGAGAGGAGATGTGCCTTGGGCCAGGCCTGCTGTGTAGAAATGGTAGCTACCCACTCTGCGATCTAACAGGCATAATATGAGTGAGAAACAGACTGACAGAGAGAGAAAGACAGAGAGAGAAAGACAGAGAGAGACATACTCAGAGACAGAGAGAGACACTGGACACTGGAAAACTTTATTTTGAGAGAGAGAGAGAGAGAGAGAGGGGGGTGGGGGGGGGGGGGGGGGGGGGGGGACGTTGACGGGATATTGACAGCTGTAATCAGTGATTCACAAACACCCGAAAGTCGGTTACAACCGGTGGATGAACGGACCAGATCACACAATAGTGTCACGCCCTACCAATAAACCGCCTGTTATCTTTTTCAGTGTAAGAACACTAAAAACTATCTTATGGTGCAATCATCGTGTTTATTTTACTTTCTAATGATTCATTATTTGTTTGCCTTCAATGTTCTTGTCATCAATGTAAAGTGCACTGAGCTCATATAAGAAAGAGCGCTATATAAATTCTCATTATGATTATGATTATGATTATTATTATTTTTATTTTTTTTTAAATTTTTATTACGTCCCGTTAATAATTTTCAGAACTCTCACCAAACAGAAATAGTTTCTTCGTCTCTCAGGAAAAAAAAGTTTAAATTAAAAAATGGAAAAAAAAATGGAAAGAACAACCGTAACCCATGAAGCCAAAAGTCGCTTTCCCCCCTTTATTTCAGAAAACTTCCCCCTTTCAGGAACTGCTTCTCAATGGGCAGACACCTCATGTCCTGCAGACAGTGGTCCGGCTGATTGAAGGGTTCCCTGGTTCTACCTGATGTGGCTCCTGTGTAGAGCGAAACGCGTCTTCATTCAGACTGTTGCCCGTCTCTCCAATGTACTGCGACCCGGGACATTTGCGGCAATACAACATGTACACCACGTTGGATGTCGTGCATGCCATTATTATTCAGAACACTTACTTAGCGCATTGCCTTAAAGTTCAATGCACGTATGGTGCCGGATCTGGAATAACTCTTTGGTCGCAGCACTCTCTCTGTTGGCCTCTTGAAGATGTTCGCGACAGGTGACGCACATCTTAGCACACCTGAGAACTCATGGCGCCTGGCTGCTGTCCATGACTGGGGGAAGGGCTGATGGCATGAGAAGATTCCGCAGACTTTTGGAGTTCCTTTCTTCAACAACTGGTACCTCAGGGATAACCTTTTTTTATATTCATATATCTTATATATATTTTCGAAATCTGTCTGTCTGTCTGTCTGTCTGTGTGTCCCTTATGCACGGCCACAGTTCTCAACCGATCGACAATTCGATCGACACGACAATTTGGCATCAAGCATCCTTGGCACCCTCCGAAGGTCATGCCGTCCTTACTTTTCGGAAACCTCCACCAAGGGGTCGTGGGGAGGGGGGGGAACCGAAAATCGTTAAGGGGCCATAACTTCCACACCGCAGGTCCTAGAGTCTTGAAACTTGGCATGGATGTACTTTCGCTTATGGCCGTTCTGATGATGGCGTACCAATGAAGGTCACGGTCAGAGAGATCGGTATGCCTTGAAAGTGGTAGGGGTCTAATGATTGGGTTTTACTGTCCCACGCATATCTCCCGAACTGCTTTACTGAATCGATTCCAGTTTTGTGTGGTGGCGTGTCACCATGAGAGAAGGCATCGCGCATACATTATCACCGTCATGACCTTCACCTTGGCGCATGACCTTGAAAACCGAAAATCTTTAAGGGGCTATAACGTCCACACCGTTGGTCTTAGCAACTTCAAACTTGGCATGTAGGTCCTTTGCCTTATGGTTGTTCTGATGATTGCATACAGATCAAGGTCAAGGTCATGGAGATCGGTAGGCCTTGAAAGTGGTAGGGGTCAACATTTTTTATTTTCAGCCACAAAAGTGAAAATATAATATTTTGCGGACCCGGCGAAACCGGTACTCAGTGGTACCGGTATGTGGCGTTACCAGTACTAGGCGTTACCGGTACGGGGCGTTGCGCTAGTGTAACATGAAGAGTTAGACAAGTGTGTCTTAATTTCTAAATGGCTAACAACAAAAATATAACACAATTTAAACCAACAATTAATTAGTAACTCAAAGAAAAATACCAACAGGACTTATGTGCAAGATTTCTGAAAAACGTTTAAGGAGATTAAAGTGGTTTAAGATTTTTTCAATGGTTAAAGGCGTTTGATGGTTCAGCAATTCACCATCAGTTTGGTTGATTTGTTCTTTAATTCTAGGACAATATAGGAGCAAATGATTTATAGATATTTGATTTCCACATATGCAGTTAACGTCTTTAGAAAATTTTATTTTAAAAGCATTTAAACAAAGTTTAAACATCAAAGATACGATTTGTCTTAAACTTTTATCTTTCAGCTGTTTTAAAATTAAGTAGGAATTCATTGTACTTGAGCCTTTTATACAATAGCGTGAATATTGACTGTCTGAAGTCATTAACATGCTGTCAAAATGTTCTTGGGATAATTTTTCAATATGTTTATAATATTCATGCAGATCTAAATTCACATTAAGATGAATCGTTCCCTCGGAATTACGTGCTGTGTGTGTGTGTGTGTGTGTGTGTGTGCGCGTGTGCGTGTGCGTGTGCGTGCGTGCGTGTGCGTGCGTGCGTGTGCGTGTGCGTGCGTGCGTGCGCGCGTGCGCGTGCAGCTTTTTCTCGGAAACTACAAGGCATACATTGTTCAATCTTTGAATACATCTCTATAGATGTTTATACAAGCTTTCAAGAAAGATGATTTGCATATTAAAATTAACCAATGACCTTGCCCTTTGACCTTTAACGTTTAATTTTTGTCTTGGCCATATCTTTCACTGTTTCGCAGTTAAAGTTCCCAACTTTTGCATGGTGGTGTATTAGCCTAAGGTGATATGGCATATATGGTAACTTTTACGCTCTTGACTTAACCTTGCTCTTTGACCTTGAACATCCTCAATTATTTGTTTTGGACATATCTTTTATATACTGGCAGATACAGTCCCCAAATTTGGCAAGCAGGTATACTATCTTAAAATAAAATGGAATGCGATGTGCTGTCGACCTTGGTGACCACGATCACCTTGACCTTTGACCTTGAATGTTTGTCTATCACAATATCACATGAACCGCTGCACGGGTTCGCTTAAAATTTTGTATGGTGATATATCACATCAAGCTGGTGAGTGCAGCAACATTTTGGTATCGAGTTTATTTAAAAGTAAATTATTTGATATTTAGATCTATCTCTGGCATCTATATCTTTTTTTAAAATTAAACACATCGAGTGAGCCTTGAAGGCTTTGCCTCTTGCTACATCCTGTCGTCATAAATTACTAAGAAAAACAATTAAGGCAAATAAGATGAAAAACAAAATCTGGAGAAAAATCAAACCACAATCAATAAATCGCCGCTCGCATGCAATACACACGTAAGTCGAAAGACGTCACTTCACAGGAGAAGCACAAAACTGATTATTTCGGTCATTTCAAGTCAAATTCCTTCAGATGTTTTCATACGGCTTTATTTCGAGCCATCCAGTAACTTTGTCACTTCAGTTTTTCAAATAAATCACGACTTATTAATTAAGTAATATTGAAATAATAAGTTTTGCCCCCAAATCATGAATTTAGACTGAGAAGAAAATTAATTTTAGTCCAACATAAAAAGCATCGTTGAGAATAATACCTTGGCACTCCAATACGCCCTCCAATATATTTGTTAGATACAAAATAATGGGAGAAATTGTCAAAAGTATTTGTTGTTTTGACTCAATGAATGTTGCTATCTGATTTCACAAGGTTTTTGGCAGCAGGTGATGGAAGCACAAGATTATGTTGATCATAGCATTTTTATGTTTTGGAATCGCGGTGATGAGTCAAAGCGCCTTGTCTTGTACTAAGTATATGCACAAAATATCAAAATCGAAAATAATAGTTACGTCTGTATTGCATGCGGGCGGCGAAATATGGGAGGGGAAATACATGTCATACAAAACCTATCTAATGATCATTGTTGTTAGTCCGTCACCAAGACGGACTATTGCGATGGGCTGGTTTGTATTTTTGTTTGTTTGTTTGGTTGGTTTTTTTCTCTTTCTGTCTGTCCCAAGGATATCTCCCGAACCGCTTGACCGAATCGCGTCAAATTTTGTGTGAAGGTGTGCCTCCTTAATAGGAAGAGATCGGCGCAAACCATTTTGCCGTCGTGACCTTGACCTTGACGTACGACCTTGAAAACCGAACATCTATTTTTAGCCATATCTCGGGCACCGATCAACATAGGATGTTGAAACTTGGTATGAAGGTGGTTTGGCTTATGCCCGTTCTGATGATGGCATACCGATCAAGGTCAAGGTCAAGGTCAAAAAGATCGCTGGAGCCTGAAAATCGGAGGGTCATTTTGTTCTTCTGTCTGTCCCAAGGATATCTTTCGAACGGGTTGACAGAATCACGTAACATTTTGTGTGCTGGTGTGTCACCATGAGAGGAAGGCATCCGCGCAAACCATATTGCCGTCGTGACCTTGACCTTGGCGTACGACCTTGAAAACCGAAAATCTTTCAGGGGCCATAACTCCCACACCGTTAGTGTTAGAGTCTTCAAATTTGGCATACAGGTACTTTGGCTTATGCCCGTTCTGATGGTGGTATACCGATCAAGGTCAACGTCACGGTCCGGGCGATCCGTAGGCCTTGAAAGTGGTAGGGGTCTACACATTGGGTTTTAAGCCATATTTTCCACATTGGTACTTGACAGAAGCGCTTCAGATTGTGTGTGGTACTGTATACCCTAGAGAAGAAAACATCCGAGCATAAATTATCACCATGCTGACCTTGACCTTGAAGTGTGACCTTGAAAACCGAAATTTCCTTCTTTGCGCTATATGTTTCTTCTTCAAGCTGTATCTCGTGAACTACAAGACAGAATCCCTTCCAATTTTGTGTCAGGATGTGACACTCTACGGGGTGTCGCAAGTGCGTGGCATTGCTGGTGACGGACATGTCTGCCGCTCGGCGACGCCCTTGTTTTTCATTTGTGACTTTCAGAAATAAAAAATGCTATTTAAGCCACACGCCATACGAACACAATACAATGAGTATGAGTATTAATGTGGACAAATGTACTCATAGTGGTAAAGTAAAGAGGAAGATGGGGGGAAATAATGACTGAGACAAAGAGACAGATAGACAACAGAGACACCGGAATCGAGAGATAAAACAGAGAGAGAGGACTCGAACTCGAACTCGAACTCGAATTTTTTGATTGAGGGTAAACAGATAAGCATATTACGCTTTTTTACACCGTGCCCTCATGAACAAAATCAAATATATAAAAAGAACAAAAAGCAAGAAGCAAAGCAATAAATAAGGGAACAAAGTAAATAAAAGAAAAAATCCACAACCCTTGCCCATCCCCACCCATTCACTTACAGGTACACACCGAAACAAACATACACACACATACATACAGGCTCATATACATACTTGTACTCAAAATGGTCAGACATAACCACACATACACACGAACATATACACATGCACACGAACACACACACGCACGCACACACACATATATATATATAATATATATATATATATATATATATATATATATATATATATATATATATATATATATATATTCACACACACACACGTACGCACTTACACTCACACGCACATACACGCACTCAGAGAGAGAGAGAGAGAGAGAGAGAGAGGGAGAGAGAGAGAGAGAGAGAGAGAATATCAGAACAAAATCACAAAATAATGCAGAAAAAACAACACGAACACCGCTTATATTCAAAGCGCAGAAAGAATGAAATGATAAGAAGAGAGAAAAAAAGCTTACATGAATTCGCACGCACCCGCAATGTTTACCGAGATACATTAATTTACCTAGTTTAAATATATATGATACAGTAAATTATTGTCAACGGTGATCCCTAAAACTTATGTGACGCCACTTCTTCCATGTTTGCTTCGCGCATACAATGGTGGAAATGGACAAAACATTTTGTGTCGCTTTTGCCGTGTAGTTACATACAGTTGGTCTTTTCAGTGTTGAGTGACATGTGATTCTGTTTAGTCCATGCTACTGGTAAAGTAACAAAAACTGTCACATAGGACATTGTTCTTCTTCTTCTTTCTCTTCCCAACCACCATCATCAAGTTGATGGTTCTGTTGGATTAGAACGTGGGGACTTCGGTCAGGCAGAAACTGTCGGTAAAAAACATTGCCGCCCGGATGATCGGCGTTGATATGGAAGCAAATATAGGGTTGGAGGGTTTAGATTGTTTCTTAGATCCAGGATTTGAAGCCCTCCACTGAGTCTGATGTTACTGCCTCAGGGGGTAGGGAGTTACAATCTCCTATGGTCCGGGGGAAGGAGAACTTTCTATAACACTTGCAGGAGGGAAGGAGGGAAGTTAACTCGTGTGATGTTTGGCGATGCCTATTCACCACCCAGCTGCACCTTCTCCACTCTGCCGACATCTTTCGCGGTGTAGGGGTCCCGTACCGGTGAGGCATATTCTAGCGTGGGCCTGACCAGTGACTTGCATGCCTTCTCCTTGATGTTGACTGGCCCCACTTTTAATTTTATTGTGTCCGTATAACATGCCGCTACCTGAGCTGAGCGAATATGCCTACTTGAAGAAATAAAGTTTTGTCTTCTCAATTGAACCATTGAGTTCAGTTTGTCAATATTTTATAAAAACGACATTATATAAACGTAAAAATGTAGCTGATATTGTAATATTGTTGTTAATTTACCTGACGAATTGGCGCGGAGTTTTTACATACGATGATCGACTGCATGGGTTTCTGCATGCGGGAGTGCTGCATGGTTCACCGTTCAAATCTCCTTCACTCAACTAACACAAATCATTCACGTCAGGACACAACAATCCACTGATCTGAGGACGAACTACATACACTACCACAAACTACTAATATAGTTAAATGCTACGCAAAAAGGCTTTACAAACAAGCGCGAAATCGCAATTGTTTGTGGCACGCGGTCTATTTTTACCACTCCAATCATGAGTTACCTCCCCTGGCTTTTCAATAATTTTAATCTGTAAACCAGAATGTTATCTCTGCACCATTTCGTAACTTTTTATATCTTTTGGAAAACATTTAAAACTATGTATCCTACTTATACTCATCGAAAGAAGCACTGCATACTCGTCGTGTCTGTTGTAGTGTCTGTATTACGTATGTTTATTGTTTGTGGCTCAAGCCACAAACCTATAACTCACTTTGTCGGTCGGTCGGTCGGTCTGTCGGTCCAAAATTGTCGCACTTCAAATCGAGGCTACACTTCTGGCCGCTCTTTAAAATGATGTATTTTAAAAGCGTACAAAATAATAAACATATGTAATACAGACACTACAACAGACACGACGAGTATGCGGTGCTTCTTTTGATGAGCATAAGTAGGATACATAGTTTTAAATGTTTTCCAAAACGGGGACGCAGGCTCTATTTCATTTACCTCCTGACTGATAAAAACGTCCTACAAGGATACATATGAACACGCTCTATTTCATTTACCTCCTGACCGATAAAAACGTCCTACAAGCATACATTATTGTGTCCGTATAACATGCCGCTACCTGAGCTGAGCGAATATGCCTACTTGAAGAAATAAACACGCTCTATTTAATTTACCTCCTGACTGATAAAAACTTCCTACAAGCATACATATGAACACGCATGATTTTAAACTAACAAAAAACCTGAATAACAGTCGTTCAGCTCAAATTGTTTTTACTAACAGAGTAATAACTGCATGGAACAATCTTTCTAATGAAACTGTAAATGCATCATCACTAAATATGTTCAAAAATCTTATTGACAACAAAATTAATACTATTATTATATATAGAAGTATTATGTACTCCACAAATTTGGAGAAATAAAAACAAACACAAAATCCCAAAACAAATACACAATAGCCGTAGTAATTCACGGGCAAAAAAAAAAAAAATGTTTTAATTTATATTTGAGAAAAATATCTAGTGGGAAAAGGCTTCATAAGCCTACAGAGCCTAAACTGATATGATAAAGACAAACTGAGATAAAAACAATCAAGTTAAGAAAATGAAAAAAACAAATCACAAAACGGAGGACAATTTTTTTTTGGTACGTTAAGTAGATAACTCTATGATAAGTCGACAGATTCTCAAACGGGAGCCCCGGGCGCCTCGCGCAAAACGTTATAATTCTAACAGAATTGTAACTTTTTGCCGCAGGCTTTCCGTGCAAAATGTTACAATCGTAACATTTTGCTGCAGGACTTTCCGCGCAAAATGTTACAAGGCATCAACATGTTACAACTTTATATGTCGAGGGATAAATCAGTTCAACAAAAACATGTGCGCTTTACGATACAACCTCCTTGGTCTGCAGTCGAATGTGAAAAGGCAGGGGTACGTAGCGCAACAGTTTTATCGACACTTCCGGGTTAGATCGTGTATGCCCGCGTTGGAAGACCGCCTCGTATCGTAAATTGAGTTTTACGTCCTCTCGACCTGGGAAGTAAAAGAATTTTGTTTGTGATAATATATATATATGTATATATACATTCAGGAAATAACAACAAAGTCGATGATGTCGTTTAAAACACTTATTAAAAGTTGACAATATTTCGCTGTAGTCTACAGCTTTAACGAGTCACAAAACTTCAACTGACAAACCAAGGAAAAGAAAAACTGGGGGAGCAAATAAAACGTGAGCTCTGATCAGTAGGCAAAGTGACCCATTTCAAGGCGTGGCCAGTTTAGTGTTCACAAGCAAGTCTCACACGCACACACTCACACACAATATACACGCACACACTATTATGCAGATGCACACATACGCACAACTAGGCACACACACATGTGTGCATGCTAACACACGCACACACGCACACGCACACGCACACACACACACACACACATGCATAACCACACCCACAAGCACACGCGCACACACACACCAGCACCCACACACGCACACACAAGCAGGCATGCACACACACAGAAATGCAAATACATCATCATATCATCATATAGTAATAAACCAACTGTCCGTGTGTGTGTGTGTGTGTGTGTGTGTGTGTGTCTGAAACACGAAACGGGCCTTATAACTCCGCCGTTTTTTGACCGAATCGCTTCAAATTTGCTGTGAGCCCTCACGGGGCGATGGCAACGACAACCGAGGCGGCCGTGTCATTTGCGCGGTTTCGCAAATGCGCGAAACGCGCATCCGCCGGCCTCTCGGCGCCCGTATCTCCGGCGTTTCTGGGCCGATTGCCTTCGAATTTGGCACGAAGATGACCGGGTCCGGAGACTATCCGTGTGCCAAACCGGAAGCGAATCGATTCAGAAATGCCGGAGATACGGGCGCCGACAGACCGCTTCACGTTTTCACAAACCGCGCCGTAACCAGACCCGACATTGACTCGAGATTTGGAACACGCGTGACCAGGGATAGTGACTATCGTTGTGCTAAATTTCAACACCATCCGTTCATAAACACGCGCTATAAATCGATTTATTTTGCAGGACGCTAATTTCAACCAACACTTGACACATAACCACAGACTCTAAAAGGGGAAGATGGACTACTTAAGAGTTACGGCGAGCCTGGCTGATAAGAGTTATCGTTAGTGGGGTAGTTCACAGTGGCGGCTATGCAAAGACTCGGATTGGAATTTGAACGGAGAATTCAACTGGCCTATCGATGTGTTATGTCATAAAGATGTTTAAAAGGGACACAACCAGTGTTTCTGTCCTCACTACTCATATAGGGAAAAGGGACCAGATGTCAGTCTTTTCTTTTCAATGTCTTTGGCTCTTTGCTTGCCTCCCCACCCCGAGCTGCAGCCCGCTGCAGCTATTGTTATACAGACAGTGGAGAGAGAGAGAGAGAGAGAGAGAGAGAGAGAGAGAGAGAGAGAGAGAGAGAGAGAGAGAGAGAGAGAGAGAGAGAGAGAGAGAGATACATACGATTAGGTTCGATTTTATTATGTTACTATGTATGACTGTTTTGCATACTTTTTTCGCTGGATGTAAACAAGCATTATATTAATATTTGCTTATTCTATTACCCTCTATAAATAAAATCCATTCAATTCAACTCTCTCTCTCCTCCCTCTCCCTCTTCCAGACTAGAACTAAAATAATTATTTATTTTATTAACCCGTTATTGGGGCATGCAAAACGACCATTGCTAATTTCACACGCAATATAGAGGTACAGGAAATGAACAACACCTTCGTTTATAAAACTGATAAACAAAACCGAATCAAGCAATTGATTGCAATTATGACATAACATCACAATGATAAGACTTTTGTGCATAACGTGTTGTGTTTATACAACAAACAAACAAGCACACAACAGGTGTAAAGTGACGTTATTTTATTTACAAGAGACACAACAAAACCACTGGATATTTCGGCGAATGCGCCTTTATCAACACAGAGACACAAGAAAACAGCAAACAGCCAAGATAGCAAAAGGAGCAAAAAACAATACTTCCCCATTACAATCCAATCTGTGAATGATGCAGTTAACTTGAAACTAAAGAGCAAGTCATGCATTTGTGAACGCAATTCAGGAGAACAGAACAAAAAATTGAGAGGTGTGGGAAGACACACACACACACATTATCTTTTTCTGTCTCTCTCTGTCTGTCATTATCTCTCTCTCTCTCTCTCTCTCTCTCTCTCTCTCTCTCTCTCTCTCTCTCTCTCTCTCTCTCTCTCTCAAATATTGGCACACACATGATAAATGCACAAAACACATATGTACACATGCATACACACAGTGGACACACACATATGTACACACACACGCGCGCGTGCATGCACGCACCTATGCAGGCACATGTGCTACCAAATTATGGAAAGTTTCAATTATAAGTACTTGATTTCAAGGTTTTTTTAATTATTATTAATTCGTTCAGTCTGCCAGAGATTATTCATCTATTCTCTGGGAGACCACTCACTGAAACCATTAGTCAGCGCTCATAAACGTACCATTAACCCCTTGACTGCCAGAGAAAATTAAACAAACATTAATTGTACAAATCATGCCACGAAAAAGACAACTGATAGAGCTAATCTGGCTAAATGGTCTGGGGGCATAACTCTCTTGACTATGTTAGAGCAAACGCCAGCATATTAGAGTTATTTCTATTCATCTAATGACATAATCAGTGATGTCATCAAGTCAGTACGTGATACGGCAGTCAAGCTACTTCTGATATCTTCAGATATTCTTCCACTGTTCTACTGTTCAATAAGCGTGCGCGCTTATGTGTGTGTGTGTGTGTGTGTGTGTGTGTGTGTGTGTCTGCTACACACCATGCACTGCCACATTTCGGGGTTGCCATTTTTACAAGGAGTAAAAGAGCAACACAAACTGTGGAATAGAGCAAAGACAACTTGCAGCCAGCAGCTTAACGCACGCGGTCTCCCGGTCTCCCGCGGACTGGTTTTGGGTGGCAGTGATGAGTCATCTTATATATATTTTCGAAATCTGTCTGTCTGTCTGTCCCTTATGCACGGCCACAGTTCTCAACCGATTGACACCAAATTTGGCATCAAGCATCCTTGGTCATGCCGTCCTTACTTTTCGGAAACCTCTGCCAAGGGGTCGTGGGGAGGGGGGGACCGAAAATCGTTAAGGGGCCATAACTTCCACGCCGCAGGTCCTAGAGTCTTGAAACTTGGCATGGATGTACTTTCGCTTATGGCCGTTCTGATGATGGCGTACCAATGAAGGTCAAGGTCAAGGTCAGGGAGATCGGTGTGCCTTGAAAGTGGTAGGGGTCTAATGATTGGGTTTTACTGTCCCACGCATATCTCCTGAACTGCTTTACCGAATCGTTTCCAGTTTTGTGTGGTGGCGTGTCACCATGAGAGGAGGCATCCGAGCATACATTATCGCCGTCATGACCTTCACCTTGGTGTATGACCTTGAAAACCGAAAATCTTTAAGGGGCTATAACGTCCACACCGTTGGTCTTAGGGACTTCAAACTTGGCATGTAGGTACTTTGGCTTATGGTTCTTCTGATGATCAAGGTCAAGGTCAAGGTCATGGAGATCGGTAGGCCTTGAAAGTGGTAGGGGTAAAAAATTTTTATTTTCAGCCACAAAAGTAAAAATACAATATTTTGCGGACCCAGCGAAACCGGTACTCAGCGGTACCGGTACTTCGTGTTACCTGTACAAGTCGTTACCGGTACTAGGCGTTACCGGTACGGGGCGTTGCGCTAGTAAACATAAAACAATGTATATATGGTTGCACAATGTTGTACATTCATAGTCAGTCTTTTACAAGTTTAAAGACCCAGTGGACCGTGTAAAATTAAATCCCAGGGAGCTCTCCGGGCCGACGTGACAGACAATCAAAAGCACACACACACACAGGAACGAGGCCACCTATTGTCATGCCAAAGAGCTCCGCTCCCGCAAGGGGGCAGTCGAACCCGGGTCCCGCCGACCCAGATAGAGCCAAGGGACCCAACCAAACAGCAACGTCAACAATCCCAAACAAAATAAAACTCAACCCGCGGGCAACCAAACAAAAATGAATGGTGCGGTCCATGTAGAATGATCTCCCTCAGCGACCTCCACGCAATTTTTTTAGAAAGAAACCCTTTCAGATCTAGGGGGGTGGGCTGGGGGGTTGGGGATGCTTTAAGAAATGTAGGAAGCAGCAATATTAGAAAGTGTTCTGTAAATCCATTCTCAGTTTCTGACAATGAAAACGCCATACATTACCAACACTACTTAGCAGTTAAGACATCGCCCATTAGCCCACTAGAAAAGCCGAAAATGCTTTTTTGTCTTGGTATATTTTCTAGTCACACAGACATAGCTCCCCAGTATCTCTCTGATCTTCTTCATCTCTATGTCCCAGCTCGCCAACTACGTTCGTCTTCTGATTCTCGTCTCCTTTCCATTCCCTCCATCCGTCTCAAATCTGCTGGCCAACGTTCTTTTTCTTGTCAAGCACCATCTCTGTGGAATTCTCTGCCTTCTCCTCTCCGACACTCCAACTCAGTCTCCTCATTCAAAACCTCTCTTAAAACCCATCTTTTTCCTGCTGCGCCCTAAATATTTGATCAGTTGTCTATCATAGTGTGCACGTGAGGGAAGATTAATTTAAGAGGTTTGTGCTGTGTTTTGTGGTGCGTGTGTGTGCGTGTGTGTGTGTGTGTGTGTGTGTGTGTGTGTGTGTGTGTGTGTGTGTGTGTGTGTGTGAGTGTGTGTGTTGTGTGTGTGTGTGAGAGCATGAATGTGTGCTTGTGTGTATTTTGGTTTTGTGGGTTGTGTGTGCACGCATGTGTGTGTGTTTGTGTGCGTGTCTGTGTGTCTGTCTGCGTGCGTACGTTGTGTGTGAGGGTGTTTGTGTCTGCGTGTTGGTGTATGTGGTCAGTCCATGCGGCTCAGTTGCTGTGACTTACCGAATGGGGTATGAACGAGTTGGCGTCAATAATTGTGTGTTTATGTGTGTGTGTGTGTGTGTGTGTGTGTGTGTGTGTGTGTGTGTGTGTGTGTGTGTGTGTTTGTGTGTGCGTGTGTGTGTGTGCGCGTGTGCGTGTGTGTGTGTGCGTGTGTGTGTGTGCGTGTGTGTTAGAGAGAGAGAGAGAGAGTTGCTTTGCATATGCACTGTTGGTGGTTGGTGTCACTCTTGAATGTTGTTTTTTGTTATCTGTTGATGAATAATTGATTGTAAAGCGCTTTGGGCTCATCTGAGGTAAAGCGCTATGTAAATGTACTGTTATTATTATTATTATTATTATTATTATTATTATTATAAGTTATCTCTGTGAAATTTGGGTTGCTCCCACCTGGGGAGCATGTCGCTGCAAGTGCAGCGCCACTTTGTTTGGAGGGGGAGGTGGGCAGACTTATGAAACCTAACAATGAAGGTGGTTACATTGTTTATCCTTATCAAACAAAAATCGTGTTAATTATACATTAAAATATATCAAACACGTTCCACACATTTACATTACTTTGTGCTATAACTGGTTCTCTAAAATCATAAAATGGCACAGGTATTTTACCCACAGTGAATTACATCCATCTTGGGTCTTTCCCTTCATTTCTTTACTGCTACACTGCTTCCTTATTGCCACATTCCAGAGAAACCGGCACCATGACCCAGGTCAACTTTTTAAAAAAGTAATGTAGAAAACTGGCGCCCAAACACCACAATTTGTTTATCTTTATTTCATTATAACTCATAAACGGTTCCTTCGCTTTTTAATATGTGTGTGTGTGTGTGTGTGTGTGTGTGTGTGTGTGTGTGTGTGTGTGTGTGTCTGTGTATGTGTGTGTGTGTGTGTGTGTGTTGCGTCCGTCAGTGGCCCCGACCTTTAACCTTAACTCAAACCTTAATGTTGTCATTTTCTCTAAACATATAAGGTGTTAGAGGGTTAAAGTTAGCAGGATACTTGATTTTGACGTGAGCCTTCAAGTCACGACGATCAAAGCAGTCAGATACATTGAGAAAGAACAAAATAAAGATAACAAGGGCGTCGCCGAGCGGCAGACATGTCCGTCACCAGCAATGCCACGCACTTGCGACACCCCGTAGAGTGTCACATCCTGACACAAAATTGGAAGGGATTCTGTCTTGTAGTTCACGAGATACAGCTTGAAGAAGAAACATATAGCGCAAAGAAGGAAATTTCGGTTTTCAAGGTCACACTTCAAGGTCAAGGTCAGCATGGTGATAATTTATGCTCGGATGTTTTCTTCTCTAGGGTATACAGTACCACACACAATCTGAAGCGCTTCTGTCAAGTACCAATGTGGAAAATATGGCTTAAAACCCAATGTGTAGACCCCTACCACTTTCAAGGCCTACTGATCGCCCGGACCGTGACGTTGACCTTGATCGGTATGCCACCATCAGAACGGGCATAAGCCAAAGTACCTTCATGCCAAATTTGAAGACTCTAACACTAACGGTGTGGGAGTTATGGCCCCTGAAAGATTTTCGGGTTTTCAAGGTCGTACGCCAAGGTCAAGGTCACGACGGCAAAATGGTTTGCGCGGATGCCTTCCTCTCATGGTGACACACCAGCACACAAAATTTGACGTGATTCTGTCAACCCGTTCGAAAGATATCCTTGGGACAGACAGAAGGAGAAAAAAATGACCCTCCGATTTTCAGGCTCCAGCGATCTTTTTGACCTTGACCTTGACCTTGATCGGTATGCCATCATCAGAACGGGCATAAGCCAAACCACCTTCATACCAAGTTTCAACATCCTATGTTGATCGGTGCCCGAGATATGGCTAAAAATAGATGTTCGGTTTTCAAGGTCGTACGTCAAGGTCAAGGTCACGACGGCAAAATGGTTTGCGCCGATCTCTTCCTATTAAGGAGGCACACCTTCACACAAAATTTGACGCGATTCGGTCACGCGGTTCGGGAGATATCCTTGGGACAGACAGAAAAAAACAACAACAAACAAACAAAAATACAAACCAGCCCATCGCAATAGTCCGATCACCTTTGGTGACGGACTAATCATTTGTTGCAGAGATTACTGTTGTGTAACCTTTAACCTTGATCAGTCACACTCTTCAAACTAAAGAAGACTCTCACTCTCCACTGAAACTTTAACGTTGTCGTTTTCTCAAAAAAACATAAGATGTTAGAGGGTTAAAGTTAGCAGGATACTTGATTTTGACGTGAGCCTTCAAGTCATGACGATCAAAGCAGTCAGATACATCGGTAAGGAACAAAAGAAAGAAAATCATTTGTTGCAGAGATTACTGTTGTGTTGTACCGAGTAGGAGATACTGGAAAGAAGACTCTCCATTAGATATACAAAAACGCTCTTTAAAAAGAAACACAAGACTTCAGGTGTGTACAAATAGGTACATTTTAACGTCGTTAACTTATATTTTCTGTAACAAATGGATGTACCGAGTGTGTGCGTTGACGGCCCGGTTGTTTCGTTTTATTTGCGCCTTTGAGTAACGGTTGTTCGTGTTCATTCGCACATCATCTCTGCGCATGCAATACTTAGCCTACCGCACTTCCGGCAACAAGGCCTAGGCCTAGAGAATAAGAGATCACGCCTTACCTCATAATCAAGACGACGTACTTAACATTTAGCCCACATTCATTTCAGTCTTGAAAAAAAATATACGGAAAATCCACGGTTCGTCGATTTCACTGCCTTCGACGTACGAATCCTTTGTTAGGCCTAGACGATTGATCACCATGTGCAAAGACTGTACAGGGGAAGATAAACATGGATGAGCTTGCTGGCTGTGACCTTGACCTTTGCTTTGTGGCAGAGGGGGTGGGGGGGGGGGGGGAGGAATTAACGAAACGAAAATAAAATATTAGGACTAATATAAAATATCTTACAGAAATGTAGATGATGTGGAACAAGTTTTCATCGCATGAACAATCAGTTTAAAACAGTAACAGATCAGGAGTATGGCCTTAAGTAGGTATTTTTGTATAATTATTTTAAATTGTGTTGTTATTATAGTTATGACAATATATTTTAAAAACAGTTTAATGGATATTTATTTTAGATCTGACGTTATACTGGAAAGAATCATTGTCAGTGTTGAGCGACAGAGGCGACGCCACATTGTCAAACAACAGGCGCTTGAGAGAAGTCATAATGACAGGTTAATTTACGAACATAAAAGGCGTAATTTTGTAAAATCCCCCCAATTTTTGTGTGTTAAAACTGTCGGAGTGCATTTTAGATGCGTCAATGTACCATTATCAACAATCAGAAATTTAAAAGCAATTAGTTTGTCCTATTTTATCTTTCTTCTCAGGCTAATAGGTTGCTTCTACAAAATATTATAAACCTTCACATCTCGATTCCTTGCAAAAAACTTTATTTGTGTTTCTTGCTTCCACACAAAACCTTTTTTGCAACAAATCAAG
>JAGGCT020004190.1:178141-185641 GCA_017654935.2 Phymorhynchus buccinoides
AAAGATTCAAAGATAGTTTAATTCTTTGACCCCTTTTGGGGCATGGAGGACTTGAAGCAAATCAAGCAAATACAAAATTAATGCAACAATTGAAAACAGTTACAAAAGATAACTAATGTAATTAACATACCAAAATGTCACACAACTTTACTAAACCTTAAAAATTTAGCTACATTTAATAACACCTTTTTACCACCACAGAGCAATCGACAGTGGTTAAAGACGGACTTTACACATGTACATTTTCTGGAAATAAACTGACATCTGATATCATTGTATTTGGGACATTTCATTACAAAATGAAACTCGTCACCAAGGTCATTCTGATTGCAGTCTCTACATAATCATTCTTCATGGGGTATTCCAAGTCTTCTGCCAATTTCTATCATGAGTTTATGATTACCACACCGAAACCGTATAAGAGGATATATATAAACATCAGGCAACATTTCAATATATCTTTCATGGCAGAAATCGGTTTTATAATTTCTATAAAATAAACATTTATTACTAGACTCTAAGGCATCATTCCAAGTACATTTGTAATTTTCCTCTAATGAAGTACGAACATTTCTACAAAGTCTGTTAACAGTCAAATCCAGTTTCTATTAAAATATCCCGTATACATTATCAACCACCCAGAAGTAAAAACCTCATTTCTATATAAATCATACAACACTTGATACAATCTAGAGGAATATTTGTTGATTTGTGAAGAAAGTAGCGATGCCCAAAATCTGATCATACGTGCTTTTATTTGAACTGACACAGGATAAATTCCCAGTTCTCCGTAAACCAGTTCTGTTTTGGTAGAACGATTTAAATGAAAAAGATGTTTCAAAAATTTAAGCTGAAAACTTTCCATTAGTTTTAAATCACTATAACTCCACATGTCACATCCATAAAGAAGAACAGGTAGTACCATCGATTGATATAAATCCAATACAATATTTACAGGCAAATTTTGAATTCGTGCCATCTTCAATAAAGAAAACATTGCACATTGAGCCTGGTCATATAAATACTTCTTACATTTATAAAAATTCCCCATTCTGCTGAAAATTATACCTAAATACTTAAAAGTGTGTACTATTTCAATGGACTGCTTTCTAAACTTTAAAACTATTCTAGGAATATTACGTCCATTAAAAACTACAACCTTTGTTTTTGCGACATTAACATTAAGCTTCCATTCATCACAATACTCAGATAATACACCAAGAGCATGCTGTAAACCATGAAGAGAATTAGCAATAATAACGATATCGTCAGCATATAACAGTAAAAGTAAACTAATGTAACCTAATAAATCTGAATCAGGAAGATTTATGTCAATATTCAAGAAATCACAATTACGATCTGTTAAGTATCGTTCAAGATCATTCAAATACAAAGAAAATAACAAAGGCGAAAGATTTTCGCCTTGACGAACACCCCTGAAACTGATAAAATATTCAGATTGACTTCCATTTACAAATACAGAAGATTTTATTTGCTGATACATATTTATGATTACTCGCAGAATGTTTCCATTTACACCTTCTTTAATAAGCTTCTGCCATAACCCCTGTCTCCATATTGAATCAAACGCTTTTGTAAAATCAACAAAAACACAAAACAGTTGTCAGGCAAACATCTAGTATAAGCATTAAAGCCACCCATAAGCAGTATATCACAGTTTGAATCATGGTGTGTAATACTTGTTTCCAAATAATCAAAGCAGTTAACTGAGCCGTAAACAGTCCCCTCTGGAGCAATGTAAACTGACCCAACTAGCAGATCTTTATCATAACCTGTCAGCAATTTATTGATTTTTAACCACAAAACACAGTCACTGTCACCACTGGCAGCAGGTTCCAATAATTGAATGAAGTCTTCATACACATTTTTATAGGCAATGGCTATTCCACCAGATCTTTGATATGACAAATATTTTCGACTGAACAAAGCAACAGAATAACCAAGATCACTAAAACAGTCCGCTATATGGTCAGAGTCCTGTGCATCAGTTCTACTTTTCGTGAATGTCAAAATGTAAAACTTTTACACTGTAAGCGACTTCTTAGTCCACAAACATTAATCGACAGGAAAGACAAATTACATTTGGGTGTAGCAACATTTGAAGAACAATTAAAACTAGAAAAACTATCAAGGCTTGAAGAAGGATCTACATCACCATGTCCCCCGGCAGACCCCTATGGTTCACAGACAATGAGGTGCTGCAGCCCAAGGAACGTGAAGTCCACGTCGTCGACTCCCACCTTGAAGAGGTCATCTGGGCTGTCCACGAGTACAACCTGCGCCTTCTCCTGCCCAGGGATCTTCCTCAGCTCGCACTGAAGCCTGCCATCTGGAGTGGTTGACACCTTGTCCACCTTGCCCGACTTCTTAACAAGTTACAGAAGCCTGCTTCTGAGCACTGTCAGATCGTCATTGAGATAGATCCTCTTGAATTGTTCTTTCTTGTGCAGGTCCTTCTTCCTCCTCATAACCTCACCCTTCACCCGCCAGGACATAAACTTGACCAGCACGGGCCGTCACTTTCCACTCACTTTCTTCCCATTGCGATGTACAATGGAAATGTCTGATGTTTTCACATCACAGCCAACTTCACGGAACAAGGTCGTCACCTTCTGATCCAGGTTCTCCTGGCTCTTCCTCTTCAGGCAGATTGATGATGCGCATAGTTTCTCGCCTGGTGTACTGCTCCTGGCGATCCAAGGCATAGTGCAACTGCAGGTTTGACTTTTGCACTTGTTCAAGAGTCTCCTTGCTCGCCTTCAACACCCTGTGAAAAACTCCAGAGATAGCTTTCTCCAAACCTTTTACGAACAAAGATTCTATTTGTTTCCCTATCACAGGGATCAGAACTTCAGCTACGCGCATCGCTATGACGTCACTGTCAACATTGACGTCATTCTTTTGCATTCAAATGAATCGGTGCAGGGGGTACAGTCGGAAAGGGATATCCGAACCATCATGGCGTGCCTGAAGGACCTGAACAAGGCAGTGGACCACTTCAGCCAGAACATGGAGAACTGTCATGACCGGTTGATGAGGGCAGAACCCGGCAACGACCACAACCTTGAGACAATACCATGATAATGAGCTAATGTTAGGTGTTATTCGATGTAAAAACATTGCACATAAGAATGACTGTTAAATCAGTATAATACTGAATTTTCCGCGAACTGGTTTCCTTTTGCGACGTGAATTTATCAATTATGTATGTTAAGTGTTTTTTCTTCGGTCGATTTTTGAGCATTTTTCTTTTTCTTTTCTTTTTCGATTGCACACGTCTGTATCGTTTATTCCATGTGTCCCTATACTATGGGCCAAAAGGCATTGAAAAGACTGAAATAAAATATTGTTATTGTCATTGTTGTTATTGTTGTTACACACATACACAGGCACGCACGCACACGCACGCACACACACACACACACACACATCCTATTTAGGACTAATTTAGACTAGTAGTATGAAGTTATTTTTCCTCATCTAGATAGCAATTTGTTTCACTGCAAAGTAAACCTAGCTCATCTCACACAGAGCCCTCTAAAATTGTGTATCACCCTTTTCACCCCCTCCCTTCCACCCACCCACACATCCCACCCCGTTACTTGGGCACTTATCAGCAGCCAATCAAAATCCTGACTGACAGTGCAACGGTCTGCTGGGGCCTGGTAGTGCGGGGCTACCGTTAGGATGTTGATCCAATGGAAACACAACATTGAGTAATGACTGGCCCCTTACAAGACTCATGAAGGGATGGAGGGAGCGGGGTGGGGGTGGGGTTGGGTGTCGTACAGTCATTAGTTTTTCAAAAAGAAACGGAGTGCTCTAGTTCCCTAATGTGGATACAATAAGGTTAAAGAAAATGACGGCATAAATAATAGTTTTGATCTCACTAGACTGTCAATGCTCGCCAACTACGTTCGTCTTCTGATTCTCGTCTCCGTTCCATTCCCTCCATCCGTCTCAAATCTGCTGGCCAACGTTCTTTTTTTTGTCAAGCACCATCTCTGTGGAATTCTCTGCCTTCTCCTCTCCGACACTCCAACTCAGTCTCCTCATTCAAAACCTCTCTTAAAACCCATCTTTTTCCTGCTGCGCCCTAAATATTTGATCAGTTGTCTATCGTTGTGTGCACGTGAGGGAAGATTGAATAAGAGGTTTGTGCTGTGTTTTGTGGTGCGTGTGTGTGTGTGTGTGTGTGTGTGTGTGTGTGTGTTGTGTGTGTGTGAGCATGAATGTTTGCATACATGTGTGCTTGTGTTTATGTTGGCTTTGTGGGTTGTGCGTGCACGCATGTGTGTGTGTGTCTGTGTCTGTGTGCGTGTCTGTGTGTATGTCTGCGTGCGTACGTTGTGTGTGAGGGTGTTTGTGTATGTGTGTTGGTGTATGTGGTCAGTCCATGCGGCTCGGTTGCTGTGGCTTACTGAATGGGGTATGAACGAGTTGGCGTCGATAATTGTGTGTGTGTGTGTGTGTGTGTGCGTGTGCGTGTGTGCGTGTGCGTGCGTGTGTGTGTGTGTGTGTTAGAGAGAGAGAGAGAGTTGCTTTGTATATGCGCTGTTGCTGGTTGGTGTCACTCTTGAATGCTGTTTGTGTTGTCTGTTGATGAATAATTGCTTGTAAAGCGCTTTGGGCTCATCTGAGGTAAAGCGCTATATAAATGTACTATTATTATTATTATTATTCAGACACTTTATGCATTCTATAGCTTGCCAACATGAGAACAATGCTTAGCGGACGATATCGCGATATGGTCCATTAACACTATTCGCGGAAGCAAGGTCACTCTTGACCCCGAACTTTCTATTCACCAAATCAATACTAATAAAATAATAAGCTACTTACATAGTAACGGTTTTACACTGTCCCCACAAAAATGTGAATTTATGGTCTTTTCTAATACGAAAGAAAATGATTGCAGTATTAAAATTATTAATCAAGTAAAAACATCAGCACCCTACGTTAAATGTTTAGGTGTGTTTTTGACACGCAACTGTCCTGGAATGTACATGTAGATCAGTTAATTAACAAGGCTTCCAAAGCATTAAATTTTATTAAAATTATTTCACGTCAAAAGTGGGCTCAAGACCCAACACGTCTTACATATTTAGTTCGCACCTTGGTACGATCTAGACTCACTTACAGCATGGAAGCTGTAGTGTAACCTTGAATTACGCGTGTGGAACCTAAGAAGAGTCTGGCACTACTGCCGGCTAGGCCTCGCCACGTCACAGACCGCCGAGCATGCAGAATGTAGCCTAAACATGTAATGCTGATCATATCTTGAATAAATCAAAAGAACACAACGTCGAGCGACTCGAGGTATGTGTGTGGTCGAAAGCAGATCAGTAGAGAAGCCTTTTATTCCCTCTCAAAAACAAACTTAACCAAACTCCAAAGAATAGAATCGAAGGCCTTGAAATCTGCCTTGGGTCTTCCATTCTACGCAATAACTGTTCTGATTTATAGGGATGTGGACTGGATGCCCTTAACCCATTTAATAAAATTAAACTGTGCTACATTTTTAACAAGACTGTACGCAACCAATAATTTTTCCCTAAATGAATTTAACGCCACTTTTTCGGACCCTTGGTTCGCCCCAAAGAATAAATTTATTAATATTATTGATTATACACATGATATGTTTGAAGAGGCCGGTCTCTCTTTTGAGGACATAGCCTCTTTCCCACAGCATAGACCCCCACAGTGGGACTCCTCTCCGTAAGCCCCCCCCCCCCCCCCCCCCCCCCCCCGCCTCCCAACATGATAGATGAGAGCCCCGTGTGTGTGTGTGTGTGTGTGTGTGTGTGAAGGTTACATTCAAAATACTTCCTTATGTATATAACGAGAACATGATATTATTGTCATTATTATTATTATTATTATTATGAACTAGAGACGTGCACAAAGAGAGGAAAACAGGCTAAGCGACAGTCTTAACGGTTGGGTGCACGCACTTCGTAATTGAAAGCAGCCCTGGCCCCTTACTGTACAGCTGTGTCTATTCTCAGAATGAAAGACGTTCACGTTATGCTTCGCTCGTTCAGTAAAATTGAGACAAAACTCGAGTTCAGGTTACAAAAAAAAGTCTTGAAGGGGATAGGCTGGTTCTTTTTTGTACATGCTATGTATCATGTTCGTGTTGGTTAAACAAAAATAAAAGAGAGAGAGAGAGAGAGAGAGAGAGAGAGAGAGAGAGAGAGAGAGAGAGAGAGAGAGAGAGAGTGTATTCATATATTTATTCATAAAAAATTTAGACAGCAGCAGCATTTTTTAAAAACGCCAAATACAACAGTAAAGAAAAGGTCGGAAATGACGAGACAACCATTATGACAAACGCACACACAGTCAGTTGATTTAAATAGCATTTTTATTCTCGAGTGGCACAAATTAATACAACTAGCGCAACGCCCCGTACTGGTAACGCCTTGTACCGGTAACGCCTAGTACAGGTAACGCCAAGTACTGGTAACTCTGAGTACCGGTTTCGTTGGGTCCGTGAAATATTATATTTTTATTTTTGTGGCTGAAAACCCAATTTTTAGACCCCTACTACTTTCAAGGCCTACCGATCTCCATGACCTTGACCGTGACCTTGATCGGTATGCAATCATCAGAAAAACCGTAAGCCAAAGTACCTACATGCCAAGTTTGAAGTCCCTAAGACCAACGGTGTGGACGCCGTTATAGCCCCTTAAATATTTTCGGTTTTCAAGGTCATACACCAAGGTGAAGGTCACAACGGCAATAATTTTTGTGCGGATGCCTTCCTCTCATGGTGACATGCCACCACACAAAATTGGAAACGATTTGGTGAAGCGGTTCGGGAGATATGTGTGGGACAGAAAACCGCAATTATTAGACCCCTACCACTTTCAAGGCATACCGATCTCCCTGACCTTGACCTTCATTGGTACGCCATTAGCAGAACGGCCATAAGGGAAAGTACCTCCATGCCAAGTTTGAAGACTCTAGGACCTGCGGTGTGGAAGTTATGGCCCCTGTAACGATTTTCGGTTTTCAAGGTCATACGCCAAGGTCAAGGTCAGGACGGCAAAAAGTTTTGCGCGAATGCCTTCCTCTCATGGGGACACACAACCACACACAATTTGAAGCGATTCGGTCAAGCGGTTCGGGAGATCCTTGGGACAGACAGAAAAGAAAAACAAACAAACAAACAAAAAAAGGAAACAAACCTGAACGAAAACATACTCCTTTGCGATCGTAGATCGGCAAAGGACTAAAAGGAAAAACGAACTGAAAGCCTACTTAGTTAAACCAGAGAGGTTCTTAATCTGTGGTTCAACCATTGTAGCTCCGTTTTAATAAATCTGGGGACCCACAACTAAAACAAAAAAAGCATTCATTCTTCTCCATGAACACCCCCCACTGTACCCCACCCCCAACCATCCCCCCCGTCCCCCCCTCCCCCCACCAGTCCCCCTCCCCCCTCCCCCCTGCAGCTCCCGTCCTCCGTCTGGA
>JAGGCT020004190.1:188141-194772 GCA_017654935.2 Phymorhynchus buccinoides
ATGGTGGTTATTGTTTTTTCTTCTCCTTTTTCATTTTTTTATGAGGGCTGGATGTAAACAAGCCTGTATAGTGCTTAGTCTTTTCCCTCAATAAAAAAGGTTCGTTCGTTCGTTCGTTCGTTCTCTCTTCCACTGTCTGTATAAAAATAGCTGCAGCTGGGCTGGCGGCTTCTCCCACATGGAAATTTCCGAGAGGACGTAAATAATTATGAAAAATCTTGTATTTTAGAGCCCACTGCAACAGGTTCAAGCTACTAAATAATTAATTCATCTAAACTCATATCACATTACACCGATCTTTCCTAATGGATTAATACACTAAAGTAATACCTTTCTATACATATACTATGTCACTATGTTAGATGACACAGTTAAAATATAATTAGCATTCAATGTCCAGTAACAAAAACAAGCCAGCCGAAAACCCGGTTTTAGGACTGAGTCCACACCGGTGGTCAGACGGACTGTGACGTTGACTCAGCGTCGGTGTAGCTTTCGTCAATGTTCTGTTTTTGACGTCAAATAAAGTAGCTACTTTGTATGTAGGACATTGAAAGAGTTGTTTAGTAACAACATTATGAAAGGATGGCTTTGATAAAATAGGTTTTATAAAGATAAGAGGTGACATAACTTGGCCGGTTAGATTGCCAGTTTTTAGGATATATCAGCCATTCAATGGCTTAATTAACAAACTAATAAAGTGATTGGCATAACTACAATAAGATTTTATTATTGGAATGACAATCAAATAGAAGAAAATGGCTAAATTATAAGTTTATTATTACTACTAGTTGGCCTGAGATTTGAGGGGAGGCCGTTGGAGATTTGAAAAACCGGGTCGCATGATGCGATTTGAAAAGTGACATGTCTAAAAATAGATATGATGTCATATAGCGAGGCGCGCGCGACTTGGAAAAAGGGCCTAGGCACGCTTGTCGTATGCTAAAAATAGTATTGCGTGACAGGTAGGCCTTATGAAATACGGCACTCTGTCACATTTATTTGCCTACAAAAATGATATATGTTATTTGACAGTATGCCCTTGCCATAAAGGCTTATGTATGCTAATGGCAATAAAAACCTATTTGATATCTCTCTCACTAAACGTGGTTAGTGTTGCGTTTCGCATGTCCTTTATTTAGGCCAACGAAGGTAGCATAGCAGGTCACCAGTCCCACCGTTCACCAAACTCAGCCGAGCTACCAACCAAACAACCTGTCACTACTGTCAAGTGGTATCAGCCTCGCTGAGGCTGATTTAGTGCCTCGGTGGAAAGGTCACGTACCAGCTTTTTTTTTTTAGGCCTTGGTGAAATAAAAAAGCACCAACAGCAGCCTACGTCAGTCTGTTCGGAGTAATAACAGTGTGTATAGTAGTTAGTGTTCAGCACTTTCGTGCAATTCGGAAGAAAATAAAGTTATTTGGATTTTTTTAAGGCAGGAAAAGGACTCGACAATAATTAATACACCAATTGCTTCTTTTCTAGCACAACAACATAAAATGAAGCATGTAACCCCCCCCCCCCCCCCCAACATAAAATGAAGCATGTAACCCCCCACACAACAACATGAAATGAAGCATGTAAACCCCCCCCCCCCAACAACATAAAATGAAGCATGTAACCCCCCCTCAACAACAATAACATAAAATGAAGCCCCCCCCCCCCCCCCCCCCCCCCAACAACAACAAAATGAAGCATGTAACCCCCCCCCCCCCCCCCCCCCCCCCCAACACACACACACACAACAACATAAAATGAGGCATGTACCCCCCCCCCCCCAACAACATCAAATGAAGCATGTAACCACCCCCCCCCCCCCCCACAACACACACACACACAAAACAACATAAAATGAAGCATGTACGCCCCCCCCCCCCCCCTCAACAACATCAAATGAAGCATGTAACCCCCCCCCCCCCCAACAACATCAAATGAAGCATGTAACCCCCCACCCCCCCACAACAACATAAAATGAAGCATGTAACCCCCCCCCCCCCAACAACATAAAATGAAGCATGTAACCCCCCCCCCCCATAACCCCCAATAACATAAAATGAAGCAAATCAGCCCCCAACCCTAAACCCCACCCAACCCCCCCAACCCCCCCCCCCCCCCAACAACATAAAATGAAGCATGTAACCCACCCACCCCCCAACAACATAAAATGAAGCATGTAACCCCCCCCCCCCCCCAACAACATAAAATAAAATGAAGCATGTAACATGTAACCCCCCCCCCCCCCCCCCCAACAACATAAAATGAAGCATGTAACCCCCACCCACCCCCACAACAACATAAAATGAAGCATGTAACCCCCACCCACCCCTTTTGACCAATGTCCTTCAAAGTTGGTATGAGGGATGGTCACTATATAATTTTAGGGTTTAGGGATAGGGTTAGGGTTAGGGTTTTTCCTTTTGACCAATGTCTTTCAAAGTTGGTATGAGGGATGGTCAAGGCATGAAGTTTACATGACCAACAGCATGAATCCCTGATCCTTGTCATAGAAGATAATGTACACTATATAATTTTAGGGTTAGGGTTAGGGTTAGGTTTTTTTCCTTTTGACCAATGTCCTTCAAAGTTGGTATGAGAAATGGTCAAGGCATGAAGTTAGGGTTAGGGTTAGGGTTAGATCATGTACACTATATAATTTTAGGGTTAGGGTTAGGGTTTTGTCCTTCAAAGTTGGTATGAGGGATGGTCAAGGCATGAAGTTTACCTGACCAAACGTATGAATCCCTGTCCCTGTTTTTAAAAAAAATCATTCATAGAAGCAAAAAATTAGGGTTATTAGGGTGTATTATAATTATGTTAAATTTTTTGACCAATGTCTTTCAAAGTTAGTATGAGGGATGGTCAAGGCATGAAGTTTACATGACTAACAGCATATAATCCCTGATCCTTGTCATAGAAGATAATGTACACTATATAATTTTAGGGTTAGGGTTAGGGTTAGGGTTTTTCCTTTTGACCAATGTCCTTCAAAGTTGGTATGAGGGATGGTCAAGGCATGAAGTTAGGGTTAGGGTTAGGGTTAGATCATGTACACTATATATAATTTTAGGGTTAGGGTTAGGGTTATTCCTTTTGACCAATGTCCTTCAAAGTTGGTATGAGGGATGGTCAAGGCATGAAGTTAGGGTTAGGGTTAGGGTTAGATCATGTACACTATATAATTTTAGGGTTAGGGTTAGGGTTAGGGTTTTTCCTTTTGACCAATGTCTTTCAAAGTTAGTATGAGGGATGGTCAAGGCATGAAGTTTACATGACCAACAGCATGAATCCCTGATCCTTGTCATAGAAGATAATGTACATTATATAATTTTAGGGTTAGGGTTAGGGTTAGGGTTAGGGTTTTTCCTTTTGACCAATGTCTTTCAAAGTTAGTATGAGGGATGGTCAAGGCATGAAGTTTACATGACCAACAGCATATAATCCCTGATCCTTGTCATAGAAGATAATGTACACTATATAATTTTAGGGTTAGGGTTAGGGTTTTTCCTTTTGACCAATGTCCTTCAAAGTTGGTATGAGGGATGGTCAAGGCATGAAGTTAGGGTTAGCGTTAGGGTTAGATCATGTACACTATATAATTTTAGGGTTAGGGATAGGGTTAGCGTTAGGGTTAGGGTTTTGTCCTTCAAAGTTGGTATGAGGGATGGTCAAGGCATAAAGTTTACCTGACCAAAAGTATGAATCCCTGACCCTGCTTTTAAAAAAAATCATTCATAGAAGCAAAAAATTAGGGTTACACACTATGTATTATATGTTAAATTTTCACTCGGCATAGAAGTTTTTTTCTATTTGACCAATGTCCTTGACAAGTGCTATGTGGGATGGTCAAGGCATGAAGTTTACATGACCAAAAGCATGAATCCCTGATCCTATTCATAGAAGATAATGTACACTATATAATTTTAGGGTTAGGGTTAGGGTTTTTCCTTTTGACCAATGTCTTTCAAAGTTAGTATGAGGGATGGTCAAGGCATGAAGTTTACATGACCAACAGCATGAATCCCTGATCCTTGTCATAGAAGATAATGTACACTATATAATTTTAGGGTTAGGGTTAGGGTTAGGGTTTTTCCTTTTGACCAATGTCCTTCAAAGTTGGTATGAGGGATGGTCAAGGCATGAAGTTAGGGTTAGGGTTAGGGTTAGATCATGTACACTATATAATTTTAGGGTTAGGGTTAGGGTTAGGGTTTTGTCCTTCAAAGTTGGTATGAGGGATGGTCAAGGCATGAAGTTTACCTGACCAAAAGTATGAATCCCTGACCCTGTTTTAAAAAAAAATCATTCCTAGAAGCAAAAAATTAGGGTTACACACTATGTATTATATGTTAAATTTTCACTCGGCATAGAAGTTTTTTTCTATTTGACCAATGTCCTTGACAAGTGCTATGTGGGATGGTCAATGCATGAAGTTTACATGACCAACAGCATGAATCCCTGATCCTATTCATAGAAGATAATGTACACTATATAATTTTAGGGTTAGGGTTAGGGTTAGGTTCTTTCCTTTTGACCAATGTCCTTCAAAGTTGGTATGAGGGATGGTCAAGGCATGAAGTTAGGGTTAGGGTTAGGGTTAGATAATGTACACTTTATAATTTTAGGGTTAGGGTTAGTGGTTAGGTTTTTTTCCTTTTTGTCCTTCAAAGTTGGTATGAGGGATGGTCAAGGCATGAAGTTTACATGACCAAAAGCATGAATCCCTGATCCTATTCATAGAAGATAATGTACACTATATAATTTTAGGGTTAGGGTTAGGGTTATAATTTTTGCATACGCAGTTGGATTGTTCAGCCCATCGCACATGGCCGCGAGAGCTGATACGCGACGTTAAACTGACCTTCCACTGGAATAAAATTATTATCCTCTGGACTAGCATCGAAAGTATGGCAAGCCAAACGGGGTTTTATTATCTACTCTATTTAAGCCTATTCAATACGAAAAAGAGCTATTGAATACACAAAAACCTATTTAATAGTGTCAATGTAAATATTAAATAGAAATAGTAAATAATCCAAAATATAGAACAACTTATTTCATTACTGCGC
Source organism: Phymorhynchus buccinoides (assembly GCA_017654935.2). Classification (NCBI taxonomy): domain Eukaryota; kingdom Metazoa; phylum Mollusca; class Gastropoda; order Neogastropoda; family Raphitomidae; genus Phymorhynchus; species Phymorhynchus buccinoides. The sequence continues at coordinate 193,209 of JAGGCT020004190.1, forward strand.
TTTTCTATTCAATACTGTTCTTGTTCTATTGAATAGAAAAGTGAAAAGTATTGAATAGAAAAGTGGAGTAATGAATTAAGAGCTTGTATCTATTCCATACTTTGTAAAAAATATTCCATACTTTGTAAAAAATATTCCATACTTTGTAAAAAATATTCCATACTTTGTAGAAATATTCCATACTTTGTAAAAATATTCCATAATGTGCTTGTTCTATTGAATAGATTCAAACTCAGTAGAGTAGAAAATGAAACGCTAAAGTATAAAATGAATTCCAAACCATTCTTTATTCAATATCCCCAAAATCTATTAAATACTTCCAATATCTATTTAATACATCTTGTGGATATAGAGTAGATAATGCTCTTTTCATACCACCATCTCTTTCTATTCAATATTATCCGTAAAGTATTATTAAATAGTTTAAATAGTAAAGAATTGGTTTCGAATGCAAAACTCATTCTCTACTCTCTCGGCTAGCCAGCTGACGGTTATTGTCAGAGACGCCAAGACTACGTGAGGGCTTTATGCAAATTGTAAGGGTCAAAATAAAGGCGCGCGAAATTGAGAAGCAGACAGCCAGCGGTAGGCAAAGATACTGGAGGCCCACACAACATCAAAATGGCAGAAGAGGGAGATGCATCCTTAGGGATTGAGTTGGACAAGTGCCAACAAGAGCCTCGCCTCGGTTAAAATTAATTCAATTAAACTCTCTCTCTCTCTCTAAAACAGGATCCGATTTTTATTATACCCCAAACCTACCCCCCCTGCCACCCCGTATACCCCTCTCTAACCTCCCCCTCCTCAGCCTCCCTCTCCCCCACTCACCCCCAACCCCCCCCCCCCCCCCCCCCCCCCCCCCCCCACCCCTGTCTGTGCTTTGTGCTTTTGTGAAGAAGCCCCGCCCACTACACTACGCTTGATTGGGTGGTTGGGGTGGGGGTTGGAGGGGGGGTATGTGGCTGCAAGAGTTTATTACACGCGCACTGGGCCCACCGAGCGCGCGCGTGTCTTGGTGTTCACGTTTGGATGTAACGCATTGCTAAAGGATTGCCTAATAATAGACTACTAGTAGGCCTAGCTCAAAAAGCTAGTAGAATAGGTGAAGTAGCTTCAGGCGGATTGAAGAAGAAGATAATTATGCTTTAAAAACAAAGCAAACGAAACAAAACGATTGAGTGACACTGAAAGACTTACATGCAACCTCATTAATTGTGGCGTTGAACTTGAAGCAAGTCAAATGAAGTGGCAGGGGAGGCCAAGCTCGGAACGATGGTTGGACTCAGTGTTGACCTTCAAGATTTACATAAAGCCCTCACGTAGTCTTGGCGTCTCTGACAATAACAGTCAGCTGGCTAGCCGAGAGAGTAGAGAATGAGTTTTGCATTCGAAACCAATTCTTTACTATTTAAACTATTTAATAATACTTTACGGATAATATTGAATAGAAAGAGATGGTGGTATGAAAAGAGCATTATCTACTCTATATCCACAAGATGTATTGAATAGATATTGGAAGTATTTAATAGATTTTGGGGATATTGAATAAAGAATGGTTTGGAAT
>JAGGCT020004191.1:0-58355 GCA_017654935.2 Phymorhynchus buccinoides
GAATACTACGACGATTACGCTGCCAATGACGAGCGAGAGCAAGGGACCTATGAGGGTCCTGTGGACCCCAACCCAGGGTTGAGCCGAAACCGTAACAAAGCATTTGAAGCCATGAACCAAGAGTTGAAGGGGTTCCAGCATATCAAGCCTCACGGGGGGCCGGCAGGAGAAGCAGTAGGGGGGAACCCTGGCTACTCCCAGCAGCAGTATTCCCCCCAGACCATGTCCAGGAAGAAGATTGGGGGTCGTCCAGCAGGGTTCAGTGGTGGTCAGGGCAGGATGGACGCTCGTGAGTGTTGGTGTTGTGGCCTCCTGCAGAAAAATGGATGTTGTTGGCTGCCAGTTTTCCTCCTTCTTTCTTATACCATCCACCATGAACAGTTTGAAGATTTGATGCTTAACTCTTCTACTACCGTCGGCGGGTTGACCCGCCGGTTTACCGTATACCGTTGCTAGCCACGGGCGGGTTTGACCGCCAGATACTAGGGAAACCCCGGTGTCCCCCTTTGCGCTATTTATATCAAGTGACATCACATCCTTTATTTCCGTTCGCTCAGGGAAAGCACAACCTTCCGCCATCTTCATTTGTAGGCTAAATTTTGTAATTTTCAATCGATTTTTTTGTCGCGTTTTCGACGATGGAAACTGACAACTTTTGGCGTGAACGCTCTACAAGATGGCGATAGTGCCGACGAAGCATTTACTGTGGAAAAAGTGGCAGAATCTGAACTTAGGCGAATCAAAAAGAGCATCGAAAGTGTTGAAACGATCTTGGGTTTGCAGCAGCAGATCGACACAGGTAAATTTAGTGATGATTCGAGCAAGTATTTTTTTTAATGAATTTTTAAAGTGAGTGTGTGCGAAAATCAGTGCAGCAGCAGCAAAAATTACTTGGTGCGCAACGGTAAACAGTCTAAGTAATACTTGGTAGTAGAAGAGTTAATAACATAATTAACTGAATTTGAAGATTTGATGCTTAATACAGTGGAACCTCCTTTTATTAGACCCTCCCATTATAAGACTCCCTCCCACTCCCAACTCCGCTATAAAGACCTACTTCTTCTGAGACATTGCCCTTCTTTGTAAGTATTACAAATTACCTCTCTTATAAGACCCCTCCCTTATAAGACACTCATTTTGGATGATTTTTTGAAGGTCTTATAAGGGAGGTTCCACTGTAACACCATTGACTGGGTGAAAGTCAGAAGGCACTATCGGCCTTGTTCCTTCCCTTTGTGGCAGCACCTTTTGGCTTTCATCTGATGAATTACTGTGATGCTTTCCTTCGCTTGTTGCCATCTTTATTTCACTGCGGAGCGGTGTTGTCTGCGGCCAGTTGTGATGTTGTGGTTGCAGTGAAGATTTTGTTATAAATGTTATAGCTAGACCTTTGTTCTTTGTCTTGTTGTTGCTGAATTTAGATGCACATTTTGGTCAGGGCAGGATGGACAGTCGTGGGTGTTGTGACCTGTAAAGAAATTGATGTTGTTGGCTGCCTGGTTTTCCTCCTCCTTTCTTATATCATCCAATGATCCATCATCAGCAATTTGAAGATTATGATGCTTAATAACGCATGATGCTTTCCTTGGCTTGTTCGTTGGTGTGATGTAAGTGCAGAGTGTCGCTGTCTTCGGCCAGTTGTGTTGTTGTGGCTGCAGTGAAGGTTTTGTTTTAAACGTTTTAGCTTTAATGTTTGTTGTTGAATTTAGATGCGCATGTTTGATGGGTGTTGTGAACTTGATACTATGTTGTTGCTCTTGTGCAATGTTTTGTTGGGTGTTGTGAACTTGATACTATGTTGTGGCTCTTGTGCAATGTTTTGTTGGGTGTTGTGAACTTGATACTATGTTGTTGCTCTTGTGCAATGTTTTGTTGGGTGTTGTGAACTTGATACTATGTTGTTGCTCTTGTGCAATGTTTTGTTGGGTGTTGTGAACTTGATACTATGTTGTTGCTCTTGTGCAATGTTTTGTTGGGTGTTGTGAACTTGATACTATGTTGTGGCTCTTGTGCAGTGTTTTGTTGGGTGTTGTGAACTTGATACTATGTTGTGGCTCTTGTGCAATGTTTTGTTGGGTGTGGGAGAGGGGGTGTGGGTGTTGTTTCATTTTTAAAAAGAAAGGAAATGTGCTTTTGCCTTTAAACCTTCCAATGAAACAAGTTATTTAGTTGTGGAGCTGCTGCAGTTTAAAAAAATGTTATTTGTTTAATTTTGAATATGTAGTTGCCTATTGATTTTATGATATTGAATGATGATCTTACTATTTTGGCTTATTGGTTTATTCTTTTCAAATATTGTATGATGATCTTGTTTCAATTACTGCCATCCCTCGTTTTTTAATTTTATTATTTATTCTTTTTCAAATTGAAAAGCAAAGGTATTTTACCCCCCCCCCCCTCCCCCTCCTTTCTTTTTTATGGGGAATGTCTTTATTTTGGGCAGTGAATCCATTTTTCTATTGTCTTTTCTAGTGATATTCTCATTCAATCTTTCTATCATTTGTTTCATTTCTTATTTTTTTTCCTTCAGTAAATCTAATTATAAACATTGTCTCCTCCATCTTAGAATATGTCCCCTTCCTCTTAGCTTTCTGCACCTATCTCTGCATTTCCTGAACTTGTGTTTCTGTCACTCGTTCTACCATCAGTGTTGTCTACAGACCTTATGCAGTGAAGCTGTCAAATGAAATGTGTTTTTATCACAAGCGCATGTCTTTTTCTTTCACAATAAGATCCGATCACTTAAACTTCATAGGTGCAGAGTTTTGACTCCCATCAATCTAAAACTGTTGTCTCCCTCCCCCCCCCCCCCCCCCATCCCATATCTGAAACATTGTGGTGTAAAGTTTCCTTCTTTTTATTTTAACAAGCGACTTTTTATGTGTCTATGTAAGTGGCGAGAACTCTGTGGATAATAAATAACAATTAATACGTTTATAGATTTATTTCAAACACAGCAAATGCTTATTGTTGTTGTTTTGTATCGATCGGGCGTGTCGTGTGCTTTGTAAAACCTCTGTGAGCTTGGCTGATTGTACTTGCCACTTTATGAACAGTGTGTGTTTAGTAATTGATTGATACCCTATTGGACATTCATAATAGCTTTACTTTTTCTGTCAACTGAGGATTGTAACTAGGTAGTGATTGTAACAACTCCCTTTACCAAGCATCTCTTTATTCATCTTTCCTGGGAAAAAGTTATGTGTTAAATTAAGCTGACACCTCTCTTATTAGATATCTTAGATTTAGATATCTTAGCTGATCTTTGTAAACTAGTCTTGGCTTGCTTGTAGAGAAGAAACATGGCAATCAGTTTTGTAATTATTTTATCCTTGCTGATCACTTTATTTGTTTATTCCCACTAATCCCAGTTACATTTTTGAAAAGCTTTTAACATCAATATATTATTTAATTGATTTGATAATTTAAAAATACCCCCCCCCCCCCTCCCCCAAGAAATTTTTTAAAAATAAATATATAGATATAGAATTTGAATACAAAATTGTAGTGTGTCATTTATCAGTTACTTGGTAACATGGTGCCAGACTTTAATGACAATTTCCTCTATTTCTATTCCCGTACCTCACCCTCTGACTCTCCCCCTCCCCCTCTTTCCCTCTTGCTTTCTATTTCTAGCGCACCTCACTGTCCTTATTAACCCTTTCACCGCCAAAGTCGCATTTTAGCACCACAGTGATTTAACACCAATGCCACTAAAAGGCATCAAATTGGGGTCTATTATCCAAAGACCCTGTTGTATTAGTTTTCGGAAGTAAGGATAGACCTTATTTTATATATGTCACAGAAAAATCCCCAATACTGCAAATGGGTTTTGTTCTCTACCAAGGTAAATTTAAAGGACATTTTGGCTGAAACATGGCTGGCGGTGAAAGGGTTAAATACCAGACTCCCTCAAAGTACTTAACTAAAGCTGGCCGTTCATTATTATTCACGTTGTGTGCCTGTATTGCAGAGTCGCAGCCATTGGCCAGTCCCCTGGTGTTCCAGGAGCACTGGGCCAATCAGGTGCGGGTCGGACAGGTGGGGGGCGTGGCCACTGACAAAGATGGAAACGTCTACATATTTCACCGCGGAAATCGCAGATGGGACATGAAGTAGGTTATGGATGTAAGGCATTAGAATTACTGCAGTTTTGAGAAAAATGAAAAACAAAACAAGAGGGTTAGGCTTTTGACAGTCAACAGAAACCCATTGTGAGTCTTGCAATTTTCCTGAAGTTTGCCTCGGCTTTTTTTTTGAGAGGGACACCTAGGCTATTTACGTTGAGAGGGACACCTAGGCTATTTACTTTGAGAGAAACAGTTTAGTGATTGCGATGGTGGTTTCGAATCATAAACCAATTACAGTATTTTACGGACTACAAGGCGCACCTGATTATTAAAAAAAATATAAGGCAAACCCCCCTCCATTTTACACGAAATTCAGATTTTGTTATTATTGGTTGTTTTTTACTATATTATCAGTCACATTATAAGGCGCTGGGGTCTCAGTCTAGGAAAAAAGTATCGCCTTATAGTCCGTACAATATGGTGAGTATTCTGCTGCTGATTTTGAGCTATTACCTTTTGTCTGTGTTGTGATGTTTTTGTTATGGAGGTGACTGGACTTGAGACACAAAGTATGTGACTTGATATTTATTTTGCGGTGATTGATAGAAAAAAGATGTGAAGGTGGGAGGGGATGGGGAGTAGGGGCAGGCAGGAAGGGGAAGGGAGGGAGGGAAAGGAGCTGAACAGGTGTGCTTGTGTGTGTGTGTTTTTGTTTTTATGTGTGTTTGTGGAGAGGTGTGTGTATGTGTGTGCGCCTTTGGGTGTAGGTGTGTCTGTTGTATATGTCTTTGCCTGTGTCTAAGCATAAAGTCAAATAAAAATATACATTTTTTCCTTCCTTTTTCAGCATTTAAAATCATTTTTAATTGAACCAAAAGAGAGTTTATAATTGCGGAGAAGAGGACAGTGCGCACGAAGACAAAGAGGCAAAAAAGTGAAACAAAAACATGGCACACATTTAATGATTTATGCATACTGTTATGCCATCAAATCAAAATGAACTTTATTGAAGGTAAAAGATTAAGTTGCAAAACTTTTTTTTTAATCCTCTATGTGTGTGTGTGTGCGTGCGTGTGTTTGTGTGTTTTCAGCTCGTTTGACTACGACGACAACTTCCTGCAGCAGGACCAGCCCATCAACGAGGATGTGGTGGTCATCTTGTCCCCTGAGGGACACCTCATCAGAAAGTTTGGAACTGGACAGTATGTTATTATCATCTTCATCATCATCATCATCATCATCATCATCATCTTTGTTGTTGCCATCGTCATGATGCTGATGCTGATAACCATCATCATCACCTTCATTGTTATTGTAATGATTATCATCATCATCATAGTGCTCATATTGTCGTATTGAGGGATAGGGGACCAGAAAATTGGCAGTGGACTGTATGTTATCATCATCATCATCATCATCATCATCATCATCATCAGATTTATGCAGTTTGAGCTCGAACTACTGCTCTCTGTATGTACTGACCATGCATTTCCCTTGTGTTTAGTTATTTGTTCGGTTCTAGCATGCCAAAGACTCAATCTTGCGGTTTTCCTTCAATTTCTATTCATGCTTGTATATCATTGCTTCTTTGTGTAGCATGGTAGTATGACATGTTATGTTGTGTTTGTGTGTGTGCGTCTGTGTGATGCGTGTACGTCTTTGAATCTGAGTTTTGTGTGTATGTGTGTGAGCATGCACTTGCGTGTGTGCATGCATAGATGCGTGCGTGTATGTTTTGTTATTTCAGTTTGTGTTGTGTTGTGTTTGACTGTGCAGGTATTACATGCCCCACGGCATCACGGTGGACGAGCAAGGAAACATCTGGCTGACTGACGTCGCTCTTCACCAGGTACAGTTGGCAGCACTAGCTCACCTTAGCAAGAGTAACATTTGTAACAAATGCACTTCTGGTTTTCCAGTTGTAACAAGTGCACTTCTGGTTTTCCAGTTGTAACAAGTGCACTTCTGGTTTTCCAGTTGTAACAAGTGCACTTCTGGTTTTCCAGTTGTAACAAGTGCACTTCTGGTTTTCCAGTTGTAACAAGTGCACTTCTGGTTTTCCAGTTGTAACAAGTGCACTTCTGGTTTTCCAGTTGTAACAAGTGCACTTCTGGTTTTCCAGTTGTGACAAGTGCACTTCTCAACAAGTGCACTTCTGGTTTTCCAGTTGTAACAAGTGCACTTCTGGTTTTCCAGTGATGTACCAAGGATCGAAAAATGATAAGACAAACTATCCTGAGACAAGAGAAATCAATAGGACAATGTCCTGGCTCTTGCAGAAATCAATAGGACAAAGCGTGCCAGTGTTACAAAATTCAATCAGACATTTGTCCTGAGGGGGGAGAACACAATATGACATTTTCAATTTTAATAGGTCAATGTTCAATGATGTCAACTGATTTTCTTACTGACAGAAAAAAGGAGAAAAAACAGACATCCACTGTTATCCAACAATCGTAACAGTGACATTTTGTACCTTGTGGTTTTCTTTTTCTTTTGAAATAAACCTAGCGTTATAATTTGTATTATTTAAATGGATATGCATAGATGTGACTCAGGCTCTTTTATTGGCATCGATTTGGAAGGAAAGAGAGAGAAAGGTATTCAGAGGAAGATGGTGATGATGATGCTTACCGGTATATTTAGGTGTTCAGAATCCCGGCAGGCCAGATCAAACCTAACCTGGCTCTAGGTGTGCCATTTGTTCATGGGGATGAATGTGATGATAGTGATGATGATGATGATGATATGATGATGATAGTGATGGTGATAGTGATGATGATGATGATGATGATGATGTTTACCTGTATGTTTAGGTGTTCAGATCAAGCCTAACCTGGCTCTAGGTGTGCCATTTGTTCATGGGGATGAATGTGATGATAGTGATGATGATGATGCTGATGATAGTGATGGTGATAGTGATGATGATGATGATGATGATGATGATGATGTTTACCTGTATGTTTAGGTGTTCAGATCAAGCCTAACCTGGCTCTAGGTGTGTCATTTGTTCATGGGGATGATGTTGATGATAGTGATGATGATGATGACGATGTTTACTGTATGTTTAGGTGTTCAGATCAAGCCTAACCTGGCTCTAGGTGTGCCATTTGTTCATGGGGATGAATGTGATGATAGTGATGATGATGATGCTGATGATGATAGTGATGGTGATAGTGATGATGATGATGATTTTACCTGTATGTTTAGGTGTTCAGATCAAGCCTAACCTGGCTCTAGGTGTGCCATTTGTTCATGGGGATGAATGTGATGATAGTGATGATGATGATGCTGATGATAGTGATGGTGATAGTGATGATGATGATGATGTTTACCTGTATGTTTAGGTGTTCAGATCAAGCCTAACCTGGCTCTAGGTGTGCCATTTGTTCATGGGGATGATGTTGATGATAGTGATGATGATGATGACGATGTTTACTGGTATACTCAGGTGTTCCGAATCCCAGCAGGCCAGAGCAAGCCCAACCTCACCCTAGGTGTGCCATTTGTTCATGGGGATGATGCTGCTCACTTCTGTAAGCCTACCGACGTGGCTGTGCTCTCTTCAGGAGACTTCTACGTTTCTGATGGGTACGATTTCTCTCTCTCTCTCTCTCTCTCTCTCTCTCTCTCTCTCTCTCTCTCTCTCTCTCTCTCTCTCTCTCCTCTCCCCCCCTCTCTCTCTCTCTCTCTCTCTCTCTCATCTCTCTCTCTCAACCCCCCTCCCTCTTTCTCTCTATTTGTTCATGGGAATATATTGAAGTCAACTTATTTGTTCATGGGAATGATGTTGCTAACTTCAGTACATCTACTGATGTTGTGGTTTGTCCCTTTTATCTCTTTGTATGTTATTGTGTTTGTCTGGTGTTCTCTCCATCCCTTTCTCTCATTAGAAATAATAATGACTTTACGTAAATATAATGTTTCTCTATAACGTGGGCTTATTAGTGTATTGTATTGTATCATTGGACCATGAGCGTATTTGCACCTGTGTGTTCGAACACACCACAAGAGACTAGGTAGGCATGTTTTGGTATAGTTATAGGATATACTGTATGTTTTTGTGTGTGTGCGAGTACGTGAACGAGCTGTTCGTTTGAGCTTGAATTTTTTTCGCATGTTCTTCAATTTACTGTGAACATGCCTGTTGTTATTTTCTATTCTTTTATGCATTTTTTACTTTCTTTTTGTTTTCCTTTTCTTGTTATTTGGCTTTTCTTTTTCCCCCTCGAGGGCATGGTGTAAAGAAGCTTGAGCTTATCCGTTTACCCTCATTAAACATTCGTATTCGTATTCACTCTCTCTTTTGTATTGAAAGTCTTTTTTTTCCACTGGGACTGCTTTTAAATGTTTCAGTGGCAGATTATGCTGTTGATCAAGGGCAATTTCTAGCAGCTTTAAAAAAAAATCATAGTCATGGTCTTAGATAAACCATAAAGAGAGTGTGTGTGTGTGTGTGATATATTTTACGCATCTGAGTGTGTGTGTTCGTGCAACCAGGAACCTCCCCTATAATCCGCCCCTGACTAAATTGTCATCTTGGTGCATGTTTTGTGATTTTGCATTCCTCTGGATTGATAACTTTTTTGAAAAAAATATGTTTATTTTATACATTTGACAATGACATGATAAAGCATTATGGGTTCAGATTGAAGAGCCATGATTAGGAGGGTGGTTCTGTCTAATGCTATGTTGATTACCCACAACGACATGTTGCTGTAGTTGTTTTATACTAGTGTTGTATGTACAATTCTGTTTCAGGTACTGCAATAGTCGAGTGATGAAGTTTTCCAAGAACGGCATTCTGTCCAAGACATGGGGCCAGCCAATTAGTTATGGTGGTATGTATGCATTTTGTATATTATTATTATTGTTGTTTGAGGTAGTGAGCCTGAAATATGGTTTTATTGTCAAAGCAAGTGAGAAAAATCGTTGATTTTGGTATTATTTTAGACCACAATGAGCTCCAACTGAACATGTTTCAGCCTGGCCCTAGAATGTGCTGTGTGTATATGTATGTGCAAGGTGTGTGTGTTTGTGCAAAGTGTTGTGTGTCTGTGCGTGTGTGGTATGTGTAATTTGGGCACTAACCCTAAGAAAACATCGTTACACAAGTAAATCCTAGTACAATGGAGTACACTTAACACAAAACTGGATACCATGAAATGTTGGTTAACGCACAAAAATCTGTTTGAACGGACGAAGCCTCTCTTTATTATTACTTAATGCTTAGCACAAATAATGGTTAACGCACACAAAATCTTTGTCCCCTGAATTTCGTGTTAGCTACAACGTCGCATTTATGCACCACAATGGTTTAACACCCATGTCACTAAAAGGCATCAAATCAGGGCCTGTTATCCAAAGACCCTATTTTCTTAATTTTGGCCTAAAGTTATGCATGTCGCAGAAGAATTCTCAATATTGCAGATAAAACATTTTCTGAAAAATGGCAGGCGGCAAAAGGGTTAAAGCAAATCCAGCGAATTTGAAGAAAAATCTGGAAAAAAAATCTAGATTTGTAAACAGTGGAACCTCCCTTATAAGACCTTCAAAAATCATCCCAAATGAGGTCTTATAAGGGAGGGGTCTTATAAGGGAGGTAATTTGAATACTTACAAAGAAGGGCAATGTCTCAGAGAAGTAGGTCTTATATGGGAGGGAGTCTTATAATGGGAGGTCTTATAAGGGAGGTTTCACTGTATAAGGCGATAGAACCGAACATTATGGTGTTTTCGAGAGCTGACAAATGGTTACTCTACTTGTGTTGATGGTGTTGTGCAGACCGCAATGATCCCCCGCTGAACATGTTCCACGTGCCTCACAGCCTGGCCCTGGCCGAGGGTCTGGGCGTGCTGTGTGTGGCCGACAGGGAGAACGGGCGTGTGCAGTGCTTCGACCTGGACGGGAACTTCCGCTTCATCGTGCAGAAACCGCAGTTTGGGCCACGCCTGTTTGCCGTCGAGTACTGCCCGGAGTACGGTCAGTTGTCACTTTTATGCATTGTTGTGTTTCTTCCTTTTCAAAACAGTCTGTTTATTATTAGTAAGGTGGCAGAGTGGTTAAGACGTTCGCCTGCCGATTTCAATGCGTGACTGCAAAATGAGTGACCTGGGTTCAAATCCTGGCCTCGCCCTTTCTTTCTAGTTTGACACTCCTTTGGATGGGGACTTGAAGCTAGTCTGACCTGTGTGCTTTACCTGTTTGCTGCCAACTGCTGTCCACAACATGGTCAGTTTTCATTGGTGTGAAGATTGTCCTTGTTGAATTAATGTCATTTGTTCTGAACAAGTCCCATGCATGCTTGAAGCCAGTCTGTTCAAAATGTGGCATGAAGAATGTTAATTCAGGGATCAGAGTTTATGTTGCTGTTTTCTGCTGACTTCTGCCAGCACATGGTGAGCACTGACCGGAATGAAAACTGTCATGTGCGTTTCTGTATGTATGGAGCTGGAATTGATAAACCTGTTGAAAAACTGTGGGATTATATTATCTATTAAACTTTTGTTTATCGCTTAAGAGGGCCTGCTTAAGATAGTCTGTTCTACCTTTGTGCATCAGTATTTGGGTACGTACCTGTATCCTAGGACTGTATTCAGGAATAAAGCAGGACAAAGAAATGACCACAGGGACAAAACGTCAATTGTAGGGCTACTCAATTATATTTAGATCTGTCTCTTTTTTGTGTAGCTGCTGGACGACTTGTTGTTATCGTTGTGACTGTTTGTTACACAGACCTGCTGTACGCCATCAACGGTCCAGTGTTTGACAGCCGTCCAGTGACAGTGCAGGGCTTCACCATCAGTCTGAGGACCAACGCTCTGATAGAGACATGGAACCTGCCTACACCTGAGGTAGATAAGTCACTATGTGTTATGGTATATTGTAATATGATATCATGTGTTGTGTTATATATGGATATCCAGTGACAGTGCAGAGCTTCACCATCAGTCTGAGGACCAACGCTCTGATAGAGACATGGAACCTGCCTACACCTGAGGTAGATAAGTCACTATGTGTTATGGTATATTGTAATATGATATCATGTGTTGTGTTATATATGGATATCCAGTGACAGTGCAGGGCTTCACCATCAGTCTGAGGACCAACGCTCTGATAGAGACATGGAACCTGCCTACACCTGAGGTAGATAAGTCACTATGTGTTATGGTATATTGTAATATGATATCATGTGTTGTGTTATAACTTATATATGGATATCCAGTGACAGTGCAGGGCTTCACCATCAGTCTGAGGACCAACACTCTGATAGAGACATGGAACCTGCCTACACCTCAGGTAGAACACTATTTTAGTATTTAGCACGCCATGTTATGCTATATTGTGTTGTGTTACATTCTATGGGTATCCAGTAACAATGTAGTGCTTCGCCATCAGTCTGAGGACCAACAACCGTACAGTTTCTACCATATTTTGCGAACTACAAGGCGATACTTTTCCCGCAGTTGAGACCCCTGTGCCTTATAATATGACTGATAATAAAGTAAGAAAATAGAGTAACAAAATCTGAATTTTGAGTCAAGTTTGGGGGCTGCGCCTTATAATCAGGTGTGCCTTATAGTCCGTAAAATACGGTGTGTTGTGTGGGATGTGTGTGTATTGTTCTGTTGCAAAAGTACACGAACAGCAGTGCATCGTGTGATGTGTGATGGTTGGTGCTCTTTTGCTGTTTCAGGACTGACCTCCTGGAACAAACTTCCTCTCTCCCTCCATCAGCGACTGACCCTCTCTGCTTTTAAATCAAACCTCAAAACCCACCTGTTCCCCTGTCAATGAAGCTCCCTCTCTCTTTCTCTCTTCCCTCTCTTGCTTGTAGGTCTGTTTCTGTCACATACTTTAGCATACTTTTCATGTCAAATGTGCGGGTGTTATGTTTCTGTTCTTCCACGTACAGTGTTTTAGTTTGAATGCGTTACACATGTTAATGTGTGCACGCTCTTTGATTTGACTTCTGTCAAGATTTAGCGCTGTATGAGTACTGTATGTTGTTGTCGGTGTTTCTCAGGGTCTGCAGAACCCTCATGACTTGGCCGTGGATGCGAAGAATCACGCAGTGTACGTAGGGGAGCTGAACCCCACAGCCGTGTGGAAGTTCCAGCGACAGGTTCCCGCCTCTTCTACATCTTCATCCGCTGCCACCACCACCACCACCACTGATGCCCACGACAAGGCTCCCATCACTAAGCAACCTGCCCAGCACAACGAAGGTCAGTCACACACCAGTAATAATAACCATAATAATATATTAAATGAATGTTAGTGTTTAACCGAATGCATTTACAGGGCTGCCTACCATCCCCCCTAAGGGGTATTTGTCCCTGGAAACAGTTAAAATGGGTTCCCTGTCCCTGGAATCCACTTTTACGTTTAGCGTCCCTGGAAACTGAGTAGAAACAAAATTTTGTAGAGCAGTCACTTGTCTTGTTAGCTAACATTGCTATTAAACACAGGAACAAATATCTTGAATATAGAAGCATGTTGGCACCAAAAAGCAACAAAAACACTACCCCAAAATCACAGAAATTTTATTAGATCACGAAATATATTTCACAATGCATGAAATCGCGATGTTTGTCCCTGGAAATAAATCTCTGTCCCTGGTTTTTAAGCAGTTTGTCCCTGGAAATAAGTCTCTGTCCCTGGTTTTTAAGCAGTTTGTCCCTGGAAATAAGTCTCTGTCCCTGGTTTTTAAGCAGTTTGTCCCTGGAAATAAGTCTCTGTCCCTGGTTTTTAAGCAGTTTGTCCCTGGAAATAAGTCTCTGTCCCTGGTTTTTAAGCAGTTTGTCCCTGGAAATAAGTCTCTGTCCCTGGTTTTTAAGCAGTTTGTCCCTGGAAACTGCAGCAGGGGGTAGGCAGCCCTGTATTTAGCACATTGTGCTCTTTTCCAAATTTCTTTCACAGCAGAACTACCCTCAAGGAGGCAACTTCCAGCTGGCCTGTATTGGCCGGGATAAATACAAGAGAGTTAAATAAATCAATATTATGCTTGCAGTGAAACCAGATAAAAAGAACAGTACGAGTGCTGGCAAAGAAAAGAATGACAACGACGACAACAGCAACAAGCTAGCCTCAGCTAAAGAGGACACCGCCAAATTCTCATCAGAGGGCTTGAGCAAGAAGAGAAAGCTGGAGAAGGGTGATGGGGAGGGCAAGGAGGGCGGAGGTGACTACACGCCCTCCATCATCATCGGCGTTCTGCTGATCATCCCTGTGGTGCTGCTGCTGGTCATCACGCTCATCATGAGGGGCCATCACAAAGGTCAGTGGGGATCTGGAGTTGGGGTGACCTTACTCCATGGTTGGGGGGGGAAAACTATTCTCACTGAATGTGTATCATCCCAGAAAAAGCCTCGTTTCAGAAAACGGACCTCTCGTTTCTATAGAAAGGACTAATGTAAGAAAATACAGTACTCGTTTTAGATGACATGCTACTCATTTCTGAGTGAAAATAGTCATTATTGAAAAAGAAAAGAATGAAAACATTGATCATTTAAAAAAAAGAAAGCTTCATTCGTTTTTAGAAATAATTCATTCTTATATAAATAATTTGACTAAATTCTGGACAAGTTTCATTACTTTAAAAACAAAAAGGCAACAAGCCTTTTGACCTAATCATTATTCTATGGGATTGATCATGTTTATTTGAAACAGCACCGTGCAAACTGTGATACTGGATCTGAAGATACGGCAGAGCAGGGAGCAGTCATACTCGATCACATTAGCCCTCTGTCAAGGGAAGGGGGAAGAACCAACAATGTGATACACTCTATAACTGTCTGCCGTGTATGACTACCACTGATAGCAGAGAGGTCAGCTGCTATTCCGGCGGGCTGGGCTAACATTTGTTTGTAGTGGAGATGCCTTGCCCAGGGGACATCCCCAGGATGCCTTACCCAGAGTAGATCCTCACTCTCTCGGTCAAAGGGATTTGAGGACGTGATTGCAGAGTTAAAAATAAACAATAGGTAGTATTTTAACCCTTTCACCGCCAAAGTCGCATTTTAGCACCACAGTGGTTTAACACCTGTGTCACTAAAAGGCATCAAATTGGGGTCTATTATCCAAAGACCCTATTGTCTTAGTTTTGGGGAGTAAGGATGAACCTTATTTTATATGTCACAGATATCTGTCACTATACTGCCGATAGATTTTGTTCTCTACCCAGGTAAATTTAATGAACATTTTGGGATGAAATATGGCTGGCGGTGAAAGGGTTAAAGGGTTAAGTCACAGGAGCATGTTGGAAATTGGCTAGGCCTTTTTCACCCAACTTCTGTATTTCATGGGGTAAGGGATAGGGTTAGAATCAGTTTAGGGCTGTTTTCATCACAATCAAAGATTAATAATTGTAGTTTAAGAAGAAGAAAAAATCCACTCAAAGTGTTACCGTATATGCAAATTTTGCATTTAACGGTTGCCATTTTTACGGGAAATCTCCAAGCTGATACGGCAACACTGAATGGCGACGCTGAATTTAGAGGGCTTACGTTCGTTTTTCCGTGTTCATTATTTTAATTTTTCAAACTTTTTGTGGCATGAAAACAGTCCTAAACTGATTCTAACCCTATCCCTTACCCGATGAAGTACAGAAGTTGGGCGAAAAAGGCCTAGCCAATTTCCAACATGCTCCTGTCGTTAAATCATCGGAAAAAGGCCTAGCCAATTTCGAACATGCTCCTGTGGTTAAATCATCGGAAAAAGGCCTAGCCAATTTCCAACATGCTCCTGTGGTTAGATCAGTGGAAAAAGGCCTAGCCAATTTCCAACATGCTCCTGTGGTTAAATCATCGGAAAAAGGCCTAGCCAATTTCCAACATGCTCCTGTGGTTAAATCATCGGAAAAAGGCCTAGCCAATCTACTTTAACCATACTGTACCAACACCTGAAACAACTGCATTAGCGTTAAGCGACCTGGAGCTATACCATAGCATATAGAAAAACGAAAGTAGGCATCTGGCCTTGACCCCTAGCCGGATGTGGGGCGGGAGTGATCCCCCCTTACCGGTCTAGCAGTGGCTAGGCCAATGAGCGCCTACTTCCGCCATTACAATTTTCCAGCGTTTCTTTGTTGACCTGGGCTGCCTGGCCTCTACCTTTTTTGGTTTACAACACTCTTAACTGGTGGGTTCGTTCCTGTTCCTCTCTATCATCAGTTTCAGTGTAATACTGAGTCTCGATTGACTCAGTTTCTATAGCCTAAGTTCTCTAGAACTTTCACAGTTTTAGTTTTTCTGTTCGTCACACACCGTGCACTGCTAGTAGTACTAGTAGTAGTGCACGCGCGCGCGCGCGTCATTTGGTCTCTTCAACTCGAGTTCCTATTTATCAGTCAAGTTCTTTCGGACCCTACGGTTCGTTCTCTTCCACGATATTATTCTTATTGTTCCGATTCGGTCCTCTTGAGAAAAATTCATCCGTTCAAACTTTTTCTAAAAAGTCTAAACGGTCTGGGCCTCTATAGGCCTCTACGGTCGTAGTACACCTGCGGCCTCTTCCGGAGTCTTCGGTTCTCGTCTCATTCAGCCATAAACTGGTCTTCACGGGTTGTTTATTTCGGCCCTCCTTCTGCTTCGGTTGTGCAGAAGGCCTCTAGGCCCATTTCGTCCGTGTGTTTTTTCTGCCATGCCTTTCTGTTCCAGGAGGCCTCTCTTCACGGCCTCCACTTCTACACGGACGTCTGGACAAACTTCGTTGGATAAGTCGCAGCTGCGCATGTCTGTCGCTCCGAGTGGCAAGTTTGCACTCGGGGGCCCGCCTAGTCTCCCTAACCTCTCCGACCCTGTGTTGGAGGGAGGGCGAAGGAGGTCCCCATCCGACCATTGGTCGAGGTCTTATGACTGGGGCCTCAGGCAGACATCCCGGTGTCTCGATGGGAACTCGAGCCCGGAAGGCCGTAGGCCTCTCGACACCTCCCCGGCCGGGGAGGCCCTCCCCGGCCGGGGAGGCCGAGGCCTACCGGCAAACACCCCCTCGTCGTCGGGGACACTCCGACGGCGTGAAGGGTGTCACTCTCGGACGCTTCGCGCGGGCCTCTGTCCGAGAGTTTCTCCCGGTGTTCGCCCCACTGGGTTAACATCGGTTGAGTGTTTTTCCCGGCCAGGAGGCCGGTCGACACGTCTACGGACGGATGAGGCCTCCCCACCGACGAGGCCTCCCGGCCTAGGCCTCTCCGGCTCCATCAGGCCTCCTGCGGACCCGGGCCTCCCTCGGTGGGAGGCCTCGGAGGCCCCGACCTACGAGGCCGCGGCCTCCGGCCTCCCTCGGTCCTAGGCCTCTCCGGCTCCCTTGGGCCTCCTTCGTGCCCGGGGGCCGCGGCCTCCCCGGTCCTAGGCCTCTCCGGACCCGGGCCTCCCTCGGTGGGAGGCCTCGGGCGCCGTGCTCGGAGGCCGCGGCCTAGAAGGCCTCCCCGGGCTCCGTCGCCGGGCCCCCGGCGGACCCGGGCCTCCCTCGGTGGGAGGCCTCGGCAGACCGTGTGGTCAGACGGCTACGGTCTCCGTCACCGTCCGCTACGGACCGCACGGTCCGTGGACCGGCGGTTTCGTCACCGCCCGCTACGGTCCGTGGACCGTAGCCACCGGCGGTAGCCACCGCCGTGGCCCGAGGGCACGATGTCGGTTCCCCGTACCGTCCCTCATAAGATGGAAACGGTAGCGGTTCTTCAGCCCGTCCACCGTCACCCCCGTCAAGACGCAGCGGTCTCCCGTCCGTCCGGCGTCCAGCCGGCGGCACGGTGACTCACCGCACGGTTCCCAGACGGTCACCGGTGCACCGTCCGTCCGCCCTACCACACGGTCCGGCTTGGGCGTTCACCGTCCCCCTGTGGTCCCTCACCGGGATCTGCTTCAGGGTACTCGTCCTCAAAAAGCTCGGGTGGTTTCTCCTGGTTCTGACCAGACAGTCCACCCCAGAGGCTCGTAACGTCAGCGCTCTCCAGTGGATTCGGACGTGGACTTAGCTAAGTCCGTTCTTCATCCAGGCAAGGGCGTAGCAGCGTGTTCTGGCCCGGTCCGGCCACTCACCAGGGAAAGGAGTTCTGGTTCTTGCAAGCTCCTAAGCTTCTGGACCACTCCAATCGGAAAGCAGAGGCTTTCCTTTGTGCCGGGAAGATGGCAGAAGCTAACCGTTTCTCTTTAGCCTTCTAAGGCCGAAGCAGAGAAGCTCCTTTGCGACAGGAATCTTGCCCCGTCCAAGATTAAGTCTTCCAACTTTTTGGAGGAATCTTTGTCAAAGCCCTCAAGGGCTGTGGCTTTGCGGCTTCGTTGGTTCGGCCCATCACAAAGAATTTGGGGAAATTTTTTCTCCTAGGAATTCTCCTGTGGTTTTCAGGCTCTTTGAGTCCGTGAATGAACCAGCCGTTTTCTATCGGTTTTTGGTTCATCGTCGGGCTCTTCAAGGGTTTTCTCACAAGAAGAGTTCTCTTGTACCATCTAATCATCTGGTTAGATCTACTTCGATCTGCTGGTCTCGAGCTCTTGTGCTTCTGATCGATCGCTTTCACCGATCCATTTTACCGGGTTGGGCAACGGACCGTCGGGTTCCGTTCCGGTTCTTCAAGAACCTCATGATGATTCTGACCTCCCGTTTGTCACGGTGGCTTTTGGGAATGATCCATTGTTTTTTCTTTGTTTCATTCATGTCTGTTGCAACGGCTCCTGTGGTCCGTTTCTTCAATTCTGACGAGCATGGGTTTTCTTGCTCTATTCAGTTTAATGCTTTTCTGGTTACAACAAGGGTTGTTCAACCTGATTACTCATTCAACCGGTCCTGCCAACCGTTCTATCAACTTTTCCGGCCTTTTTCGGCCCAGCCTGTCAGGCCTTGTTTTTCTTACTTGGGTTACTCGTTACAAGTCATGGCCGTTTAATTAAACGGTTATTTTTGTTCCTCAATCCTCTACCGTTTCTTTCAGTCAGTACCGTTCAATTGGATTTTTCCATGGTTATCCTGACGTCACTTGGATACTCTGTTATGCTTCTCGCAGTAACTAACCGTTTCTCCTTGGGCAGGTCTACCTGGCCCAAGGAAGATTCAGTTCCCGTGGGCTTTTTTGTTGATTCATCCGTTCAAGTCGGTGCTAGGTGTCCATGGGACTACCTCCCGTTTCCCTCTTTCTCCAAGCCTTCTAAGGCTGTAGCGAAGAAACTCCATTGTGACAAGAGTCTTGCCCGGTCAAGTTTTTTCCTTCCAACGTAATACAGTTGGAAGCATCTTTGTCCAAAGCCCTCAAGGGCTGTGCTTTTGTGACGTTGTTGATTCGGTTCATTGCTGTACTTTGAACAAAACCTCTCCAACGACCTCTCTTGCGGTTTTCAGGCTCTTTGAGTCCGTGATTGAACCAACCTTTGGAGTGGCTCTAGCTTCTCTTGGTGATTCTTCTGGCCAGAGACTCTTTTTGGGGCTCTTTAAAGACTGTCTGGAGATGGGTTCGACACGGTCGGATTCACAGTCTCAGCCTCGGAGGACACTGTCCTCGTTTTCTCTGTTGGTGTCCGTCCTCTCAGTACGAAGTCGGTCACACTTTTCTGTCTCCTCAGACTTCTTAGTCTGATGGAGTCAGTTTCGGAGCTCCTTCCTCCTGCCAAGGTATACTAAGGCCAATGCAGAGAGAAGTCGGAGCGTGCGCTCCTTCTTTCACGGTTGCAACCGAGAGTGGTTCAACCGTACCCTTGTTGCCTTCCTTCTGAACGGCCCCGGCTTCGCCGTTCTTTCGAATGATGTCTGTTCTGGCAGGCATGGTTTTTACTTGCTCTGTTTCAGACCCTCGTTTCCTCTCATTACAACCATGAGTTGTTCATCCAGTGGACTCGTTCACTCGTTCCAGTCATCCTTTTCGGTCTGGTTCCGTCCCAATCGGACTCATCTGTCCGGCTAACATGATCTTCTATGCCCAGCTGTCAGATCACTAAACGTCAGTTTTCAACTTAAGTTGTTCGACTGGGTGTTTTTGGGCCTTCCTTCAGGCCCCCCACCCCCATTTTGAGTCAGTGCCGTTGAAATGGGTTAAGTCGAGGTGTGTTTACGTCACGTTTGCACACTGTTCCGCTTTTGTCTACATGTTTCCTTTTCGGTGGGGACATTTCAGCGTCATCTGGTTTGATTTGACGTCATGCGATAGCAACTATGTTGCTGTTTCGGTCTGTCCCTACGTCAGAGGCAGTTTTTATTTTTTTTGCCTTCCTACGGTCTTAGCATGTAGAGTTGGTTACGAAGTGCAGTTGCACATTCGTTCCTTGGCTTCTCAGTTTGCTAGTTTAGAGGTTGAATCTGCTGTTTTGCGGATTCTCATCTTAATCTTTTAGTACTAGCTGTTTCTTCCCGTCGTCGGTCCTTTGCTTGCCCGTCATTCTGAACAAGTCTTGTCCAAATGTGGGCCAATTTGTTTTTGACTCAGTCTCGCCACTTCGATCGATATTTTTTCCGGTCGAAAGGGCGTAGCAGCGTGTGGTGGCCCGGTCCGGCCACTCATAGTCCGTTTTGTATCGGCCTTGGCTGCTCTAGGTGACTCCATGCGGGGTTTGTCATCTCCTGGCTGCTTTTTTAGTCAGCCATGTTCTTTCCTGAGATGCCTTCCTGGATTTTTCCAGGACTCTTTCGTTCGGTTCGTCTTCGGTGGTGACAGGAAGTACGATCCGTTAAGACCTTCTACGTACAGTCTGTAGAACTCTTGGCGTTTTCTTCACGAGTCTGGAAATTTCTCTGCCCGGACCCTTTCGGGGTACAGAGCAGCCTTCATCACTACGATTTCCTTGGCCATGGCTTTTCTGTACGTCACCCCTGTCTCTCTTCTTGGACGCGGTCCTCCTCCAAGCTCCTGCCAGGACTTCTCGAGTCCCTCAGTCGGTCGTGTTTCTGATTCTTACCTTATTGAGAGTTTTATGTGAACCCCTGGCTACAATTAGCTTCAAGCTTCTCACTCTCTGAACCGGTTTTTTTTTTCTGGTAGCTTCAGCCAGAAGGATCGGCGGTCTTCATGCTCTCAGCGTCCTGGCCTGCGTCATAGAGTTCTCGGATGAGTACTCTTCGGTCACCTTGATCTTTCTACCAGAATTCGGGGCTTAGAATCAGCTAGGCGGCGTTCCCTCGCCTCTGGTTCGCATCTCCATCTTTCGTTCCGTCCTCGGCCCCGACGGTTCGGACCGTTTTCTCTGTCCGGTCGGGGCCTTCGGGCTTCTCCTTTCCGGAACTAAGCTTCTCTAAGCTTTTGGAGGTCGCGCGACACGTTCCTTCAGCTCGACCTCCGAGACATCGAGGCCGGGAACGAAGGCGACGCTTTCTCTATCAGGAAAGTTTTGGTCTCCCGGGAAGATAGTTGTTGCCCAGACCGCCGTCTCCGTCTAGACCGTCAGTACGGAGACAAGCTCCCAACGACTCCCCCTATGGTACTTTAGTGGGTATATCATTGCAATGATGTTTTGGGGCAATATTTGGAGCAGGCCTTTTACCTTCCCTTTCTAAAGCCGCATATAGGCTAAAGGAGTAAAAGGGGTTACTCGGGGCTTTTTGGGAAGGGGGTCTAGTGGAATTACCACTTTTTTAAACCCCCTAAGGGAAAAAGCGCCCAGGTCTCGCTCTCACGCGTTGGGTTGGGGTACTGAAGCATCTACCCTCCTCCGCTTTGGTAATCTGCAGTTGTTTCAGGTGTTGGTACAGTATGGTTAAAGTAGATTGGTGGATTTTTATTAATCCCTACTATCTATTTAACTTAATACTTACCAACACCTGAAACAAACGAGGTACCCTCCCTTGTATCCTCCCTCACTAATAAAGATGCTTCCTGTAAAATTTTGTAATGGCGGAAGTAGGCGCTCATTGGCCTAGCCACTGCTAGACCGGTAAGGGGGGATCACTCCCGCCCCACATCCGGCTAGGGGTCAAGGCCAGATGCCTACTTTCGTTTTTCTATATGCTATGGTATAGCTCCAGGTCGCTTAACGCTAATGCAGTTGTTTCAGGTGTTGGTAAGTATTAAGTTAAATAGATAGTAGGGATTAATAAAAATCCACCAATCTACTTTAACCATACTGTACCAACACCTGAAACAACTGCATTAGCGTTAAGCGACCTGGAGCTATACCATAGCATATAGAAAAACGAAAGTAGGCATCTGGCCTTGACCCCTAGCCGGATGTGGGGCGGGAGTGATCCCCCCTTACCGGTCTAGCAGTGGCTAGGCCAATGAGCGCCTACTTCCGCCATTACAATTTTCCAGCGTTCATGGCAAGACCTGGGCTACCAGCACTCTGACTTTTGGTTCCTCTCACTCAATAACTAGGTGGGTTCGTTCCTCTTCCTGTCTATCTTCGGTTCTAGGGTGTATCTGAGTCTCGATTGTCTCAGCTTTGGAGGTTCTAGCTTCTCTAGAACTTTAGTTATCGAATTTTCTATTCGAGTCGCTCACTCGGCGTGCCCCAGTGCACGCGCGCACGCACGTGCTATGGCCACTTCAGGCACAAACTCTAGTCTTTCTCAAAAAGTTCAACCTGACCCCGTGGTCCGTTCTCCTCTTCCTAGGGATGAAGCAGGCCGTTTCTGTCCTAAGGATTCCTCGGATAATTCTATCCGTTCAGTTTCTCACAAATCGAAGTCTAAGCGCTCTCACACTCAGTCTTCTCCGTCTAGGCCTCCTAAGGCCTCCTCGGCCCCGGTGTCGTCAGTCTCTACTTCGGTCCTGGATTCTTTTATCCAGCAACTTGACTCGTCGGGTTTCAAGTTCACACCTCCTAAGTGTAAGGCCTCTCGGCCCAGTTCGTCTTTCGGTTCTGTTGTGCCTTTCTGTTCTAACAGGAGGCCTCTCTCCACCAAGGCCACCACTTCTACACGGACGTCTACTACACCTTCGTTGGATAAGTCGCATCCGCGCATGTCTGTCGCCCCGAGTGGCAAGTTTGCACTCGGGGCCCCGCCTGGTTTCCCCTCCCTCTCCGACCCAGTGTTGGAGAGAGGGCGAAGGAGGTCCCCTTCCGACCACCGGTCGAGGTCTTTTGACTGGGGCCTCGGGCAGACATCCCGGGATCTCGATGGGAACTCGAGCCCGGAAGGCCGTAGGCCTCTCGACACCTCCCCGGCCGGGGACCTCGAGGCCTATCGGCTAACACCGCCGCACGGTCGGAAAATCTCCGACGGTGTGGTTGGTGCAACTCTCGGCCGCTTCGCCTTGGCCGCAGGCCTCGGTCCGAGAGTTTCTCCCGGTGATCCCCCCGGCGGTGGGGACACCGGTCGAGTATATTCCAGGCCAGGAGGCCCCTCACCTCGGCTCCGGATGGACCCGGAGCCGGTGGACGAAGGCCTCCCCGCCAGAGCGGCCTACCGTCAAGCGGGCCACCGTAGCCCCCGGTCGGCCGACCGTGGCGGCAAGCGGCCCCGCTCGGCCTCGCCCCCTTCCTCAGGCCTCCCCCACCGGGCCTCCTTTAGGCCCGGGCCTCTCCCGGTAGGAGGCCTCGGGGTCCGTGGCCAAGTAGGCCTCGGTCCCCTCGGCACTCCAGGCCGTGGTCAGGATGGGCCTCCCCCGGCGGGTCACCGGGGAGGCCGCGGCCTCCCTGGCTCCCCGGTCCGCGGGCAGGATGGAGGCCTCTCTCCTCGGTCTTCGGACGGGGAACGTGATCACGGCCTCTCACGGCCAGGTTCACCTATGGACCACGGATCATCGGAGGCCTCTTGGTCTCCGACACGTTCCCCTCCGCCCTTTGACCCTCGTCTTCTCAAAGCCATCATGGAATCTTTCCGCAACCTCCCTCCACCAACTTCTCCCGATGACCCTCCATTGGTGCGGGACTCTTCCAATCAAGGCCTCCTGGACGTGATCGGCGATGCGTGCCCAGATGTGGTCCGCCTCGCCGCTCGCGTCTCGGCCTCGGCCACAGGCCAGTCGGCTGGTTCTTTCCGGCAAGGGAAAGACCACCTGTTCCTACAGCCTCCTTCATGTCTCCAGGAGTCGATTCTCCGTGCGGAGGAATCCCTACGTACAGGTAGGCTGGCGGACGACAGTCACTACACGCAAGGCCGCTCTGTGCGCAGCCGTGAAGAGTCTTCGTCCTCCGGCTCTTTCCTGGCTCCCACTTTCCGGACGGTTCTCGGTCTCCATGCAGACTATCTCCCTTTTGCTCGCTCCTCAAAGCCCTCGAAGGTAGAGAGCGACAGGCTCAGATGTGAGGAAAACTGTTCCTCTTTCACCATCAAGGGCTCCTCCTTCAAGAATCTCGAAGCAGCCCTCTCAGACGCTCTCAGAGGCTGCGGTGTAGCGAGTTCTCTCGCTCAAACTGCCTCGGACGGACTCCCTGGGGAGCTCTGCTCCCTCGCGGTCCCCGTTGGACTTCCGCCTGTTCGAGCAGGTCGACGAACCGGTCGTGGGAGTCTCTCTCGCCGCTCTCGGTGAGGCTCTCCAAAGTCTTACGGACGTTTTGGCCGCCGTCAAGGTCCAAACTTCCGCTATCGCCAGGGACAACTTTCTCGCGAAAGCTAAGACCCTCTCGGTGAGGGAAAAAGAACAGCTCCGTTCTCTTCCTCTCCCCTTCTCGGGCCTCTTTGGGGACGAAGCTCTCGGCTCGGTGATCAAGCTGTCTTCGGAGCGCAAGGCTCAGGACAGCCAGGAGGCCATGATGGCTCTGCTCTTCAAGCAAGCCAAGCAAGCCGCAGAATCTCGCTCTGCTCGGTTCAAACCGCGGCGTGGGGCCCTGGACCGCAAACGTTTCTCAACTTTCCCCAGGTCTCAGGCCTCCAAGTCCGTTCAGTACGTTTCTAAGCACTCAAACTCACACCGCTCCTTCCGCCCTCGCGGCGCCGCTACGAAGGGCTCTTCCCGACCGGCCGGCGGGAAACACTCGCAGTCTTTTCAGTAGAACCCGCGCGCTGCCGAGAACTGCCAGACGTTGTTCCGTCCAGCGTGGATTCCCTGTCTCAGGCGTATCCCGCTTGGCGCTCGCTTGTCGACAACGCCTGGATTCTCGGCGTCGTGCGGGAAGGGTATCGGTTCCCCTTCGAACTAGAGCCACCCCTCTCAGCAAAACCGATCGCTTTCG
This sequence comes from Phymorhynchus buccinoides, assembly GCA_017654935.2. Classification (NCBI taxonomy): domain Eukaryota; kingdom Metazoa; phylum Mollusca; class Gastropoda; order Neogastropoda; family Raphitomidae; genus Phymorhynchus; species Phymorhynchus buccinoides. The sequence goes on from JAGGCT020004191.1 coordinate 24,107, forward strand.
CTCCTCCAGCAGACCCAGAACGGTTGGCGATACTGCAGCTAGAAGTCGACTCTCTGGTCGTCAAGGGCGCAGTCTCCCGGGTCCCCCTTCCAGGACCCGGGTTCTACTCGCGTCTCTTCACGATCACGAAGAAGTCGGGCGGTTACCGCCCCGTTCTGGATCTGTCTCCGTTGAACAAGTTTCTTCACAAAACCAGTTTCAAGATGGAAACTCCGTCCACGGTCCGTGCGTTCATACGTCCAGGAGACTGGGCAACCTCAGTGGACTTGCTAGACGCATATTTCCATCTGTCCATCCACCCTTCCCGCAGAAAGTTTCTCCGCTTCGTCTGGAAGGGAGAGACTTTCCAGTTCAACTCCCTTCCGTTCGGTCTCTCTCTGGCCCCTTGGATTTTCACCAAGGTGACCAGAGAGTTGGCCGCCCTGGCACGCGCGCAGGGCCTGCGGTTGAAAGTCTTCCTAGACGACTGGCTTTTACTCGCAGACTCTCGCGCTCTCTCTCTCGACCACACCCGAGTTCTGGTGGACCTCTCGCTTCGGCTGGGCTTCCGCATCAACTCCAAAAAATCGGATCTGACTCCCTCTCAGACCTTCACCTATCTAGGCATGTGCTTCGACACCGTGAGCTTTACGGTCACGGCGTCCGAGGACAGGCTCTCAGCCATCGTCAGTCTCGTGGCCGACCTCTCAGAGGCGAAGTCGGCCACGTTTCGCCGACTCCTCAGCCTTTTGGGCCTCATGGAGTCGGTAGCGGAGCTCCTCCCGTTGGGCAGAGTGCGCAAAAGGCCACTGCAACGGGAGTTGACGGCGCGCATCCTGGACCCATCCCACTTCGACCAGCAGGTCGTGTTGGGGGATTGGTTTCGGAAGGCGGTCATGGCTTGGACCGACCCGTGCTGGATGAACAGCATGGTCCCAATCAGTCGTTTGGGTTCCCAGCTGTTCATCCACACGGATGCCTCCCTAAGCGGGTGGGGAGCTCATATGGAGACGGAAGAAGTCTCAGGCTTGTGGACACAGCCACAAACACGTCTCCATATCAACTGGCTCGAGTTGGAAGCCATCCGACTGGCCCTGATCCACTTTCTCCCCGCCATTCGGGGAAAGGGGGTCACGGTCTGTGGGGACAACTCGACCAGTTTGGCGTACCTCCGCCGTCAGGGGGGCACCCGCTCAGCCTCCCTGTCTCTGACGGCGGAGGACACTCTGATTTGGGCCGACAGCCACGGGATCTCCCTGTCAGTGGAGTTTGTCCCGGGGAAACTCAACGTTCTGGCGGACCAACTCAGCCGCTCTCATCAGGTGCTTCAAACGGAGTGGACGATTGCGCATCGGGCCTTGACCCCAGTCTGGAGACGCTGGGGCAAGCCCATGGTGGATCTCTTTGCCACGAGGTTCAGCAATCGTCTACCTCTGTACGTGTCCCCAGTCAGGGACCCTCAGGCCTTGGCCCGCAACGCCTTTGCGATGTCTTGGTCGGGGATGTCGGTTTACGCCTACCCCCCGACTGCGTTGCTCACGAAAGTCTTGGCCAAGTGCCTCCTGGAAAGACCAGACATGATCCTCGTCGCGCCCCATTGGCCGACTCAACACTGGTTTCCAGAACTTCTGGCTCTGGCCAGGGACGGCCCTCTCATGCTAGGGCTCACACCCAAGACCCTCCTCCAGCCAAGGAGCGGTCTAGGCCATCCAAACCCTTTCAGGCTAAACCTGGCCGCATGGAAACTATAAGACTCGGTTTCCGGCGACAGGGCTTCTCTTCGAGAACCGTGGAGCTTCTGCTAACCTCTCGGCGCCAATCCACCAATGCCTTGTACGATTTGCGCTGGAAGGCATGGTTCTCTTTCTGCGCGCGCAAGAAATTTGACGCGCTGCGCCCTACCACAGTCCAGTTTGTGGAGTTCCTGTCACACCTGCACAGAACTAAGGGCCTCTCTGTTCAGACCCTTTCTGGCTACAGGGCTGCTCTGATCAACACCATTTCGTTAGCTTTGGGTTTTGACCGAACCTCTAAGCTCTCTGCTCCTCAGGTGTCTCACTTTTTGGATGCTGTGCGTTTGCGGGCCCCGGCGAGGACTGTCCGGGTCCCACAATGGGACGTTTTTCTTGTTTTGAATTATCTCAGAGATCGCTGTGAGCCTCTCTCTTCCCTCTCCCTCAAGACCCTCACTTTCAAGACGATTTTCTTGATTGCTCTGGCATCGGCCAGGCGGGTCAGTTGCCTCCACTCCCTTAGCGGACTCCCCAGGGACGTGGAGTTCGCCGAGGACTTCTCGTCGGTTTCTCTTTGTTTTCTGCCCGAGTTCAGGGCCAAAAATCAACCCGGCGATGTCGAGTCTCCTCTCCTCTCCATCTCCAGCCTTCGAACGATTCTCTGCCCGGACGACGCGGACCGTTTCCTCTGTCCGGTCCGCGCTCTCAGATCCTATCTGTCCAGAACCAAGGGTTTTAGGGGCTCTAGAAGAAGACTCTTTCTCTCTATTAACCCTAAGTACTCCAAGGACGTTTCGAAGAACACGGTAGCTAGATGGTTGATGGATTGTATCAAGCTGGCCTATTCTCAATCTCGAGTTAGCCTTCCATCTGGCTCTGTCAGGGCCCACGAGCTGCGCGCCATCAGCGCATCGCTCGCTCTGGTTAAGGGGGTGCCCATGGTTAAAATAATGTCATCCGCTTACTGGAAGTCGATCAACACGTTCCTCAACTTCTACCTGCGGGACATCTCCACGAAACATGACGACGACTCCTTCACTATCAGGAAGGTGGTCGTCGCCCAGACCGCTGTCTCCCTCTAAACAGTGAGTACGGAGACAAGCTCCCAGTTACCACCCCCTATGTTATTTTTAGTGGGTATATCATTGCAATGATGTTTTGGGGCAATATTTGGAGCACCCCTTTTACCCCCCCCCCCTTTGTTCTGGGTCACTTAGTTGGCATGGGGTAAAAGGAGTACTGAGGGCTGTTTTCCTTAAGTGTGTAGTGGGGAAAACCTCCCAGCTCTTGCTCTCACTCCGTGGGTTGGGGGTATTGAAGCATCTACCCTCCTCCGCTTTGGTAATCTGCAGTTGTTTCAGGTGTTGGTACAGTATGGTTAAAGTAGATTGGTGGATTTTTATTAATCCCTACTATCTATTTAACTTAATACTTACCAACACCTGAAACAAACGAGGTACCCTCCCTTGTATCCTCCCACACTAATCAAGATGCTTCCTGTAAAATTTTGTAATGGCGGAAGTAGGCGCTCATTGGCCTAGCCACTGCTAGACCGGTAAGGGGGGATCACTCCCGCCCCACATCCGGCTAGGGGTCAAGGCCAGAGGCCTACTTTCGTTTTTCTATATGCTATGGTATAGCTCCAGGTCGCTTAACGCTAATGCAGTTGTTTCAGGTGTTGGTAAGTATTAAGTTAAATAGATAGTAGGGATTAATAAAAATCCACCAATCTAATTTAATCATACTATACCAACACTCAAAACAACTGCATTAGCCTAAAACAACCTGGAACCTTACCCTAGCACATAGCTAAAACGAAAGTGGCCCCAAGGGACTGCACCCATACCGCAGGGAGTAGCGGGAGTGACTCCCCTTACTTCCGGGTATGACGCGCACCCTTGGGGCACCGGATATGTCATTCTTAAATTTTCCAGCCTTTCTACCACACCTGGGCCTACCCTGCTCCGCCTTTTCTGACTCTTGTAGCTTTCTGGTGGGTTTGTTCCTTTTCTTAGCTTGTTCTACTTCTTTTTTTGGGAAGCCTGTTAGTCTTCCTATCGTTATTATTTCATTGTCATTTACTTGGTGTTCGTTTTAGTTCAAATTATTTCGTTCACTCTCTTGTTTGTGTTCGGGGTGGCGTCGGCCATTATGGCTTCTTCCACCCCTTCGGTTCCCACTTCGGGTAAAGCAGTTTCTGCTTCTCTTGTTTCGGTTTCCAAGTCGGATGACCCTTCTTCTCTCGCTAGGGACCCTTTGGGCAGGTTCTCTAAATCTTCTCTAGAGTCCTCAAATCTTCGTCTCGTTCGAGCAAACAGTCTCATTCTCAGTCCGTTTCGGTTACACCGGCCTAACCGGTTTCAGAGCCCATTCCAGTTTCTCTCCCTTCGGAGGTTTCTGCTCCTTCTCCTTTTCCGTTGGACTCGCAGGCTTTTTACGACGCCTTCTTTCGTCACTTGGACTCTTCGGGTTTCAGAGTTCTCCCTGTCACTTCGACAGAATCTTCCTCCTACTTCGGTTCTATGAGTAGGCCAGAGAAGGTTCCGCCAGTTGTCTCTTCTAACGTGAGACTGTCACTGGCGCAACCCTCTCTCCTTCTTCTGTTCACAGGCTTGCCTCCAGGAGGCCCTTTCCACTAAGGCCAGCGTCAACCTCAACAGGGATAGGAAATCCCTCTCCACCTCTGGTTTCCGTCCTGTGGGCATGATGTTTACGGAACAGAGAGGCTCCCCTCCGGGGAGCTTGCCTAGTGACAGAGGTGACTCCTCTGTCACCAGACTGGCCAGTCTGTCAGGCAATCATCCGGTGGTACCTGGGAGGTACCTCCAGGATCGGGAACGGCCTGTTCCCTTTCCTGAGTCCGGGCTCAAATCCTCCACTCATTTCGAGGGAGAGGTTACCAGGACAGTCAAATCGGTCGGTGCGGGGCACCTTCAATACCGATAAGAGTCCATACCCCCCTCCCGGGGGATGGCTCTCCAGTGATCCTGGCACTGGCGCGGTTGGGGCCTCTTGGCAGTCCCACCGCAACCGGAAAATCGCTTCTCCCGGTTGTGAGACGGTTTCCTCCGGTTCTCCCGGTGTTTACCCGGTTTCACCCGGTATTCATCCGGTTTCTCCCGGTTGTCTCCCGGTTGCTTGGCCAACACGGGCATACCGGGAAAGGGTTCGCCTAGAACCGGAAAATTCCGATGATGAATTTCCGGTTCGTTCCTCCGGTTTGGGTCAACCGGGAATGTCTCGCTCGCACGGAGGGCGTCACGTTCTCCCGGTTCCTGCCGGTGTTCAGAGATCCTCTCACTCCCAACCGGCAGAGCCCTCACGGTTGTGAGACGGTTTCCTCCGGTTCTCCCGGTGCTTACCCGGTTTCATCCGGTATTCATCCGGTTGTCTCCCGGTTGCTTGGCCAACGCGGACATACCGGGGGATGGCACGGTTGGAGCCTCTTGGCTTTCCCACCGCAACCGGTTATTTGCCTTTCCCGGTTGCGAGACCGTTTCCTCCGGTTCTCCCGGTGTTTACCCGGTAATCATCCGGTTGTCTCCCGGTTGCTTGGCCAACGCGGACATACCGGGAAAGGGTTCGCCTAGAACCGGAAAATTCCGATGATGAATTTCCGGTTCGTTCCTCCGGTTTGGGTCAACCGGGAATGTCCCGCTCGCACGGAGGACGCCACGTTCTCCCGGTTCCGGCCGGTGTTCAGTGATCCTCTCACTCCCTACCGGCAGAGCCCTCTGCCAGGCATGGCCTCCGGTGGTGTTTGACTCTTGGGCCGCCCTTATCAGAAGCTTCAACGGCCAGACCCCTCCAGGGAATTCTCTGAGTTTCAGTCCGACTTTGAGTCAGACATGGAACTGGACCCTCAGTCGGAGGTCCCTCACTCTCTCACTGAGTCCTCGGTTCAGAATCTTCTCAAGATTTTGTCTCGATCGTGCCCTTACGTGGTACCTGTGCGTTCCTCCCATCAGGAGTCCGCCACTGATCACGCGGTTGGCTCTCTTCTGCAGGCCAAGAGCTCCTTGACTCTCCAAGCCCCCTCCTTCCCGGAGGATTTGGTGGTTAAAGCGGAGTTCACGTTGAGGACCGGCAAGGTCCTTTCGTTGAAACAGATTGCTGAGGCTAATCTGGGGCGTTCTCAGCCGGCCTCGTCTCAGTTCGGTTCCTTTTTGGTACCTGGATTCAGACCTTTCGTCCCCCTACCGACGGAATACCTGCCCTTCCCCTCCGTCTCCAAACCTTCTGAGGAGGTGGAGTCCTTGGGGTCCTGCTGCTGTTCCTCCCGTCACGTTCAAGTCTCTCGAGGAATCTCTGTCTGGTTCTCTCAGGGCTTGTGGCATGGCCACCTCTCTCGTGCAAACCTTGGCGGAGTCTCTAGGCAATTCAGCCTCTGATTCACCGGCGGTTTTTCAGTTCTTTGATCAGGTGGATGAAGCTTCCGTTGGAGTCTCTCTAGCCCTTTTGGGCAATGTGCTACAGAGCCTCTCTGATGTCACGGCTGGTTTGAAGGTTCAAACCTGTGCCTTGGCCCGGGATTCTTTCTGGCGCAGAACAGGTCTCTTTCGTCCAGGGAAAAGGAGCGTTTTGCGCTCTCTTCCCCTTCCGGAGTCGGGCTTGTTAGGGGAAGAATCGGTTCCCCCAGTTCTCGAGTCCTCTTCAAAGAGGAAGTCAGCTGATAGCCAGAAGGCTATCTATCGGGCCCTGTTGAACCAGCCCCGTCCCAACCATTTCGTCCGGGGTACTTCGCGTCCCGCTCTAGGAGTGTGGGATACTCCTCTAGGCCTCCTCCCCAGTTCAAGGCCTTGAGGCCCCCCTTCCCAGTCTTCTCGTGGCAACAGGAGGCCGAGCCTTCCAAGAAACGGCGATCCTGTCCGTTGGAGATCCTCCAGAGGAAGTGGAGGACCTTCTCTTGAAGGGCGCGGGCGCGAGTGAACGATCCCAGTCCGGGTTTCTATTCCCGACTTTTTCAACCGGTCCTGTCAACCGGTTTTATCAAAATTCCCGACCGTTTTCGGCCCATTCTGACTCTAATTGGCCGGCGACTCTAATTGGCTCTCTTAGGCCGTTTAAAGGGTCTTAGGCCGTTTAAAGGGTTTTTTGTTCTTCTTCGGAGCTCCTTCCTCTGGCCTGGGTATACATAGGCCCTTGCAGAGAGAAGTCAGAGTGCGCACTCCTTCTTTCACGGTTTCAACCATGAGTTGTTCAACCTGTTGACTCGTTCGGCCGTTCCAGTCATCCTGTTTCGGACTGGTTCCGTCCCGATCTGGCTTTAACTGTCCGGCTAGCATGATCTTCCCTTCTCAGCCGTCAGATCACCGAACGGCACAGCTTTCAACCTAAAGTTGTTCGACGGGGTGATTTTTGCCTTCCTTCAGGCCCCCCCCCCCCCTTTTTGGTCTTCGGCGTCTCGTTCCGACCGTTTTTTATGGTTTAGGTCGAGGTGTGTCATCGTCACGTTTGCACACTGTTTCGCTTTTTGTCTACATGTTTTCCTTTTCGGTGGGGACTTTTCCGCGTCATCTGGTTCGATTTGACGTCATGCGATAGCAACTATGTTGCTGTTGCTGTCTGTTCCTACTTCATAGGCAGTTTTTTATTTTTATTTTACCTCCCTACCGATCGAATTGTCTCCGCTGGTTTTTCACCCAGTCAACGGGGGTCCCTTTCGTCGGTCTTAGCATGTAGAGTTGGTTACGAAGTGCAGTCGCACATTCGTACCGTGGTTTCTCAGTTTGCTAGGTCAGAGGCTGAATCTGCTGCTCTTGCGGATTTTCATCCTAGTACTATCTGTCTCTATCCCGCCATCGGTCCTTTGCTTGCCCGACATTCTGAACTAGTCTTGTCCAGTTTGTTTTCTGACCCAGACTCGCCCCTTCGATCGATATTTTCCAGTTCGAAAGGGCGTAGCAGTGTGTAGTGGCCCGGTCCGGCCACTCATAGTCCGTAATGTATCAGGCCTTGGCTGCTCTAGGTGACTCGATGCGGAGTTTGTCTTCTTCAGTATGAGTTCCATGGCCTTAGGTGCTACCGTACCGCTAAGCTGTACGCCACCACTGTCTCGCACTTCTTCCTGAAGTGCATGCCGTTGTATTCCTCCCCTCTGATGGCACTAATCCCCCGGGTGTTGAAGAAGTCCTCCGGGAGCACCCGGACTTGATTCTCGTCACACCAATGTGGCCCACGAGCCATTGGTTCCCAGAGCTCCTCGACATGGCGCAAGACGGTCCTCTTCCGCTCAATCTCACTCCCGCCACTCTTCTTCAGTCAAGAAGCGGGGTCGGACACCCTTGCCCTTCAAGGCTAAACCTGGTCGCATTGCGGCTGTCCGACTAGGCCTTCGCTCTCAGGGGTTTTCCACGCGCACCGTGGATCTGTTGGTCGCCTCTCGGCGTAAGTCTACAAACGATCTGTATGATCTTCGCTGGGCCACCTGGTTTGCGTTTTGTCAGGAGAGAAAGTTTGACCCGCTTCGTCCCTCAACGGTTCAGTTCGTGGAGTTCCTCTCTCACTTGCTTAGAACTAGGAACTCTTCCTCTCAAACCTTGTCAGGTTATAGGGCGGTCTTGATTAGCACGATCTCGTTGTCTTTAGGTTCCAAGTTTACGGGGAATCTCTCGGCTTTGCCAGTTTCTCACTTCCTGGACGCTGTGCGCCTCCAAGCCCCGTCCAGAACGGTCCAGTGTCCTCAGTGGGACATCTTTTTGGTTCTGGTTTTTCTCTGGGTCAAATTTGAACCCCTGGAGTCGTTGTCTCTTAAGCTTCTGACTCTCAAGACAGTTTTTTCTCATTTCTTTCGCCACTCCCGTCGCCTCAGTGGTTTGCATGCTCTGAGAGGTCTCACCAAGGATGTCAGTTCGAGGAGGACTTCTCGTCTGTCTCCCTTTCTTTTCTCCCGGAGTTCCGTGCAAGAACCAGTCTGGTTATGTTTCCTCTCCCTTGGCCTCTTTTTCGAGTCTTCGCTCCGTTCTGGGTCCTGATGATCGTGATATCTTCCTCTGCCCCGTTAGGGCTCTTCGTTCTTATCTGGCTCGTACCAAGTCCTTCAGAAGGGCTAAACGTCGCCTGTTCGTCTCCTTTAATCCCAAGTACTGCAGCGATGTGGCTAAGGGTACTGTGTCCCGTTGGTTCCTCGACCTCATTAAGTTGGCCTATGCCCGCTCGCTGGTTAGGTTACCTGATAACCCCATTCGCGCCCACGAGTTGCGGGCCATCAGCTCTTCCCTGGCGGTAGTCAAGGGTGTCCCTCTTGTGAAGGTTATGGCCTCAGCGTTCTGGTAGTCGCAGAACACCTTTCTTCAGTTTTACCTGAGGGATATCTCTGCTCAGGGCGAAGACGACTCCTTTTCCATCTAGAAGGTGGTCGTTTCGCAGGTCCCGGTCTCCTTGTAGTGTGAGTTCCGGTGTTTTTTGTGCCTCTGTTTTTTCTCTGTGTTCTTTGGTATATCATTGACATGACTGTTTGGGGGTATTTATTTGCATATTTTCAGGGATGTTGTACATCTTTCGGGGGATTCTCTTAGGAGTGTTTCCCCTCTTTTACTGATATGCTTTTGGGGTTGTTGGTGTGTCAGTTGGCACGCATCACCCTCCACCACGGTGGTAATCTGCAGTTGTTTTGAGTGTTGGTATAGTATGATTAAATTAGATTGGTGGATTTTGATTAATCCTACTATCTATTTAATTTAATACTTACCAACACTCAAAACAAAAAATGTTCCCTCCCAGCCTCCCTCCTGATGCGGGGCTGTAAAATTACACGAATGACATATCCGGTGCCCCAAGGGTGCGCGTCATACCCGGAAGTAAGGGGAGTCACTCCCGCTACTCCCTGCGGTATGGGTGCAGTCCCTTGGGGCCACTTTCGTTTTAGCTATGTGCTAGGGTAAGGTTCCAGGTTGTTTTAGGCTAATGCAGTTGTTTTGAGTGTTGGTAAGTATTAAATTAAATAGATAGTAGGATTAATCAAAATCCACCAATTTCCAACATGCTCCTGTGGTTAAATCATCGGAAAAAGGCCTAGCCAATTTCCAACATGCTCCTGTGGTTAAATCATCGGAAAAAGGCCTAGCCAATTTCCAACATGCTCCTGTGGTTAAATTATGGGAAAAAGGCCTAGCCAATTTCCTATAGGTTCCTGTGATTAAATCATGGGAAAAAGGCCTAGTCAATTTCCTATAGGTTCCTGTGATTTAAGCTTTTAAAGGAATACTTGTTGTTAATGTGGTAATTGAGGAAAAACTCCACATGAAACAGAAGCACACCAAACGTTTGTGCTTCAGGGTGGCGGAGCTGTGTGGGGGGTCTGCCGCGGCCCAAGGTGTTCAGCCTGCAGGGATTCCTGGGAAACTCGCACCGCGGCTTCGACAAGCTGAGCCAGGAGGACAGCGACCACGACGCAGACGTCCTCACCGACTCCGACAACGAGGAGTTCAGGCAGCCCGTCAAGAACAACAAGGCTTGAAGGGGCTGGGAGGAGGGTGGTTTGGCAAGGATGTCGATTATTTCCCCCTAATATAAGAGGCAAGTTTAGGTAGCCTGTGAAAAACAACAAACAACCCAAGACTTGAAGGTGGGGTGGGGTAGCTTGTATTGTTTTCCCCTTACAGTAAAGGCAACTTCAGGCAGCCTGTGTCAAACAACAAGGCTTGAAGGGATAAGGGTAGCGACAAGGAGGTGAATATGTTTCTCTTATTGAAGTGGCGAGTGGCTTTGAGTGAGTGCTTGAAGATCAAAGGTCACAAAGTCGTTAGGTTACAAGTAAATTGATCATGTTTTTGATTTGGGATCCTTTTGTTGTTTGCTTGAAGATCAAACTTGAAGATCAAACAAGCTGTCTGTTGCAGCAATTTCAGCATTAAAATCCCCCCTGCCTGATGTTTCTGTGAGCACTTTACACAGACGAGCCACAAACTACCCTATGGTTAAACCCTGTTTGAGTATTAATAAAAGCGCAATCTAGAGAGTTATGGCTCAGCTTTCCAGTGACCATCTTGGAGCTTGATTTTTTACTTCCAGCCTGACTTCTGTTTTTAGCCTATCAGCGTACCCAATGCTGTTTTCAATGCAAGTAATTTACTATCTTCTCAAGGAAGTAGGGTCTGTTATATTGGGGGTGGGGGGGGGGGGGGGGGGGGGATTGGCCTTGCGGTTCATGGGAGAAAAGTGGGGAAAGGAATGAGGAGGAGGGGTTAGCATATTGGAGTGACACGGTGAAATCATCACTTTTTGTTTGTTATCATCTTTTTGGTTTTGTTAGTGCCCGTGTTGATGCATGGGAGTTCATGTTTGCAGGGAGATGTTTTTGTTTATCACAACATATTTTGTTTATACTGCTGTCATAGAGGTTGTGTCTTTGCCCTTGTTCAGTCTGTCTCTCTTTCTGTCTTCTATACCAATTTGAGGAGGCTAGAGTATTTATTGCTTTTAGCGACCCACCCCCTTCCTCAAAATGTGCCATTAGATTTTCCTGTTAAATCGATATTGATATAATTTGAATACAGGATTTTGAAAGAATTGCTTTCTCAATATCTTTTTTTCTATCTTGGGTACAATTGGTCAAATGTTTGTTGGTTGTTCAGAAAGAGCGCTTTCAGATTTTGGTGAAAAGTTATTGACCGTCAAGGTATAATGCTTAAAAGGCTAACTGTGGCTAAAGATACAATCTATTATTATTGGAGTTTATTGGGGTTGTCATTTGTGACACCAGTGAATTTTCACCTAGTCCTGTACCCCGAGAAAATAGGCTACCCTCAAAGGGAAAGAACTGCGTACATCCTAACAGCCTTTTAGTAGAGCTAAAGTCTCGTTTGGTGAAGGTTTGCGTTGTATCAGTGCTTTCTAGTTGAACATGTCAAGTTTTGTATGATATTGCTAGAATGTGAAGCACTTCACATCATTGAAGTTTTGGTTTTTGAAATGTGATAAGATTAGGACAACCCATTTAATAATAATGTAGACATTCCAACATATATTTTTTTCTTTGTTTTTCTTTCTTTTGGTTTTGTTTTGTTGGTAAAACGATAAAAATCATAATATTTTCTTTGTTATTTGTTATTTATCTAGGAGTTGGAATGTTTTAACTACCTTTTCTAATGCATTTTGAAAATGTTCAAGGTACGTTAATTACATTTTCAAGACTAATTTGATGCTATTGCTCAATTGTTTTTCCTCTAAGGAGCCTGTTAGTGTTATATTTCATTTGTCGAACAAATAACATTCTTATACTTTAAGCAGGCATTTTAGATTTCTTGTCAATCAAATGCTTCTGTGTTCAAAATATATCTTTTTGGGGTCATGAGGAACATGTTTTGTTAGTTGTAGCATTTGCTGTCACTACAAAACGTATAATAGATCTGAATTTTATCTGGTTTCATCATGAGTCATTCAATCCATGGGATATTCATTACATAACATGTATGTACAAACAGACATGGATTTTTATTGTGCATTTTATTTACCACTGCTCTCTAAAATCTTGTGGATATGTTTTTGTGCACCATGAGTTCATTGGATTACCCTTGGGTTGTCATGGCGTCAACCATCAATCTTGAGGTGGGTTACTAAGGCGTTACTTTCTTGCACTGTATCATCTCATCTCTGTTGTCTTTGCAAGCACTTTTTGGACGTGTTGTGTGGTGGTCTACGGAAAGCTGTTTCTTGAAGAGGAACAATATGGCAACGATTGTCGATGTTCTCCATATTTCATGATTCCGTGTTTGTATGACCTTGCATATATACTTTGTTGGACAGCTGCAGAACTTTACCTATTAATTGACTGTTTCATATCGGTTTTTTATGCGCATTATTTTAAAAAAAACTTAATTCTACCAAAAACAAAAATATAACTTGAGAATAAAGAAGTTTTCTTTTTACAAAGTTTCACACACACAAGCGCTTGTATAAAACTTGCGAAGCGAAGTCACTTGTACTTATTCAGTTATTGACCTGCGAGTGTTTTCATAGCACCTTGGGTGCTGTGATACAAAATTGAAAGCCACTGCTATTGGCCATTGCAACTAGGGTTATTAATGCCCTTGACGGCAAGAGTTAAGCTCTTGTTGGTCAGTATCCAAAAGGGCATTCACTCTTGCAAAAGGCAGCCATTCAGTGGCCTCAAATAGGGTTATTGGTGAGAGTTATGCCCTTGTTTGTTAATTACTCAAGCATCTTTCCCCACCCACCAAGGGCATTCACTCTTGCAAAAGGTGGTCATTGCAGTGGCCTCAAATAGGGTTATTGGTGAGAGTTATTCCCTTGTTTGGTCAGTACTCAAGCATCTTCCCCCACCCACCAAGGGCATTCACTCTTGCAAAAGGTGGTCGTTGCAGTGGCCTATAGGTGAAGGAAAATTGAAAGGGGATAGAAACAGTGAAGACGATTTCCAGCACTTTTTGTGTGTTTGGTTCAGATTGACTGTCTGCGCTACAGCCACATGGTTGTATGACAAAAAAGAACCGAATAGTGTCACGTTCAGGTCTAAATTTGTCACCTGCCAAAATAGACGTGACGCTGTCATCACAGAATACAGTGCAAAACCTGTGGCATCGTTTCAGTTTATTTACTGTTTTTCAACAATCAAAAAGAAAACTCTTCTATGACTTTTTAATAGCAGCTACTTAAATGCATGATTGTAATCAAAATTAGAAATGTTTAATTGGACTGTGATTTTTAACTTCTTTTTTTTTTTAAATTACGGTAATTATCAACGCTTCAAGATTTTATGGCGTTTTTTAATTTTTTGCCTGCTTTATATTATGTCATTGTCATTATTTGATGATGAATATACATGGAAATGTTATTTACAATAACTTTATACATTTCATTAATCTTAATTATAATTAATATCATTTGGTAAAATGCACACATAATCATTTGTTTTATTTATTTTTTATCTTATGAAATTCTTTTTTTTGGGTGCTTGAAAAATGTTATGTAGTACTTATCATATAATTGGAAATGCTTTAATCGTGTTCTGTGTAAATATCGTTGACAAGCCAGAAAATGAAAAAAAGAAATAAGAAGGGAAAGCACAACTCTGTCTCCAAAGATTATTTTTTGTCTTTTTTTTTTTTTAGAAATAGAAGCTCCTCTATTTGAAGAGCTTATATTTATTTATTTTTAAAATGGTGTCACAAGACCTTCTTTTCTGTTGTAAATGGATGTGGGAATGCATGCTGCGAAGGAGGGTGGGGTAATTCTTGGTTTAACCTGGTGATTTACACTTACAACCCCCCCCAAAAAAAAAAAACCAGCCCCACACCCAACAACATAAAGGCGTGAAAGGGGGGGGAAAGAGGGTGGTGGAGGAAGGGTAAAGGAATTGAATGTGAATGGCAAAGTTTTAAAATATCATTAGTTTTCTTTTTTTATACTTTTTTTTTTTTTAATCAACCATTTCGCTTTATTGAGTTCCTGCCTCCGCCTGTCATATCTGCGACCAGAAAGCTGGGGCACCTAGCAATGATTGTGCAACTGCCATAGATTTGTATGCGGCACATAATTTCTATACCTCTGTGTGTGTGTGTGCATGTGTGCGTGAATACATGCGTGCATGTGTGTGTTCTTCCAAGCGAGCGTGCGTGCAATGTGGGGCCTCGAATGTGTGCCCATGTAAGCCAATGTCAATGCGTGTGCTGGCATGCACGTATGTATGTCTGTGCAGTGCATTGTTTGAAATTTCGCTTTGAATTATTCGATCGTTGTGCAGCTTAGTATCTTGTGGACGACTATGGCTGTCCAGCTAGGAGGCGTTCGCTCTGGCTTTAAGGTCTGCAGCCTGGGGGATCGGTTGGCCCTTTGGGGAATTTCTCGGGCGCACACCTAAAAATCCTCTTGGCCGAGCGAGGGTGTATCCTGGGCAAGGCGTCTCTGCTGTCAACGAACTCTGTCCCAGCCCTCTGGAATAGCAGCTGCCTCCCCTGCTATCTGGAAGTCATAGTTGAACGCCACAGACTAGCATATATGCATTATTATTATTATTATTATTTATAGTTTCATCTTTTTGATAACATTGTTGTTTTTATTATTGTTGGGATTCCAGGATTCCACCCTATTGTTTTTGTCAGTCTCTCTCTCTCTCTCTCTCTCTCTCTCTCTCTCTCTCTCTCTCTCTCTTTTTTGTTGCTAATCCAAGTTCACAAAAATAATTTTACAATTCATATATAGTTTAAAGGATGAAGATTTAAATTACACTGTTTACCTTCATATCTGATTTATGTAAATCATCAATCGAATTGTGATGTTGTTTGTTTATTTTCATCTTCTGTTGAAGAATAGGAACGTGTTTTGTTGTTGTGCAAACGAGGTTGTATATAATTCATGGAGATGCTGATACTGTTTTCTTTGTTGTGAGATTATATTTATACATATTGTGTAGATACTTATTGAGGAACTATTTCTGTGATGATTTGAAGAAAAAGTGTCAGAAAAGTAAAGCAATCAAACTGTTACTATTTCCATTAAACACTACTTAACAATCACACTACTTTATCGCTTACCCACCGACTGGTACAATATACAGTGGAGTCCGGGTAAAACGAATTTTAACGGAACACAGACTCAGTTCGTTGTATCAGGATTTCGTTATACATGTACATGTACAATGTATGTTGAAAACAAAAACAGTTCAAACACTCGCCAATGATAACCGAAAACATAAACTTGACCAGTTTGGATCGTCTGTCTTAATCACGGGATGTACAAGGCTTGAAGAAGTTCAGCAGTGTTGTCTGACGCTGATCTGTTTTGGCACACTTTTCAACAAGTTTGTCCATTAAGTGACAACACATCACACAAATTTAGTTTGTTATAGGCTTTCACGAACTTTTCGATCTTTATTTTGAGCGCGAATTGTAAAGCGACCTTGAGAAACCGAATGATCTGTAGGAAGCCTAGGCCTAGCAGACGACCCAGTGTGAATCTAAATGAGTTCACGCATGCGCAGTTCATATTTTCCAACTTCCTTCCTCTTGACAACACGTTCTAGCTTGGAGTTTGAAGGCCTAGGTTTTTGCAGCGCATCGCACAGGCTGAGTTCGTTATAGGCTATTTTTCCAAGTAAATAAAATTATCCTGGGGCGTAGAACATGTGTTCGTAAAAAGCGGATGTTCGTTATTTCAAAAGGATTTTTTGTTCGTTATACCCATGGCTTTGCAAGTGACAAATAGAAGGGCATTTGCCGGGAAATTGAAGTCAGTTCGTTAATCGCGAAATTTCGTTAAAAGCGAGTTCGTTATAGTTGGACTCCACTGTACATCTCAAATCAATGTATTTGTTAAAATCCATCAGGGTTTTTCATTCGTTTTACACCCTGTTGATAGGTTTTTATGTAAACCACCATCTTCAGGGATGTGAGTTACGTGTAAGCGCGTACATGCACTTTTTCTATTCGATTAAAAACAAAAACGTACAGAGTGAGGGACGGATTGACGAGTTCGGGTAGACTTTCTTCTTGCGCACTTGGTGAAGACGAAACAAGTTTGTAGTGCAAGTATATTCCCTTGACTGAATTTTGTAATCTTCTCTGGATTTGGATGTTTTCAAAGTGAATGCTTCATCGTCAATTATGAAAATTATACATCACAATTATGAAGAAAGGGCTGATCGACGAAGCATGCCGAGACAAATTTGACAATATTAAATTTTGTGTCTGTTGATTGATAAAGGGTGTGTGAATCCTCTGGAATTTGTTTGTCTATGTCAGTTATGTTTAAATGTTGAGGGTGTATTTTAGTACCCTTTGAGAATGAAAAACGTGGAAGAATTCAACATAGAAGAATTCAACATAGATCTAGAAACACAGAATGACCCGTTTGTGTATGTTTGTGTCAAAGTCATTTAACCAAAATAAGAAAGTCTCATGCACACCAAGTTTATGGCGTGTCTTGTGCATTGTCCTGTGCACCTAAATGGAGATTTTATTTCGTTATGTATATTATGGTCATAGTGATGCATGTCTACGGACATTTTATTACAAAAGTTCCTTTTAGTTGCATAAAATGGCTTTTAAAATCTCGGCTTTTTCTTTCTTTAGCTGAATCAGTAAATTTAATTTTAGACATTAGGGGGAAATAAATTTCAAAGATGACCAATTCAGCGACTTAAAAGTGGAAAACAGGAGCTCATTTCTGATCATATTGGTTTTTCTGTGGCGTTGACAGTGAAGCGCTCGAGTTCGTACTGAATGTTTGACAGCTATTCTAATCTGTTGATGCTTTGGTTAGAAATGAAAACAAACCTATGGGACATTAGCATTTGAATGATGTGACATACCGTCGGTATTAACAACCAAGTCATTTATTATTGAATCCTGTTGTCGTTTCCCCCCCCCTGGAAAAATACAAAGCTTTGATAAAAAGAAAAAAACCAATTTTGATTTTGAAAAAGTGCCCTGCCTTTGTCTGCTATTTTAATTTATGAATCATTCTGCTGACATTGCTTCTAATAGTAATAAGGCATTATCCTTCACTGTTGCCACGTGATGGTGACAACAGAAGTACGCTGATTATCAGCACCAATGGGAAGTTTGCTCCTGACAAGCTGGAAATAAGACTTTCTCTGGATTGGGTCAAAGAAAGAGGGAGAGCCGCCTGAGAGGGAGGAAGGTGGGGGATCCTCAGAGCAATCCATTGTTATTCGTAGACAATTGATTGTTTATTTCAACTTATTGTGCACTCTCTTCCTGCTTCTCTCCCCCCCCCCCCCCCCCCCCCTTCTCTTTCTTTTTTTGTTTTGTTTGACTTTGGTCACAAGGTTCTTATTCAATGAATCAATCCAGTTTTGTGCAAATGGACATAGCTTGTTTGGATCTTGAAATTTCTGTCCTACGTGTTGTGTTATTTCGAGCAACAATTATAGCGGGTAAGGGCTTGTAAGATGAAATGACTAATATTGTCGATGCTGTTAAAAGCAGGATCTGGAATATATTCCTGTTCAGTGTTTTTCCCCCATCTTTTCCATGTATTATATTTATTTTTGATTATTTCTTGTCTTTTAATCTATCAACTCTGTTCTTGCAGGCAGTAAGATTTTAAAATATGTTATATCCTCAGTTTTTGTTTGTGGCTCAAGCCACAAACCTATAACTCACTTTGTCGGTCTGTCGGTCCAAAATTGTCGCACTTCAAATCGAGGCTACACTTCAAAATTGAGGCCGCTCTTTAAAATGATGTATTTTAAAAGCGTACAAAATAATAAACATACGTAATACAGACACTACAACAGACACGACGAGTATGCGGTGCTTCTTTTGATGAGTATAAGTAGGATACATAGTTTTAAATGTTTTCCAAAAGATATAAAAAGTTACGAAATGGTGCAGAGATAACATTCTGGTTTACAGATTAAAATTATTGAAAAGCCAGGGGAGGTGACTCATGGTTGGAGTGGTAAAAATAGACCGCGTGCCACAAACTATTGCGATTTCGCGCTTGTTTTCTTCTAAATCTGAAGGCAATTTTTCTGTGTTCATTTTTTGTTTTGGTTTTGGCAAGAATATTTGGGCGTCCTTTTCACTATCTGTATAGATTTCCCTTCGTTTGCCAACCACTTTTGGTTGCCACTCTTCTTGCATTGCGTTTGGTCCGGTGAATTTCTCTCTTTTTTTATACTTTTAAATCGTTTTCTTGCCTCTGATCCCAAACAGCTGCTTGCCTCTCTTCTACTCTTGCCCATTTCGCTGTTATTATCTTTGACAAGGCCTTAATCTGCATGAGGTAAGTATGACTTAAGATAGACTTGGACGTCAGATTTATAGTTAGACTTTGTCACCGAAAAAACATCGTAGATGCTTTAGTGATACATGCACCTATGAACTCCATAATGTAACCTTCAGTGGAGAGTTAGTTTAAACTAAAGAGAGGTTTCATTGAACATCGGCACAAAAGAGCGGGAGGTATACAACCTTTTTGTGTGTTCAATCTTTTTTTTTATAACATTGGTAGATTCGCTGCCAGAAGACGTCCTTAGTGAATTGATAAAGTATTGGTAAAATGAAGAAAATAGGTTGGACATGTCTATCATGAAACTGGAAGAGAACGAAGAAACAAAACCTTTTTTGAAAATGAACAATGGAAGTGAGGACATGGAACAGAGAAGGTTGGTAGTTAAAACCAGTTTGGTTCGTTGCATTTAATTAACTAAATTTAATTTAACTAAATTTAGTGTTTGTTTTCTCATTGGTCAAAAGCCTTTGTGGTGCTTAAAAATGCATGTAATTCAGAGAAATGTTCCAGAAAAAATAAACAATGTCAGAGATGAGAAATTCTTTCAGCAAACCAAGTTTGGCCACTGTATTTCAACTAAATACTATTTCCTGGCCACAAATTCGCAAAATTATATATATTTTTTAATTCTAGGCATGATGTGCCAAATTGAATGGGAAGATAGGGTTGTAATCTTATATTGTTTATTTTTTTTAACAAACGGGTTTTGTTGGTGGTGTGTGTCAAAACAAAATGTTAAAAGTTGTATATAATATTGCAATAGACCATTATTATTATGTGTGTGGTCATTTTCAATGTGTGTGTGTGCACAAATTGTTAACTTCAATGTTTCACTTGCTGTTAGGCGTTAATTCTTTGTCGGTGTCGATGGGTATCGAGATTTATGTTAACTAAACATGACCTGTACATATTGTGTAATCAACAATCAAAGAAGTCTATATATAATTTATTTTGTAGATGTTGTTTCCTTGACTTGTGAAGGTCCACAATAAAATGTTCGTTAACAGGAGGTCTCTGTTCAGTTTTGAGAGAGCAGAAAGATGATTTGAAGTTACTTTTAAAATCTTTGTTGCGCATGCTTGCATGTGCGCGCGCACACGCACACACACGAGAGAGAGAGAGAGAGACAGACAGAGAGAGAGAGAGACAGACAGAGAGAGAGAAAGAGATGTAATGCCACAAAGTGATGATTTCGACTACAGTCAAGATCTAGATCAGACGACAGAGAGAGAGAGAGAGATGTTGATTGTGGTTAAACAAATTATTTGACTGGACAGCTTCACCACTTCAACATGCTTTATTGTGTATCTGATTCATTGTTCTGTTACAGGTCTCTTGAAGATATACTTATCAATGACTGTAGTAATGGAAAATCAGGGTGCAGCTTAGTTGTTGTTTTTGTGGATGGCTATAGTTCTGAAAAGCGCTGGAAGACCAGAGAAGCGCTGGGATGACAACATCAGGGATTGGACGGGTCTGCCTTTTACCAGAACTATGAGGCTGTGAGGACAGGGTCGGATGGAGAAGGGTTGTCAGATCATCAGTGGTGCCCCTTCAGCCCCAGCTGGCTAATGGGAGTAAGTAAAATGTAGTTCTGAAACCAGGAGGCATCTGTACTGGCTATTAGTGCTGAAGCCCAGGGGAATAGTGGCCCTTTGGAGACTTCTCCTGTCTCTTGGAGTCTCCTAGAGTCGACAGCTGTTCCTGTAAAGTCCTCTTGGCTGAGAGAGCGGGGATATCCCCTGGCCAAGGCATTTCTACTGTTAACAAATTCCAGCCCAGCCCTCAAGAATAGTAGCTGCCTAGCTGCCTCCTCTGCTTTCTGGAAGCCATAGTTTGACATTACTGATTGGCGCTCGTACACACATATGCACGCAAACACACACACGTGCACATGTACACACACATTCACAAGCACAACATACTGACACACAATTTGTCAGCCATTGGTCAGACTACTTTATTGAAGAGGAAGACCCCCCGTCTTCCGTACAAATAGTTCCCCTACCTTCTGGAAGTTCTGTGCTTGAAACTTCTTCTAATCTGTCTCTCTTTGACTGCTTTTTCCCTTGCTTTGTCATATCTACTATCTTTCTGACTTTTTGGCCCATTCTCCTGCCTTTTAACCCCCCCCCCCCCCCCCCCCCCCCCCAATCTTCCATATAGTTTTTCCTTTGAGCTCCTCCGAAATCGGAATGTGTCGGCTGAATGCAGCGGGGAGACCAGTGGAAAACGGACACATACGTACCCATTGTGGCCTTATGGCCTGGGAACGCAAAGAAGAAGAAGAGGAAGAGAAGTTTGCTGATAGTGACACAACAAACAGCAAGCAGATGGACCATGGCAGCATTTTCAGCCATTTCAGGCGGAGTCATCCCTGAAAACAAAAAGTCATCGATAACGGTTATGAGTTATGGCAGTACAAATTAAAGCGCATCTCCCCCCCCCCCCTCCCCTCTCTCTCTCTCTCTTTCTGACAGACAGACACGCACACGTAGGGGAAGACGGGGTAAAAAGCGCATGGGCGGGTAAGAAGCCCACCCCAATTATCTCATGAAATGAAGCAAATTTCAGTCTCATTTTGCCCATGAGACGAGCGTTAAATGTCTAGCATTCGTCTCATGGGCAAATTTGACTGAAATTTTCTTTATTTCATGAGATAATTGGGGTGGGCTTCTTACCCGCCCATGCGCTTTTTACCCCGTCTTCCCCTACACACAAACACACGCATGTGCTTACAGGCTTATGTAGGGAGAGACGGGGTAAAAAGCCCATGGGCGGGTAAGAAGCCCATGCCAATTATCTCATGAAATGAAGCAAATTTCAGTCAAATTTTGCCCATGAGACGAGTGTTAATGTTCCCGTCTTACTGAAAATTGCTTCATTTCATGAGATAATTGGCATGGGTTTCTTTACCGCCCATGGGCTTTTTACCCCGTCTTACACTATTACGCATACACACACGCACACACACACACACACTTACTGGTATCCACCCATGCAGTTTTGGCATTGGTTATACAAGCCATCCATCATCTGGGCCGACTGCTCGGCAGGCTTCAATACACAGCATGTGCCATGCCAGGCACCGACTCGGCAGTGGACTATCATCATAACAAAAATGTGGACAAGGTGGGAAACCTCCTCCATTCAGCCCGGCTTCTTCTTTCAACACAAATTGAATATAATCATCATATTCGGACCCAGTTACTATAGCAAATCTTCTATCTATACATATAATAGAGTGTGCGTGTGTGTGTGTCCGACCTGTAACTCATGAACCTGTAGACAGAATCGCTTCAAATTTGGTATGGCGGTGTATCATTGCATACAGATGGTCACATAGGAAAATTGTGACCGTTCTGACGGGTTTGACCTTGAAAACCAAATGTTCTTCTTTACGCTATATATTTTATGTCCCAGCTGTATCTCACGAACACAGTGGCTTCAAATTTTGTGTGGTGGCGTATTACGTTGCAGGAATGGTCCTGTAGTAAAATTAAAACTGTGCCAGACCTTGACCTTCAAGTTTGACCTTGAAAAACTAAATTTCTTCTTGAGTCCATATCTTTGAATTGGTTTGACATACAATCTTCAAACTTGGTATGGGGGTCCATTGGCTAATGGTGATTTTAAAAATTGGGTACCGGCCAGGTCAAGGACAAAGACCTCAGAGGTGGAAAATTGGTGTTTGGGCCATATATTTCACATTTTTGCAGTTACAGGCTTCAAAGTTGGCAGGCTGGTAACTGGATAAAGGTCATGTGTCCTGTGGAAAAAATATAATTATGCTGACCTTGACTTTGAAGTTTGACCTTGCATGAAAACAAATTCTTCTTGAGGCTATACTTTTCACATTGTTATATTTACAATGTTCAAATTCGGTAGGGGGATGCATTGGCTAATGGTGATTCGGAATATTGGGTACTGATGAAGGTCAAGGTCAAGGACGTAGGCTTTGAACGTTTCAAATTGGTGTTTTGACCATATAATTATTTCACATTTTTAAAGTTATAGGCTTCAAAGTTGGTAGACTGGTGCAATGTCATGTGTGGTGCAGATCATTGGTTATCTTAATGACCTTGACCTACTTTTAAACTTCTTTTTTTTAGCAATGGCTACAGTTCAGAAACTATTGGGTTTATATATATTCACATATCCTTATATATTCTTGATCACCATGGCATACGGAATTCAGTGGGAGACATTTGAAGCCATTTGACCTTGAACTTGACATTTGACCTTGAGGCTGTTATATAAAAATGGGCCGTATCTCAAGAACCACTGGAAGGAATTACATGTACTTCAATTTTTTTGGAGGTGTATCACCCCGGGATATATTTTGAAGTAGCCATGCGATGCAACACACTCCAAGTTTTAAAACTGTGAAGCATAGAGAGCTTGGCGAGACTGCTAGTAAGGGAATAAATTTAATGAATTTAGTGAGCAATTACGTAAGTACATTTCTGTAATGTTCCAACCAACCAGCCATCCGATCAACCAACATTAATTTGGGATATTTTGTTAGAATGACAAATCCGCATCTTTCCTGATAACATTATTGCAGTACCTCCAGGATCGATCCACTATCTGTACATTTATAAATGTCACATATGTACTTGTTCCAGGGCCTGAAGATGGTAGGACCTTTTCTTCTGTGATAAATCTACCATATAGGCCTAATTGGGGGCAATTCTGGCCATTCTCAGTTGGGTTTTTTTTAGAGCGTCATGGGTAATCTTTCTATTCCTCTGTAACCCCCCCCCTACCCTCTTCCCCCCTCTCCTCTCTCTCCCTCTCTCTCTCTCTCTCTCTCTCTCTCTCTCTCCTCTCCTGATTTTCTTTATTTGCCTACTAAAATGATCTATGTTATTTGACAGTATCCCCTTGCCATAAAGCCTTATGTATGCTAATGGCAATAAAAAATCTATTTGAATTTTGAATTTGAAATATTTGAATTTGAATCTCCCCTTCTCTCCCTCCTCTCTCTCTCTCTCTTCTCTCTCTGCGGAAAAAGATAGGACCGACACACAACACACGCGCACGCGGAGAACAAATGTTCAAGCCTTCTTTCCAATTTCATGTATGGCTGGATATCAGCTGTCGTCATAGCCGCCATCTTAGGATAAATCTAACTAGTGAACTAGTAGGATGCGATGCCATGTTTATCCCAAGATGGTGGCTGGGCCCCTCTTGAAAAAGGAAAATATTTATGGCGACAACTTCTGAACCAACTTGTAGATGGCAATTTAGTCTGAATAGAGCTTGTAATAAAAGCAGCCGTTTCCGCTTTTTTCAGGCCTGCCAAAATCGTTTCACACACGCTCTCTGGCAGCATTTTTATTTGCTGAATGCCTCATTGCGGAACATTTCCACCCAAACTGTAAGGAACGGACTCCATGATGCTGCCTTCACCCCCCACCCCCCCCCCAACACCTCCATGGGCATGTTTGGGCATCCTGCTCATTCCAGCTCATAAGCAGTGCTGTCTTTAGAGAGCCCAGAACCACGTCATCTGGACGTTATGAGACTGGACATGAATTCTCTTCACCAACGAGTTCAGGATCAGTCTTAATTTCATGGATGGTCTTGCCAGGGTGTGGAGGTTCTCAGGAGAGCGTTACAAGGAAACGTGAGTCAGAGAGCATGACAGATCTTGAGGTGGGTCTTTGACAGTTTGGGCCTGTATCAGCACACGGTCAGGAAAACAGTGTCACAAATTCTTCAAAGGGAATCCCTGATAGCTGTTTACACAACAGGGATGAGTTCATCGATGTCCACGTCAAACCTTCTGCTGATATGATCCGAGATGACCTCATCTTCATGGATGATAATGCACCTTTTCATCGAGCATTTTTTTGAGTGTTGTTTACGCGTACTTGCAGCAATTAGAGATCATCGTCCATATGAGGTAGGTTTCCTAATCCAGAGACCTCTGTCTGATAGAACAATGTTGAAACATGCTCCAGGAAGCCGTTAGAAGCCGTTCACAGCAGCTCAGAAGTCTACAGGACCCGGAACAGTGCCTCGTTAGAGGAGTGGAACAACACCCTATATTGGCAGGAGCTTCCAAAGCTCCCCCAGAACACGAAATGGCGTTTCCATGCTGGAATTGCAGTGAGGGGGTCTCGCACATGCTTATCCATGACTTTTCTTGCCACAAAAACCACGCCCTTATGTAAAAAATCTGAAAATGAACTCAAATGTCGCTCACATTCGGTTGTTTTCATGTCATTTTGAAGGGGTATCACAAACTGTTCTTGAGGTAAGTAAATCAAATTAGTATGGGACCTAGTTTTGATCAAAATGTGAAGAGACGAAATGTTAATTAAGCTAAACACGAAGACAAAAAAATAGACTCGATATTTATCTTCTGTTGTATCTTTGCATTTTTAACCCTTGTAACCGCACAGCCATATTTCAGCCAACAATGTCCATGACCTTTACCTGGATAGAGAACAAATATCCATCTGCAGTCATTGGGGATTCTTCTGTGACATATACCATATATAAAATAAGGTCTATCCTCTTCACCCAAAAATGTAAAACAATAGGGACTTTTGGAAATAGACCCTAGGGGAAGATGGGGTAAAAAGCGCATGGGAGGGTCCAAGAAGTCCAACCCAAATTATCTCATGAAAGAGAAGCAGAAAATCAGTCAGCATTTGACTCTCATGAGACGAGCCTAAGCATCTAGACATTCGACCTCATGGGAAAAATTGACTGAAAATGTCTGTCTTTATTCTCGTGAGATAATTGGGGCGGGCGTTCTTAAAGCCCATGCGCTTTTTACTCGTTCTTCGCTACTAATTTTATGCTTTGGGACGTAGGTGTTTAAAGCACATCGGTGGTGACATAAATGCGACTGTGGCGAGTGAAAGGTTTAAAATAACTATCCTTAGCAACTTTTGAGCAGTAGCCTATATGCCACAGATGGTAAGTCAAGAAAGTGAATATTCCGTCTTTCTCTCTTTCTTTCGTTCTACAGTATGTCTCTCTTTCTCCCTCTCTGTCTTTTTTCTACATTATTCAATTTTCTCCCTAAGCATTGTTTTGGGAGAAAGCCAAAATGGAAAGTTTTTTTTTCAAGATAGCTTCTCGCGAAATAAAAAGCAACAGTTGTTACAAAATATGAGCAAGTGGTAAATTTGAACTGGTGGTTTGAATTGAAATAGAAAAGCGACTATTGAAAACAATATATGAGCCAATAATTCTTCTA
Organism: Phymorhynchus buccinoides; assembly: GCA_017654935.2. Lineage (NCBI taxonomy): Eukaryota > Metazoa > Mollusca > Gastropoda > Neogastropoda > Raphitomidae > Phymorhynchus > Phymorhynchus buccinoides. The sequence continues at coordinate 49,757 of JAGGCT020004191.1, forward strand.
TAGAATAATAGCACTTTAAAGAAAAAAGTTAACATATACACAGACGGGGTCAAAAGCCTCTGGGCAGGTAAGAAGCCCAGAGTTATTCTCATGAAATAAAGCAAATTTCAGTCGAATCTATGCCCATAGACGAAAAAGCTAGACAGTTACGCTCAGTCTCATGGGCAAAATGAGGATGAGACTTATTCATGACCTAATTGGAGTGGGCTGCTTGCATGCTCTGTGTACCCCGTGTCCCCCTGTAAACTGCGAGACGAGGAGAGAGTTGGGAGCATACAATATACGAAAGTATGGAGATTTGGGACCCTTGGGATCGTGAGAGAGAGGGGAGGGCGGTGAACGGAGGTGCTGACGTGAGTTGGCCATGCGTGTTGGGATGAGAGGCGTTTCTAGCGTCATTCGTGGAGAGGGAAAAAAAAAAAAAAAAAAAAAAAAAAAATACAAAATCGTCAGAAAACGGTGTGTAAGGACAGTGGGGTCGGGGGGAAAACCTAAAAAACCTACAATTTCATTCCAGTATCAAATACAATGGACTTAAGACATGGAAACCACGTCAAGGTTGTCAGAGTTTGTGGACGACTGGAAAGGAGAGAGTGTGAGAGACTAAAGGAGGAGGGACAGAATGATGGGAAGTGACGAGAGAGGGTGACGAGGAGAAGAGAGACTGAGAGAGAGAGAGAGGAGGTGATGGAGAAAATCAAGAGGAGAGAGATGAGAGTGGGCCTTATGAGAGAGAGAGTAGTATACCAGCTACGAAGGAGTATTGGCAGAGGAGAAGAGAGATGAAGGAATGAGAGAGAGGAATATAGCAGAGAGGGAGGGGGGGTGATAGGAGTTACTGCACGAGATTGACTTAATTAGAAGGAGAATTGACAAAATAGGGTCGTACGAGGATGAGAAGGAGAGAGAGGGGGGAGGGGAGAGAGAAAGAGAGATGGAGACAGAGCACAGAAGGAGAGAGCGGAGAACATACTTTTCCCGGAACGCGTCTTAGTCGTCTGGAGAGTTTTTTCGAGAGTCAATTCAGGCCCGTATGGCGATGCCGAGAGACGAGAGTCAGATGACTCGACGAACTGAGAGATCCAGTACGATGAGAGTTGTAGGAGGAGAAGAGAGCGAGAGTTATCTACGAATACGACATATTGTTTTATTGAGGGTAAAAAGGAGAAGCTAGTATAGCTTCTTTACAGCTTGCCCTCTCATTCACACCATGCAGCAAAGAAAATTGACATAAAACCAATCAAGAAGACTATGAACAAAAATTCGCACATTAAAGATTATCAGAGAATCATGCAAGAACGAACGGCTAGCACCAATGGTGCATCAGAAAATGGTAGTGCAAACTGAGTATCCCAAGTTAGTGAGCATGCGAGACGTGCACACACAACACAGACGCGCGAATGCGCGCGCGAAGCGCGCACACACACGCACACACACACACAGGCTCGCACGACGGAATACGCAGAGAGCACAGAGAGAGAGAGAGACGCAGAGAGAGGACGAGCGATAGAGAGAGAGAGAGAGAGAGAGAGACAGTATGAGAGAGAGAGAGAGAGAGCGAGACAAGAGAGAACGAGAACGACAAGTTAGAGAGAACATGAGATAGAGAGAGACAGCATTCGTCCTATCTATATATGAGACTGAGGAGAGAGAAAGAGAGAAACACAGACAGAGAGAGAGAGAGAGTGGAGGGAGAGAGATGAGGGAAAGAGAGAGAGGAGATGAAGATGAGAGACGATACAGAGAGAATAGAACACTTACGAGCGAGGATACGCAACAAACGTACACTTGAAGCTCGACATGAGTGAGAGAGAGAGAGGAAGATGGGACTCTGAGTATGAGTAGCTTGTATCTGCATATTCGTCCATCATATATGACTCTGTGTCCATTAAGGCTCGTGATCTGTCAGGCGACGCGAAACGACCCTGCCCCCTCCTGTATATCCCCTGATCAACATGCCTCCCTCACCGTGCGTGGGGATGTCACGGAACAGGGATGTGATACTGCGCCAAATGTTACAATTGCTCCTGGGCTTTTCTTTTCGTTCTTTTTTTTATATTTTATTTTATTTTATCGAAGAGCGCTATAAAGTATAAGCTCCATGATCCATTTATTATTATTATTCTTATTCAGGTGGTGGTATCTTCCTTAGCCCTCGACAGCGGGTGCCGCTTCCATTTGGAGGCCGATTCTAATTAACCGCGAAACTCCACTACTGTATTTACTTATCCGTGTCTCCCCACCCCCCCCCCCCACCCCACCACCCCCCCCCCCCCCCCCCTCCTCCCCCCCCCCCCCCCCCCCACCCCCCCCCACCCCACCCCCCCCCCCCCCCCCCCCCCCCCCCCCCCCCCCCAACCCCCCACCCCCCCCCCCCCCCCAACCTTGTCGCCCCAGAAACTCAGCGGAAAAAAAAAGAAAGATTTGAAAAAGAGAAGTGAAATAAGCTGATAGAATGATACCCATTGGGGAGGCCAGAAGCGCTCAATTTTTGTGGTACATCTTTTGGACTGGTTGAATCGATCAATTATGTTAAATCCATGAACAAAGATGGAGAAATCTCCATCCTTAAAAAGCACACAACTGCTATCAAAGCCGCATTCAGCACTTATTCACCTAGCTCAGTGCAGGAAAGAGGTACAGAGTAGGAGCAGAACAGGAACTACCTCAGGTACGTAATCATAAGCTTTGCGTTAGCTTGTTGATGCTCTTTTTTGTATTGTGTTAGTAGTATCATGTGTGTGTTTGGACATGAGTAAAGATTTGTTTAAACCAGGTACGTAATCATTCAAATTGGCAGTATTGATAGGTTATAATCACTTAAGACATTTTTGGCATTAATTGTCTCAACAACACAGCTTACAACACTGATAAAGTGATATAAAAATCATATTATGATTGGCCTATCACTGTGTTACCATGGGGAAAGTTTTCTTTTTTGAAAAATGTTCACTTGTACAGAGACTTTAATCAGTCATCATCACTCGCAATACAATTTTTTGTACTCCTATGCTTTCACATAGCTGGACTATGACAAACATTGTTTTGGAGTGGTTATACACAACATTAGTTGATTACTAGACTAATCAAATCCAAGTTGTTTTGCTAGCCTGGGTTTGCACCGTATAGCGCTACACAACCGTAATTTACTTCAGGCGAAATTTGACATTGTTACATTTTGCTACGTATCAAAGTCAGTCATTCACAAATCCGCCATTACCACCCGTCTCTACTTTTTCTCCTCTCAGGTGAAGAGTGCAAACAAGGGAGATAACGCAGGTGGAAGACAGGCTGAAAGATGAAATTAATGAGCCAGTTTGTGAGGGATCAAGAGCGAGTAGGGTATTCTCGATTCTTTTGGCGCACCTTTCAACGTTGATAGTTTGAAGTGGAGGGGCCATCACAAAAGTGTGATTCACTCTGCCTTCAATCACAGAGAACGGGACAAACAAACGAACATACATTGTACAACAGGTGTGTCGGTTGGAATCGGGGATGCATAAACTGGACCAATCTACGCCTTGTTGTCTTATGCAACCCCCGCCAAGGAGGTTATGGGTTTTTTTGTCTTTGTCGGTTTCGGTTGTTGGTTGTCTGTCTGTCTATCTGATGAGACCTTCAGCAAAAACTGAACGAATGGCTTAATTGTCTTTATCAATAAATATGTTAAACGACATTCCCCTCACAGGCATTGTGATTCAATCAATGTCATCGTTGGGATATAGGGGAAGACGGGGTAAAAAGCGCAATTTTGAAAATTTCAGTTAAATTTGCCCATGAGACGAATGCTAGAACATTAACGCTCGTCTCATGGGCAAAATGAGACTGGAATTTGCCATATGCTTCATTTCATGAGATAATTGGGGTGGGCTTCTACCCGCCCATGCGCTTTTTACCCCGTCTTTCCCTAGTATCTTTTATCTATGTTTTTGTTACACCCCTGCACCATCGCAAGAAAAGGGGGGGGTACTAGCCTTATTAGACAAAAATCCCTTTGAACGATTTGATAACGTCGTTGTGTGGTTTGTGCCATACGTTGTCTTCCCGCTTAGTGCCTTCTTGTTGGAAGATAGACCTTACGTCTTTGTCTTTACCAACCGCGATCGTATAGAGCGGATTGGTAATGTTTTCACAGCGTGTAATGAGGTGGTGTTTGTATGTTTGGATGCTTGTTTGTATGTTTGTTATGTATCCTCTCTAGCGTTTGAACGGAGGGACTTAGGGTGCTCAAATTTTGCATGCGGGTAGGTAGTAGGAAGATCTAGGCCAAGTTCGATAATGAAGGTTATAGGTCAAAGGTCAAGGTCACTGGAGCCGAATAACGCTGCCGCGCGGTATCCCTCTCTAGCGTTTGAAACGGATGGACTTAGGGTACTCAAATTTTGCATGCGGGTAGGTAGTATGAAGATCTAGGCCAAGTTCAATCAATGAAGGTTATGGGTTCAAGGTCAAGGTCACTGGAGCCGAAAAAAGCTGCCGCGCGGTTGGTGATTTAGCGTCTTAACGCTCTAGTTTTTCCTTTGTTTTTTCCCTTGCTCACAAAACATCGAAATCCTGGCATTGTTATATAAAACTCTCTCTTAGTTGTTTTTTTCTTTCTCTCATTGTGTTCATTTTCTTCCTCCCATCCCTCTCTTTTGTCTGCCTGTCTGTGTGTATCTGTCTGCTTCTCTATATATCTGCATCTGACCATCTTACGTCTTAAAGAGCCACCCGACGCATCCGTGTCAAAATCACGGGATTCACGTATTTTTCCCTCTTATAACTGGAAAGAAATCTGGTTTTTGACCAAGTCTGACTCCCATATAACCTACCCCAAATTGAAAGCGACACATCAGTTTAAAGAGCCGCCTCAAATTAAAGATGCGGGAAATTCGAATGTGGGTCACAGCAACACAGAAATAAAAAACAAGGGACTTAACCGTGGCTACCTCCCACGAACAAGGAAACGGCTACAAAACTCGCTACAATTTTAAAGGATTCAGAGGCAAAACACTCACACACGGGGGCCACTACAGACAGGTCATCAGTGACTCACACCCTAAGGGAAAATGAGGGAAGGTCCAAAGAGACAAAAATAACAGGCAGGCGCATTAACATATAACCAATAGCCTATAGACAGAAGGCCACACACAAGTCATTGATCTGGCACAATATGCTCATCGTCTTACAAGACTGAGAAGAAAGAGAACCTACCTAGCAGATTACATGATCCTAGTCTTCCGTATCAGAGATGAGGATACTGACCACAAAATAAAGCCGAACTACCTCGAATGCAATAAGTTTGAGTTTTTACCTTAACGTACCACTTAGTGGTCAATATCTGCACAGACACGCACAGACCAAGGAGTCAATTGAAACTCACACACACCCTTTCTTTTGTTGTATTTTGGTATATTCTAATCACAGAGACTTATTTTTTGTGAAATTCGGGCTGCTCTCCCCCGAGAGCACGTCGCCGCAAGCGCAGCCCCATCCCATTTTGTTTGGGGGAGATGGGGGGCAGACTTGGGTAAACTAGCTCGTGAAAATCGTTAATGTTAGGCCTATATAAGTTCGCGTGAAATAACGGGCACGAGTTGTGCAAATCAAAATTGTCATAACAAATTTCATCTTGCTGTGTTTTTAAAGCTGCAAAGACTAAAACATAACATGTTGTTTTGCTTCCACTTAAGTTCCAGAGAGACAGATAAGTCAAAGTCAAAGTCAACATTTTTTTTTATTGTTAGGCCTGTGGCCCATAACAACATGAATTAATAAAAACTACGCACGACAAAGAAAATGCAACACAATCCAGCATCACACACAACACACACGGTGCCTGAGACATATAGAAACACAGAGACCTCCATGTCCATATCAAAGTACTCCTGCTCTTTTGTAGAAATCATGAAGGTACAAAAAAGAGGAAACAGAAACTAGACAAAAATATATGTGACACAGATATACGAAGAAAGAGGATGGTATGCTTACGGGAAGTAGAATGAGTTGAGTAGAATGGAGCTCTCCATTCCTTGAGATATAAAGAGTTGTCAAGGTCCCGTATTAGACTGTAAGACCTAGTGGGGTCACCGGAAGACGGGTGGTGTGACCTCAGAAAGAAAAACATACCGAGAGTGGTGGAGCTAAGAGCCATCTGTGAATTGAAACTTATGTGGTGGATTCAGATTTTTAGAAAGAGAAAAGTAATATTAGCGAAACTGTAAGTTTGTGTCGAAATGAGGTATTTGAAGGAGACAAGATTACATGCAGGGCTAACAATTATTAGTTAAACCACACACTTCAGACTTAATGATTTTAGTGACAAAAATTGGAAGGGCATTTAAATTTTTTCCGATAAGAACAAATAATACTCAAATGGTCATTCTGATTTCAGAGAGAAAAATGTTTTTCCACGCTTATGCGACTCGTTTATAATTTTTGAGAGAAGGATAACTGAATCAGAGATAAACCGATTATATAGAAATAAAATTTTTATTTGAGAAGCAAAATTAATTCAGCTTTTGAAAGGAAATTAATAAAGGGAGGCCGGGTTTTTTTTTCTGAACGACGGGAAAAACTGAGGAAAAAATAACAGTGGTTTTTTTATAGCGCGCGCCGGTTTTTGTTTTAATATACGCACTTTTAATTAAAACTAGTTTATTCATATTATTTCAGAGTTCACAAAACGTAAAACAGAGGCTAAGACCAAACCTTTCATGACTCACTCTGATTGTTGAGAGAAATGGTTATATAGAACACTTATACACGACCCTCCTGATTAAGGTAAATTGGGCTATCAAACACTTGTGATTACACCAGAGTTTTCAAAGAGAACTAGCGATCTCCTAAAATGATTACTTGAATAAATATTCCGCAAAAAAGCAGCTGTGTTTAGGATAAAAATGGTGGCCAAAGTTTTGTGTGACCAAATTTAGGCCTACTTTTGGACTACACGAAAATAAAGTCATAAAAAATCGAACGATATAAGTTTTCAAAGGATTACTAGTAAAATGTGTTAGTAATCAAGAGATTGTGTATTTAGACAGGATTTTGTTTTTGCTGTTCTTGACATCTGGGTAAGTCAAAAAATGTGAGTCTGTCATTTTTGTGTTTTTAAACCGAATGTTTAAATTGAATTGCAATAGTGTATTACACAATACCATCAATTGAGCTTGGCTTAGTAATGCTTTAAAAAAAAATCGTGGTTGAAGAATATACTATTACTCAGGAATCATTTTAGTAGGCCTTCTATCTTGTCTCTCTGTCTGTCTTTCTGTCTATGCATGTCTGTCTGTCTGTCTCACCCCTTGCCCCCATCTCTCTCTCTGTTTCTAATTTCTGTTGTGTAGTCCTAATTACATTTTACGTGCAAAGCCAAATTCTGCTTTGCGAAACCACATGTCCCAAGCCTCGCAGTGCACGTGGAGCATGCATGGACAAAAGTCGTGGTGATACACTAGTAGTAGTAGAGTAGACACAACACACAGCACTGAATAAACAATGTTTCTGCTGTATTAGAAGATCAGTTTAACAACTTATACTAATTATTTGGCGGTAGAGAGAGAGAGAGGAGAAGGAGATGAGGAGGGAGAGAGAGAGAGAGAGAGAGAGAAGATGAGAGAGACAGAGACGTCCACTAGCCGATGGAGTAGGTTTAACCGAGGCGTGGTTACTGCCTACACGTATCTGTATTGTTAAAAAAAAATCGGGACTTTACTGGTGTTGCATTGCCTCCGGGCATTGCCTCCAGTATTGTTCCCACCATCTCTTCCAGACCGAGAGGACGTAAAACACAATTTTCATTCATTCTTTGAAGATCAGTGCAAAGATCATGCGGTTGTGGATGAATGCACGTGACTCTCAGACTAAGAAGATTTTGTTCTTTCTCTTAGTGCTGCAGCCTTGTGAACTAAATTAAAATAATCCATTAACACGTTTTATTTTTGATGTACTCGAGGGTGTCATTAATTTTACGCACAGAGGAACCGATGTATTGGAATACTTCTTCTTCTTCTGTGTTCCCATGCCATTATGGTCATAATGGGTCAGGTACGTATGTATCCGGTTTTCAGTTTCCACTGGTCTCCCTCCCGGTTGCGCACAGCCGACACATTTTCCGATTTCGGAGGAGCTCAAAAGAGAAAAAAATATTTGGAAGATTTTTTTTTGAAAAAAAGGCAGGAGAATGGGCCAATAAGTCATAAAGATAGCAGATGATAGAAAGCCAACGGGAAAAGGCAGAGTCAAAGAGAGTTGGCCAGATTAGAGAAAGTTACAAGCACAGAGACCTTCCAGAAGGTCGAGGGGGGGGACTATTTGTACGAAATACACCCACCCCCCACCCCCGGTATCCCCACGGGGAGAGACCCCTGGAGGGGGCAGGGTCGTCCAGCACCCCGTATGGAGGCACGAGGCATCCACCAACTGCCCCAATTTATGAATACAATTTGATTAATATTTCCTTATTATATGGGTACAACATATCAAAACGCCGCTAGTAAATAGCATTAAAATCGACTGTCACCCCATCAAATTTTCGCATTGAAAATGTTTACGGAGTAGAGCCGGAGAAGCAACCTTATGCCATTCTTGAAAAAGGGAAGGGGTAGGATCAGCG